>CM043315.1:55994592-56551553 GCA_023736055.1 Quercus glauca | reverse complement strand
GAATTACAATGAGACCGAGAGGTGATTTGTTATTTTAGTTCTAGAATTAAACACCATTAGTTGAGCGAAAGTAGAGATACTTTACCGCGACTAGTGTGATTTAAAAAAAAAAAAAATTCAAAGTACGTAATGAGTCTCCAATTAATTAAATTTGCATAGAGATATGGAATTGTTAGTTGAAGATATTTTTGATATTATTCGAGAGAAGACATTGAATACTTAAGGAATTTTTAATCATCAACGGGAGATTATTAGAATTTAATAATTAGGAAGGATAAATTGTGTGGGATTTGTTAGGTGAAGTCAATCGCTTTAGATCCATTCTTATCATATTTTTACACTGTTAGATTTTTACGCTTTGTTAATTCTTTTTATTTGTAGATTTATTTTTATTAAATAGTTTAATTTAATTCAGACAGTAGAACATTCCATTTATTTTCGATTTTTCCAAATAGTAATTAATTTAGTAAATTTCGGTATTCAATAACATAGTTAATCCCTGTGGGTTCGACATTCGTTTTCTAAAAACACTTTACTACTTGTTACAATTTTGTGCGCTTGCAGATTATTTTACGCGAACACCATGTCAAATACACACTGACAAAAAATAATGTCATTTACCTTTAATCTTTTGATGACACCTACCTAGTTCTAACATTGTTGTTTCATCTAATCCTAACTCATATAAGTTGGCTACAACCAAGGAAAGGATGCTTGCATTTTATACTGAATAACAACAACAATTACAATTTTGACGTTAAGGTCGGATGTTGTGGATTTGTGGGTTTTGTAAATGATGTGATTGATTGTAGGTGTTTGAGATATGTGTTTTGTTTTAGAATTAAGAAGAAAGAGAAAGACACATTCTATATCAACTTTATTCTATAATATTCCTCCAAAATTTTATTTTTTTTATTTATTTTTTATTTCTCATTATTTCAATTGAATAATTATAGTGCTTATGTGTGTACAATTTATAATTGTTGCTTTTTTATGATGAATTCATTTATAATAAAGTTCTATAATAATTATGCTATAATACATATACAACATTTTTCAAACCATCTTATATAAAACATTGCAACATTATCCATGCATTGCATGAATAACTTACTAGTTGTCTAAAATAGAATACACAATAAAGGAATATATGACAAATAGGTGGGGTAAAATTGAGTTAGATATAAGTTTGAATCTGACATGTATTCAAAAATCAGCCAAGCATACATAGGATGCACCACATACCCATTTCAGACAATTATATCACCTAAAGCAGACCATGCATGTGGATTCTAAAATAAGGTGTACAATACACACACACACACACACATATGTGTGTGTGTAATACATGACAAGGCTGCTACTTAATTTTTTTTTCTTTTTTGGTTAAATTGTATATTTAGGTCGCAACCTTTGACTTATGTTTTAAAATTATCATTATGCTTTAAAAATTATTTTAAAATTAATGTTGTCATCACTTATCATTATCTAAAGAATTAAAAATGTTAAGATAGTAAACGAAATTCATGCAACTTCATAGGCTTCAGGTTATCAAAATAACTTTGGTTTCATGAACTCCATTAAATACGTCAGCATTTCCCTTCCATGAGATGACAAGAAGGAGATTTTTGAAACATTTGAAAGTATAAAATGGATTTTGAGACAAAGGTTAAAGGTTTAATTTAAGGGAAAGTTCAACTCTATTAACCATGGGCCATGAACTTGTAAATATAGGAGCAGGGGTGGAGCCAGGGGGGTCGAGAGGGGGCAACTGCCCCCCTGACTCCTTGAAACTTTCTTAGCTATAGGCTATGAGAAAAGCTTGCTTTGATTAAAGTTGTTCAATAGTGAGCTCATTTTTTGTTACATGGAGCATTAATATGATACTATTTATCACCATAGTTTATTTGGTATAACTTATTTTTATCGGTTTATTTTTATTGATTCATTTTGCTTGAAAGATAAATTGAATAAATATACAATTATACCTTAAAAAAAGAAGAAAAAAAAAGGTGAAGCTTAACCTATACGTCCTCTTTGATGGTTTTGAACTTACCTGGCTACTTCATTTTTGGTCCTTGCATTTTTGGCCAATTGGAGCCTAGTTCCAAGCATGTAGCTTTTGTCATTTTCATTGAGCTAAACTTGTGAACTCTCTCTTTTTCTCACTAGGAAGTACGATCTCAGTGTAACATAATTAATCCATGTAGCTAGCTTTAGCCTTTAGGTTAGATTTTTTTTGGTTAGAACTTAGAACCTAGCTAGTCATTTCTGGCTTCAATATTAATTAAGGTAGTTAGCTGCTTATTTCTATTATTAAAGCTGTAACTTGTGTCTGTCTCACTTTCAAATGAAGGGAAATGCTAATGAGTGCCCTGAGGGCACTCGTTAATAATCTATTCAAATAAAGTTTTTATGGAAAATGAAAAAAAATAATTAATATTTTGATAGCTTTTTTCATTTTCTATAAAAGTGGTATCAAAACTTTCTTAAAATAGATTATTAATGAGTGCCTTAAGGACACTTGTTAGCATGACCCTTCAATGGAATCCCCCCCACCTAGATGGTTGCATTTAAATCACACAAAACGATATTGAGAGCATTCTTTTGATGATTACTTCTAACGTGTTCTTCCCTTATTTAATGAAGTTTTGTCCCGTTGGACCTGGAAGCTCGAACTAATCAAGTAATTAACAATTTTTTATTTTTTATATTTTATTAATACTGTACATTTTATTACATAAGTATTATAGATTGATGTATCAATAATGATTATAAAAAAATTTTGTTTATTTTGTTGTTGATTTGATGCTAATTACATTTAGAGTCTGTTTGGTTGGAAGTAGAATAGGGAAGAAAAGAGAGAGAGAGAGAGAGAGAAAAGAAAGTGGAGAGAAAATATTTTTAGTGGGTGTTTGGTTGGAGGAAGGAGAGAAATTTTTTTTTGATGGGCCTTGGTGTTTTCTTCCCTGACCCACCAAAATGTTTTCTCCCAAAAATGAAAAAAAAAAACTAAAAATTATGTGCACATTGCACATGTGTTTGTCATAAA
The DNA here is from genome assembly GCA_023736055.1 of Quercus glauca. NCBI lineage: Eukaryota > Viridiplantae > Streptophyta > Magnoliopsida > Fagales > Fagaceae > Quercus > Quercus glauca. The sequence goes on along the minus strand of CM043315.1, from coordinate 56,548,501 downwards.
TTGATAGGTTTTTTATACCCCTTAAACCACAATTGGATTAACCTAGTTAATTAACCAAGTGATTAACTTAGTCAAATTATGCAAATCTAGGTTATCACAATCAAAACAATCATATCATGTATAAAGCAGCAGAAATATAAATAACACAAAGATATGATGATCTAGGAAACCACACCGGTAAAAACCTAGGGAGGATTTGACCTAACTATCCTCAAGGTAAACTTGAATCCACTATGTGAAAGAATCGAAGTTCATATAGTAAGACTTACAAGCCCCCACACTCGACTTCTTATTGCTACCCACCAGTAGAACTTATTGACACGACCACGTGCAAACTCTGAATCCATGTACTCCTTCTTTCTTGGATTCTCCAGCAATTACAAGCACACCCGCTTGTGTATCTTTAACCTTCAATAGCAACAACTGAGTTTATCATCAAGGTGTAGATAACATCTCCTCCTTGAAAACCCTAAGTTTTGTGTAAAGGAAAGCTCTTCTAGATTTCACAAGAAATTTACACAAAACAGAAAATATGAGCAACAATACCACACCTAAAACGTGGCTAGGGTTTCCCTTATATACCTAGGGTAAAAACATAAACCCTAAAACGTTTTAAGTGAACAAGGACTAAGTTGGAATTATGCAGAAAACGCATTCTGCCCGAGGTTCGATTGATCGAGCCTAAGTTTCGATCGATCGAGCCAGGCCGAAATACACAATAACTTCTGCATCAGCTTGATTCCAACTTTGCATAAAATGACACAACTTTGAGCAAGTCTAAACAAGATAAACAACATGTTTTGATCATGGTTTGTCAACATTACACATTAGAGTTCTAAATACATAAAATCCTAAGTCTTTAGAACCTAACATAAATTTAATAAGTCTATTACTATCGGTGAGTAATAATTCTACTTCTCATTAATAGTAGATCTCACTAATTAAATTCACATATCACGATTATCACCCATGTGAGAGGAGAAAACATATTGTTTACGAAATTTTGAATAATTTTCCTCAATTCTCTTACTTACTTCTCTTATTTTAGTGAGGTTGTGTCATTTGAACGACCCAATACTTATCTACTAGCAGTGGGTTTTAGTTAACTCAACTGGTAAAGTTTCTGATGATTGTATAAGAGATCTGGGGTTCAATTTTCGCCTACACTAAAAACTGATTAGTATCTTGGTCTGATGATAAAGAGATATCATTAGGAGTGGACGCCATAGGTTGAAACTCTCTTAAAAAAAAAAAAAAAAAAAAAAACTTATCTACTAATTGTGCTACTAAAAATTCTACATGCTCCATTGAATTATGGTCCATTGAATTACAGTTAATAGGTGGATTAAATGATTCTCTCTCTAATATTTATAAAAAAAAAAAAATCTTGTTGATTTGACGCTAATTAAATTTATTGTTTGGCTAATTTGCAAGTATTTTCAATAAAATTGATTAATTTTAACATTTTATTTTTTTGAAATTACAATTATAAGAGAATTTAATGGTTCTATTACCCTTAGTGAGTAATAATCCAACTTCTCACATAATCATGGGTCTTACTAATTAAATTCATATATTATGACCATCATCCATGTGAGAGGAGAAAACTTATTATTTACAAAATTTTGAACAATTTTTCTCAACACTTACACGATTCTCTTATTTTAGTGAGGTGGTGTTTTGGTCTGATGATAAAGAGCTATCATCAGAAGCAGACACCATAGGTTGAAACTCTCTTAAAAAAAAAAAAAACTTATCTACTAATTGTGCCACTAAAAATTCTACATGCTCCATTGAATTATGGTCCATCAAATTACAGTTAATAGGTGGTTTAAATGATTCTCTCTCTCATATTTTAAAAAAAAAAAATTCTTGTTGATTTGACGCTAATTAAATTTATTGTCAGGCTAATTTGCAAGTATTTTCAATAAAATTGATTAATTTTAACATTTTATTTCATTGAAATTACAGTTATAAGAGAATTTAATGGTTCTATTACCCTTAGTAAGTAATAATCCAACTTCTTACAAAATTTTGAACAATTTTTCTCAACACTTACACGATTCTCTTATTTTAGGGAGGTGGTGTCATTTGAACTACTCATTACTTATCTACTAATTGTGCTACTAAAAATCCTATGTGGTCCCTTGAATTACAGTTAGTAGGTGGGTTAACTAATTCTCTCTCTCTCTCTCTCTCTCTCTCTCATATAGAAGTCATCACCTACATGTCTTGGACTTGGTTACACTTCTCTTGCTTGCTCTCTTTAATATATTATGGTCAATTTTTCCTATATTCTCTCATCCTCTCTTCCTTCGTTCCAAACATATAATATTTCTTAGCATGTACGATTAACAAACTCAGTTAACAAGACACATTTAGTTTTAGTCCTTATAACCCCATGCTACTACTACAAATGTTAGGCCCTTTTGTAATGGTACTCTGGTTATGTAATGTATTATAAGCTTGTTCGAAAAATTCTATATATATATATATATATATTACTTTCATGTTTGTGTGTTCTAATAAGTATTACTGTTTCCTAAAAAAAAAAAAAAAAATAGGGATGCTTATCCTACATCGATTATATGTTTTAAAGTTTCAGTCCTTATAACTCCAGGCTACTTCTATAAAGGTTAGGCCCTTTTGTAGTGGTACTCTGGTTATATAATGTATTATAAGCCTGTTAAAAAACTCTATATATTACTTTCATGTTTGTGTGTTCTAATAAGTATTATTGTTTTCTCAAAAAAAAAAAAAAAAGAAGAAGACACATTTAGTTAATAATCTCTTTGTCTCTCTCTCTCTCTCATATGTCATATTCAACTTTAACATCTTAGTCAACTCTACCTCGCTCATTTATCATATAATTTTCAAATTTTTATTCGAATTATCACTTTACAAACTCCATTACACTCCGTTTTAATTCAAAACTGAGGCAAACATATATGTCAGGGGCGGAACTAGGATTCAAACTTAGGGCAGTCGAAGTTCTTTGTTCAAAGATTTTAAAAAATTCGAATATCAATACTAGAGGTTGACAACGTTGCATTATTAGCATTAATTTATTAATTATTATTTGTATTTGAATTTTTTCTTTTGAAAAAAAATCAATAACAAGATTTTATAATCAAGAGTTTTGTAAGTTAATTGGCACGTCTTAATATTTTCAAGGTCAAACTAATGTGTGGATGGAGCGATCAATATGTGACATAGGAGTTATCTCTATGGCTATGAAGGTGGAGTCATTTGAGAGGGGCATAGAACTCTCAAGTGAGAGGGAGAAATTAGGTAAAGGTTATTAGGTTTTTATGATTTTTTTTTGCTAGGATTTGTAATTGATTTTGTTGTTATTGTTTTTGCTTAGACCGGATTTATGATTTGTCCAAAGATTTTTCTTATTATCCAGACATGTGCATTTTTTTTAATAGATTTTTCTTGTTATCTATTTGTTGGATTTCTTGGGTCAATTTGTAAATTTTTTGGGGAGGGGGGGCCAAGTATATAAATTTCAGGGCTAGAATCAAAATTCTTTTAGTTAATATACATACTAGTATATATTTTTACCCAAAGGTTGGGGGTTGGGGGTTGGGGGTTGGGGGGGGGGGGGGGGGTGTGGAGATGGCCCCCCTCAGCCCTTGAGTAGTTCCATCACTAATATATGTCATTTGATTTTCAATATAGAATGTTCCATATATACCTAGCTTAGAGCATTCATATTAGTCCATGTATAATAGAAGAAAGGTATAAACGTTACACAATTTTGCCTAGAAATGACCAACATCAGTCTGTGTATAATTATGTAAATTATTTACAAGTTTGCAACGGTTATCGTGTAAATTTACACTAATACTATTAATTTTGCATTTAGTTATTTATTATTTCTTTACATATTTTGAGAATGAAGGAAAAGAGTGGATGATGGTTGTTAACACGTTGTATGTGAAAAAAGAGAAACAATTAAAAAAATTAAGAAAAATTAATATTTTAATTAAATGTAGTATAAAATAGATAATCTGATATGTGGTATTCTGAAAAATGAGTATGTAAAATAGAAGAAATAAATTTTTATACTAAAATAGACAAAATATTTTGCATGAAGGGATGTGAATGCTCTAATGTAGCTCATTTAGATCCACATACCGTGCGTGGTAACATACCATGTGATTTTTTTGAATTTGATTGTACCATTTATTAATCAAATGGACCGATCAAGAAATATGGTGCTGGATTAGAAGTGAGACCACTTAAGATGTAGGCCAAATAGTGAATTGACAAGTCCCCATATAATGGACATTGATTTCAGGACGTGTTTTTTGGACCAGAATTTTCAACTGTACGAACACTAATAAATACCCAAAAAAAATCAAAGTAATAAAAGAGGCTTAAAAAAACAAAAGAGAAATTGAAGAGAAGCATCTTATTTAGTTATTTTATGTTTGTGGTTTGAACCACCTCCCTCTCTGGTTGTTTACTTTTCAACTTTCTTTTAGTAATTATTTAGTGCATATGAGATGGAGATTACATATATTTGGGAAAATAGTTAGATACTCAGACTTTTAGACACTCACTTTAGCATAAGTTTCAATTAGCTCAACTGCTAAAGTCTCTGATGGTTGTATAAAAGATTTGAGGTTCACTCTCTGTCTACACCAAAAACTAATTAGTGTCTTGGTCTAATGATAAAGAGTTATCATCAGGAACGGACACCATAAGTTGAAACTCTCTTAAAAAAAAAAGAAAAAAAAAAAGAAAAAAAAAAAAGAAAAAGAAAAAGAAAGAGACATCCACTTTAGCACAATAAATAAATATGTGTGTGTAGTCAATGTTTGGGTTTGTTTTTACAAAAAATTTTATCCATAACATTTTCACAATATTTTTACAAGAAATTATAAGTGATGAGTTATTACTGGTTGTTATTAACTTATTACTGGACAAAAAAAAAAAAAAAATTTCAATGGTGGGTTCAAAATTAAAAGTAGTAAATAATAACAACTTATCACCTAAAATTTGTTGTAAATTTTTTTTAGATATAGCAATTTTCTTTTTCTTTTGTGTTCTCTTTTAGGAGGTTAGGTTCTTTTTTTTTTTGTTGTTGTTGTTGTTGTTGTTGTTGTTGTTGTTGTTGTTGTTGTGGATAAGGGGAGAGGTTCACTTGATTTGTCACAAAGAGAAAAATTGTCCCATCTCCCATATTCAAATTGAAAATACAAGAACGAAATTAATTATGTGTGTGACTCTCTACCAAAAAATTGGGCCCAAGCCAAATTGCATGTCCTGGTCTTCCCACAAGACCTCAGATCTTTATTATTCCACATTCTAGACTTTTCATGTGATTTTGCAGCTTGTCTCATTCCTTGCTTAACACCTTAGAGATGGAGGGGCTTGTAATGCAAGTGACTCATGGCCCAATTTTTTGTTAGCTTTAACTTTAATCTCAGAATATAAATTTAAGATGGGATTAAATTTAAAAATGAAAGAGTCACAATTAGGTGGAATTTCTCTTTCTTTCTTTTTTTTTTTTCCTTTTTTTTTTTTTTGGGTACCCCAAAATTTAAAAGTTTCAGTTTCATTATAAAAAAAAATTGAAAAACATCAAAATTTTCGTCCCATCCTTCTAAGTCTTTAAGAAATTGCATAAATGGAAGATATAGTATTGACATGGCAAGTTAAAAAGTTAAAATGTGGCTTGAAAAAAAATTTAACAACAAATGGATGGGAGGCTTGATTCTTTTAAAATTTTGGGGTAATCCAATTCTCCCTTTGGATAAAGTTTTGAAATTAGGTTCCTTATTATTACTTAAGTTCCCTACAAAAAAAGTATCATATTAATAAATTCAAGTTAAAAATTATGAGTCATTTTCTTTCTCTATGTTTTAATGAATGTGAATTTGAGGTCGAATCGTTCATAAATTCAAGAGTAAGTTCATTGAAGCTTCTCAATATAAAAGGACTAAAAAGATATATTGATCTCTTCCTTAAAAAACTTATTTGTAGTTTTTTTTTTTTTTTTTTTTTAATAATTTGAAAGGTGAGAAGATTTGAACTCTAGATATTTCAGTTGAAAACACTAAGAAATATTAGTTAAACTATAAAGGATTTGGCAAAATGCTTATTTGTAGTTGATAAAAATACAATTATACCTTAAAAAGGTGAGTTTTTTTTTTTTTTTTTTTTTTTGAGAATGAAAAGTGAGATAATTATTAAGTTCACTTTAAGTACAATTAATGTGATTATTTATGCTAATACAAGCAAGTTATCTAATATAATTTTTTTTTAATAAATGTTCTCCTGTGAGTTTTAATATAAGAAAAAAAAAATACACTTGTTAATGATTTATTGGTTTATATGCATATATTTAATATGTTTGTGTGTGCTTTTTTTGAAATTTGTATGTAATTTGACTTTTTAAAAATGTATAAAAACATTATTTAATAAAGCATTAAATGCAATTTAACCTTACAATTAGGACACTGTTAACAAAAACCATATAAAAATTGACTTTTTGCATGTGACTTTTGATTTTTTGATTTTTTTTTTTTGAGAAACAAACACACACAAGAGAGAGGGAAATGAGTTATAAGTTCTAATACAAAGACATACCACAGCTCCACTCAAAAGCCGTAGTAATTGATGGTGTATGAAAAACGCCAAGCTAATTTCTCGTCCATATGGCCGTCCATAACAATATACAAAGTGGAGTGTGGCTGTTACGCTCTTCCTTCACTAGCCGTCCCCTTACACTCGTCCTATTCTCATTCGTCCAAGGGAGGACGTACAAGCAGTGAACCTTGTCCGTCCTTAGTGATGGACGAGTAAGGTTCACCAAGAGTCATGATACTCTCCCAAAAGCCAAACGTCATATTGTTTGAATTAAGCCATCTGTTTATTGTTGAATACCGGTCTTGATGAGGTAACTCCCATGACAGTTATGGAAGTTATCCTCTGAATTCTCCAAACCCTACGACGATAGGAGAAATAACTGTCAAGTTAACACTATATAAGGACCCTTCTACACAAAGGTATGGGTAACTAGATATTTTTAGAAAAATTGGTGAAGTCTTTGAAGTATTTTCTTTTCTACTTCAATCCACTAACTTTACCATCAGAGGATTCTTGGCCGGCCTCCACCGGTCACCTCTGATTTCTTGTTTATTATTTTCAAGATTTTGCTCATCGATCATTAACGCCCGGAAATTTTAGCCCACTGATTCATTGACCTCATCAGTAACTTTTAAGGAAAGGGGTTTGCACTAGGTGCTTATTAATACCCGAAAAAAGTAAAGTCTAATAAAATATTAAAATATGAAAAATAAAGAGAAGTAAATTTAAGTGGTTTCAATTAAAATCTTTTGCTGATGAATAAGAAATATTGATGAATCATTAATAATTGTACTTAACTAAACTTTGGACTGTTTTTGGAGCCAAGGGTAGTTTGGCTCCTGACCAACCTCATTAGTTTAAGGGGGATAGCTCTTGTGGATTTCCAAGGAGTTGGTAACACCATTTATGGGTTGGTGGGTTTCATTGCCTTCATAATTGACTATCACATCACTTTCCATATTGTACGATCTTGTTTATCACAAAGGCTTTTGTTAACGGGTGCTGTTCAGCAACCGGGGGGTTCCAATCCATGACCTTCAAAAAATGACCATCACATTACTTTCTATGTTGTACAATCTTATTAATAAAAAATTCTTATTTTAGTTAAGAAAAATTTCAGCTTCTGTCGTTAATTACAAAAATTCAGAAGACTAGGAGATTCTTGGGTAAAAATTCTAACCTTTGGTGATTACAATCATTTTTTTGTGCACAATTTGTTAGGAGAATCAATCAATATGGTTTTCTCTAATGGTCCAACACACACACACACACGAAGGCGTGCTATAATAATCCTAATTACTAATCCAATCTAGTTGAAAGTACTTAATAAATGATTGCCCTTGATATGAATCTCAATTTCAATATATCTCTAATGGTAACATTAAAAAAAACACTAACCATGCAACTCTGTCTCATTGTGTAATTTATAGGTAAATGATTTGGGAACTACAAAGTTCAGGCAGAATTCCAGGATAACGAAGATCAATACCGGTGCATCAAACATAAAGAATGAAAACATACTATAGAGTGCCTGATATCAAGTATTTAGATAATGGCAAGATACCCATCATCAGATTATGAAGAAAAAAATAAAAAAGATTATTCTTACCAAGAAAAAATAAACGCCAAGAACAACAAACATCCCCTTTTATCCTCTACTGTGTTGAGTGAGAAATATCCTTAATTCCCCCATTTATCAATCTTGAAAAAACCCACAAACAATCCCTCTTTTATCAATCTAAGTCTTAATTAATCCCTTATATTTCTATATGAAATAATTTGTTGCTATCACCCACTTTCCCCTAAAAAACAATGTATTAGTATAAATAACATTGTTTGAGACTACATATATTGCAATTGTTAAAAAACCAGAACATAAGTCTCCATATGAACAATTTCCACCAAAAGAAGAAAAAATTCCAACAATGCCATGGTTTTCTTTCCAATAAAATAAGATTATGCAATTAAAGTTCATAATTTTTCAATAAGATAGTACTTTGGCTTTCAGCTACTTATCAAAAAGAAATGTACATTTCAGTTTCCCTTTCCAACTCACACCTAAACTACCATATATCATGAATGAACTCCCTAATTGAGCATCTTACATAATCTCATGGAATACAAAAGGCACACAGTTTTGGCAAATTTGCGGTTATACGTTTTTGTTTTCTTTTGTTTCATATTAATAAGTACTTTGATTTCAAAGTTATAGCATAAAAACAATAGTATTCCACACCCCCAAATACAACTATCAGTGAATACTCAATAAACACATCCTGAAAATACTAATTCCTAAGCAAACTGTGACAGCAAAACATTTCCACAAACACTTGGTGGACACATAAACAAGAAGCATGTTTCAACCTCAGCTAGAGATATATTAAAATCCTCAAAATAAATATGAAGTCCTTGAATGCATTTTATTCAAAATAGTTGGGTACCCATTTTTGGTTAATATAACCCACAAAAACCCCAGGGAAAAAAACTGTCCAGCTTAAGTAACTAAGGCCTTGTTTGGTTGGTGAGTTATAGTTAACTCATCACTCATCACCCTATCACTCATTTCTCATAACTCAAAAATCCAAAAAACACTCCTTCTTTGTTTGGCAACTAAACCCACTCCTATTTTTTTAACTAAAAACCCACAAAAACTTACCTTTTTTAGGACCTATAGGCTGACCATTGTGCAGTGCACACAAAACGGTTACCCGCAGATTGAACCCAAATTTATTTGCTTTGCACTTTCCTCCCTCAAGTCTCAACCACATTTCCCTTTCACACTTCTGCTCTCAACACCCAAACCTGCCGACCATCGTTGACCTCAACTCCTTTATCCTCGCTCAACTGCGCCGCCGCCATGGGACCCACATCCATCAGCTTCCCCCTTCGTCATCCTTGGCAGAGAATTTTTCATGGTTGTTCAAACCTTAATTTTTGCATTTCATTGATTATGGCTTTCCTCTTAAATTAAGTATTCTTGGTTCATTATGTTATTTGAGGTTGCTACCCCCTTGTTTAGATTGTTTTAAGGGGATGGATGATTTTTTATTTTTTTTTAAATTTTTTATTATTATTTTTATTGCTACCCCCTTGTTCACAGATGAGTGGGGAAGGATCTTCGATACCTGTGAAATTGAAAAGGATTGGTCTTGAGAGATACCCAGTTGGAGAATGGGAGCGACGGAGCTGATATAACGAACTGGCGCGGCGGAGCTGATGGAGCGGCGGAGCTTCTGACGTGTCAAGGGCCGACGCTGGAGATTCAAGGGTCGGGAAGAGATTATGGTGTGTTTGAGATTGTTCAAAGTTGAGAGGTGCTGTGGGTTTGGGAGAGGAGAAGAGATTGTTCTGTTTTGAAAGGTGAGCTTTGTTGTTTAGGGCGCTGATGAGAGAGTGAAGAGGGTAGGTTGAGTTAAAGGCATGTGACCGTTGGTTCAGGCATGCGAACTGAGCAAGTGATGGGACAAGACATTGCGGTGGGGCCCACATGAGTTCAACTATATACAAGTTTGCCATGTAAACTCAGTTTTGGTGTTTTGAAAACAAGCTTTGGGAGTTTCCGAATTTGTTAACTCATCATCCAAAAAACTCAGTTTTGTTAATGGAGTTAACACTTTGAAAATCAGCCAAACAAATATTATCCATGTGAGGCCCACGATTTTTGGGATTTGGCAAACTGAAAATTTTTTTAGGAAAGAGAAAAATCAGAAAAAGTAAAAGAGAGAAAGAAACATACCCATGAAAAGTGCCATACTGAGCAAGTAACGTGGAAGCCGCCCACAAAGAAACATAACCATGCTTTTTGGGAGTAGAAAAAAGCATGGTTAAGTAGCACTTAAAGTGTCAATAAAGTATTAAAAATTGGACATTTTACATTAGGACTGAAATACCCTTTTAAGTTCTTTCATCTTCCTTGAATTTTTTTTTTTTTTGGGTGCATTTAGCTTTATTTTTTAAACATTTTAATTAGTTGTCATCTTTGCAAAACTATTTGACAAACTAACATCGCAACACTCTAAAACTTGAGTTCAAAGATAGAACTCCAGTTGCATGTGATGGCAATCTAATGCAAAAATAAATCCACGTGGAACTCGAGTATTTAAAACTTCCAGTTCCTGCGTTCACTTGATCTATCCTCTGTTCATTTTCTTCCTCTGTGGGTTCTACTTCTTCCTTTATTCTTCTTCATCCTCCATCCATAGGTTCTTCTCTTCCATTGGCTTCTTCTTCCCATGGGTTCTTCTCTTCCTGTGGTTCTTCTTTCTTCTTCGAATTCTTCAAACCGTGGATTCTTCTTCTTCAAATTCTTCATAGCTCCCGTGGGTTCATTTTTCTTCTTCAAATTCTTCGGATCTTATTCTTCAGATTCTTCTATGGAACTCGAGTCTTAGAGATTTGAGTTCCACGTGGCAAAAATCTCCATATTAGCAATCAAAATTCGATCCTGTCCTAGAGCCTCACGAACAGGCTCACCAACTCGAGATGTTAATTTCCTGAACTTGAATTCCATGTGGCAAAAATCTCCATATTAGTAATCACTGAACTCAAGCCTCACGGACTTGAGATGTTAATTTCCTTGATAGTTTCAAAACCTTGCTTACTTGTAAGGTTGAATTTATTTAACCATGTGTTGGCTTTATTCCATGCCAAATTTGCTTGTAATTCAGCAATTAAATACCCTGTATTTAGGTGGGAATTATGTAAGGGTTGTGTGTGAAGGAGTGTGAAGAAATTCAAGTGAGTGTGCATTGGAGGATTCTCACGACTGGATCTCACGAGTGACTCACGACTGGCAACTTGCCAAAATGCCACACATGTAAAGTATGCAAGAAGCTGATGGGTCACAACAGCTGGAGTACTACATGACAAAAATTGACAGTCTGGCCTGGTAGTTAACTCGCGACTCATCTCACTTGCGAGACTGAGTCGCTAGAATGCCCTGTTTTGCAGAAAAATAACCTTTCACATTCCTCACATACACTACTATAAATACCCTTATACCAATGAAATGTAGAGAGCTTCCAAAGAGAATTTTGAGAGAGAAACCCTAGAGAAAACCAAGATTGACTCATCCACAATCTTAGACATTTGATTTTCCAAATTCCACTACTCTCACCCTCTCCAATGACATATCATTGAGAGGCTCATTTGCCAAATTTTTATCTCACCATACCCATATCAGTAAGGAGGTATTTTGGTGCTTGGGAAGCAATTCAGAGATGACCAATTTACTTGGTTGATGCAATGGGCTTATTGCGGGATCCAAAAAGTAAAAGAAGACACGGTTAGGCTTAACCTTGTTGGAACAAGAAGCTTTGAGGGCTTAGGTGCATTAGGTAGATTAGGCTTGGAGGGTCTACTGCTATTCATGTATCCCAACTTTATTCTTTAGTGGATCATTTTACCGCTTGGAGGGCGGCGAAGAGGTTTTTCGCCGAGTTCTTTGATTTCCTCTTTGATAACAAGTGCCGGTGTTATCTTTGTGTTCGCATTTCTCTAACCCTTACTCTTGCTTTTTAATTGCTACTGTGTTGTGATTAATTAAGGTGTAGAGTTGTTTATTTGTTTAGGTTTTCGCTTGTACTTATTTTTTCGCACATTTATTGTTTGAGAATAAGCTTGTGTTGGTTATATTTAAAATTGGGGAGTCTAAACATTCATTAGTGTTTTACACACTAATTGAACTTTCATTACTAACGAAATAATTTCTAATAATCATGCTAGAGGGCAAATATCCCCCATCTTCCTTTCCTTTACTAACATTTTCTATCAGTGTTTTTTTTTTTTTTTTTTTTTTTTTTTTTTTTTTTTTTTTTTTTTTTTTCTTCAGATCTACAAAAACCACCACCCAAATGCCCAAATTTCAAACCCAAGCCAAATTGTTAAGCTCTTCACGCTCCAAATTGATCCCAGTCACCAAAGCAACCTAAATACAACCAAAAACAAAGGAAGGAAAAGTAGAACCAAAGGTAGAGAGAGAAAGAGGAAAGCGACGGCTATAGTGGTGGTGGCGGTGCCAATGAGCACAACTAACAGAAATGGTGGTGGAGCTCAAGACTTCGGCCAAGGCTGATATGAGAGAGAGAATCTGAGATAGCAGAGAGAGAGTGAGACAGATCTGGTGGAGGTGGGTGGGTTTCAAATCTAGTGGTTACGGTGGTGTTGGTGGACTTTTTTGTATTTTTGTAAAAAATGTTAGTGAACCATTTTTTAACGTTTCCCATAAAAAAAAAATGCTAGCAAAATAATATGCTACTATTTTCTAAAGGGAAATGTTAATGAATGCCCTAAAGACATTTGTTAATGAACCATTTTAGGAAAGTTTTTATGGGAAAAAAGAAAAAAAAAACAATTAATATTTTGATAGCTTTTTCAATTTTCTATAAAATTGATAATAAAACTTTTTAAAAATAATTTATTAACAATTTTCCTAAAGGCTTTCATTAACATAGCCCTTTTCTAAATGAGGTAAAATTTAGATTTTAGGTACTGTATAATCATTAATTAGGTGCTAAACTCTAGTTTTTCTAATTAAATTCAACTTGTGGTCTTATAACTTTTTTTTTGATAATCAACAAATTTATTAACAAAGGAACCTGAAACTACAGACAAGAAACCAAAATCTTAACTTTCTCAAGAGCTAATATATTACAAAAAATAGATAGGACAGCGTCAATTAAAACAAAACAATCTAGAGAGGCCAATCAAACTGCCCATATTTTAGCTAACACAGTCTTATAACTATACACAAAAGAAGTACACCGGTCAAAAAACTAATAAGCCATATGATTCCCGTAAAAATAAATAAAGAAGCCATATGGTCATGCTACATTCTACGACATTTGATAAGATCTTAGTAACCAATTAAGGAATGGATTGAACAAATAACAGAGAAAAGAGATAGAACATTAGAGAATAGAGAATAGAAATAGAGAGATAGTAGAGATAGATGAGAATTAGAGAGAATATAGAGATGAGAATGGAATTCTTATTATGCATACCAAAAACTACTACAACCTTCTGTTTCCCCTCTTTTATACAATTTCCCATTCTTAACTAACTCACAGCTAAGCTAACTAACTCTCATGACATCAGCACAGCCGCCAATGACACCTACAGTAACTAACCAGCAACTAACACAGCAACTAACTCATTCTTATCAATCCCTTCCCCTTAAAAAGACCTTGCCCCCAAGGTCCACCAGCCCCCCAAAGATCACAAAACCTTGCCCACAAGGTGAGGGAATTGATGCTGCAAGTTGTATAATGACTCCCAGGTAGCATCTTCTAGAGAATGACCATGCCACTGAACCAAGACCTCAGTGATAGTTCTAGACCTGAGCTGTTTAGTCCTGCGTTGAAGGAATGGCAAGCGGTTCAGGATCAAGCACACCAGCAGAAGTAACAGGAGGGAGTGTTGGGACTGGAACCACATTTGATCCCAACTTAAGTTTCAAGCATGAGACATGAAACACTGGGTGGATAGAACAATCAGTAGGCAATGCAAGTTTATATGCCACCTGTCCAACTTTCTGCATAACTTGGAAAGGTCCATAGAACCTAGGAGAAAGCTTATTAAAACCTTTCAACCTCAATGAGTGCTGCCTATAAGGCTGGAGCTTCAAATAAACCCAATCACCAACATTAAAATTTGTATCAGTTCTATGCAAATCAGCCCGAGATTTCATCCTAGCTTGAGCAGAAAATAGATTCTGTTTAAGCAAGGAGATGAGGTCCTGCTTGTTCTGCAGTAACTGATCCATAACAGCCACTTGGGTAGCACCAGGAATATAATCCAACAAACTGGGAGAAGGGATTCCATACAGAGCTTCAAATGGGGTCAGCTTGGTTGAAGTATAGAAATTGGTGTTAAACCAATATTTGGCCAAGTGAAGCCAATCAGCCCAAGCACTGGGTTTGTCACTAACAAAGGCCCTCAAGTATTGCTCTAGGCTCCTATTCACCACTTCAGTTTGACCATCCGATTGGGGATGGTAAGCTGAAAACATAGCCAACTCAGTACCCTGCAATTTGAATAACTCTTACCAAAAATTAGCTGTGAAAACAGAACCCCTGTCACTTACAATAGTCTTAGGCATCCCATGGAGTTTAAACACATCTTTCATAAAAACTGCAGCCACCTTCGCAGCTGTGTAAGGATGAGAAAGGGGAATGAAATGGACAAATTTAGTCAATCTGTCAACTACCACAAAGATCACTTCATAACCATGAGACTTAGGTAACCCCTCAATAAAATCCATACTGATATCAAGCCAGGGTCTGTCAGGAACCAGAAGTGGCTGTAATAAACCAGGTAGCTCAGAAGTGCTCACCTTCACTCTTTGGCAAACCTCACAGCGTTGGACATGGATCTTGACATCCTTAACCATACCTTTCCAAAAGAAATCTTGCCTCACCCTATGCAATGTCTTCAAAAACTCAGAGTGACCACCACAAGGAGAATTATGAACATGCTGCAACACTAGAGGCTTTAATGGAGAACTATGACTGAGGAAGATGGGACCCTTATAAAACATTAAGAAGAGTGAAACTAGCAGAGGCAGAATCTTCAACAGCCAAAGCCTCAAACAATTGCTTGTACTCATGATCAGTATTATAACTATCCTTAAGAATGTCCAACCAAGAAGAACAAGGGAAAGATATCATGAAGAAAGAGGCAGAATTAGAGTCCTCTAACCTGTTAGAGTCCTCCAATCGTCTTGAAAGTGCATCAGCAGCTCTATTTTCACTTCCTTGCTTATATTCCACCAAAAATGAATACCCTAACAACTTAGTAATCCACTTTTGTTGAGTTGAGGTTCCAATTCTCTGCTCAAGCAAATACTTAAGACTTTGGTGATCAGTCTTGATAATGAAAGGCTTCCCAACCAAATAAGGCCTCAACTTCCTAATTGCCTTTACTAGAGCTAAAAACTCCTTTTCATAAGTAGACAAGTGAAGGCTCCTACCCTTTAGAACCTCACTATGATAAGCCAAAGGTCTATTACCCTGCATTAAAACAGCATCCAACCCTTGACCTGAAGCATCACATTCAATCACAAAGGGCTTAGAAAAATCAGGTAGTGCTAGGACCGGGGGGGGTAGTTACAGCCACCTTCAGAGCAGTAAAGGCCAAATCAGCTTGTGAAGACCATTGGAAGGCATCTTTCTTAAGTAATGCAGTTAAAGGGGCTGCAATGAGGCCATAATTCTTAATGAATTTCCTATAATACCCAGTTAAACCCAAGAAACCCCTCAAGGCCTTTACTGATGTAGGAATGGGCCAATTTTGCATGGCCTCAATCTTCTTAGGGTCAGTTCGAACCCCTTGGCCTGATATTAAATGCCCCAAATACTCCACCTCTTCACAGCCAAACACACACTTGCTTTGCTTAGCAAACAATTGGTTATCCAACAACACAGTCAAAACCAACCTCAAATGAGAAACATGCTGCTCAATAGAACTACTATACACCAATATATCATAAAAAAAAACTAAAAACTTCCTCAAATAAGGCTTAAACACCTTATTCATTAATGATTGAAAGGTGGATGGTGCATTAGTTAAGCCAAATGGCATAACTAGGAATTCATAATGGCCTTCATGAGTTCTAAAGGCAGCCTTATGAATATCCCCCTCCTTCATTCTAATTTGATGGTAACCAGACCTAAGGTCTAGCTTAGAAAAGATCATAGCACCACTCAACTCATCCAGCAGTTCATCTACAACCGGAATAGGAAACTTATCCTTAACTGTAACCTTATTCAAAGACCTATAATCAATACACATTCTCCAACTCCCATCAGCCTTTCTTACCAACAACACAGGTGAGGAAAAGGGACTATGACTGATTCTAATATAGCCAGCATCCAGTAAATCAGTAACAATTTTTTCAATTTCAGTTTTTTGATATAAGGGGTACCTGTAGGGTCTCTCACAAACAGGGTCAGTGCCCTCCTTCAATACTATTTGATGCTCATGTCCTCGGAGAGGTGGCAATGCAGTAGGTACTTCAAAGATCTTGCTGAAATCGTTTAGTAACTGAGTAATGGACACATGTTGCTGCACTAGTGTGGAGGTAATAGGGCAGGATATGATTTGCAGCAGTAGTCCTTTCTTGATGACTAGTTTAAAGAATTGATCAGCTTTTTGAAGAGTAAGACCAGATGGTTGTAATCCTGTGAACAAAATTTCCTTACCCCAAAGACTAAACTCCATGATCAATTTCTTGAAATCCCATTTAATTGGTCCAAGAGTACATAACCATTGAGTACCAAGAACCACATCACAGTCACCCAAGGATAAAACATTCAAATCAACCTACAATTCCTGACCTTGAATTCTGAGATTAACCTCCTGGCAAGCACCTTGTGTTCTAAGTACTTCTCCATTAGCTACCTTTACTGTGAAACTTTCTTGAGTTGACAATGGCAATTTCAAGGATGACCATGAAGAAACATCCAAGAAATTATGAGTACTACCACTGTCAATCAAGATAAGCACATCCTGATGGTTAATTCTACCCCATACTCTCATCGTACCTGGAGAAGGACTTCCAAGTAATGCATAGAGAGTGATTTCTGCACACCCTGCTGTCTGGTGCTGCAATTCTGTGGAAGCATCATACACCACTGATCTTTCTTCATCAAGAACCTCTTGCTCACTTCCCAGGTTGTTCTGTTGAAACCCTTCCATAAGAAAAATCTTTGGTGTCTTGCATTGATGTCCCATATGCCATTTATCCTCACAATAGAAACATAATCCCTTCTTCTTCTGATCTTCAACCTGCATAGCAGTAAGCTTCTGCACAGGTAATTTGGTAGTCTTCAAATCATTCTTGATTGGTGGGGGTCCTAAAATTGAGGGCTTAGACACTTCACCCCATGGCCTGACATTCTTCTTGCATGCAAGAAGATATTCTTCTTGTATTTTGGCAAGGCCAAAGGCTGCATTTAAATTCTGAGGATTCAACATCCTAATTGGTGGTCTAATTTCATCCCTCAACCCACTCAAGAAATAGCTGAGTCTGTGCTTCTCAGATAGTTCCTTAATTCGATTGGACAAAGCTTCAAACTGTCCCTTGTACGCAAATACAGACCCCACTTGTTTCAATTTGGTTAGAGTTTCCATAGGATCATCATAGGAAAAAGACCCAAACCTTACGTACAATGCTCTAACAAAAGCCTCCCAACTAGTAAAGAGACCAGCTTCCTCTGCATCTTGAAACCAAATCAGGGCTTCCTCTTCCATATGATATGATGCTAATAATATCTTTTGGTTGATTGAGGTATTATACAAATGGAAAAATTGGTTGGCTTTGTACACCCAACCTGATGGATTCTCACCCTTAAACCTCAGAAACTCCAGTCTCACAACTTTAGGAATCATCGCAGAATCCTATTGTTGATTGGTCACCATTAGAGGTGAGTTTCTTGGAGGAGGTGATACAGGTCTCTGTTGCCAACCATTACCAACTTCTGTCATACCCTGCACAGTCTTTGATAGAGTCTGCAACAAACTTGTGACTGCGTCCAATTTCTGATGAACTATACGAAATTCTTGATCATGTTGCTCAATCGCCGATGACAAAGCATTGACCTTTTCATTAAGGAAAGAAGAGGATCGTGCTTTTGCCATAGTAGCAGGAAAGGCTCTGATACCAATTTGATAAGATCTTAGTAACCAATTAAGGAATGGATTGAACAAATAACAGAGAAAAGAGATAGAACATTAGAGAATAGAGAATAGAAATAGAGAGATAGTAGAGATAGATGAGAATTAGAGAGAATATAGAGATAAGAATGGAATTCTTATTATGCATACCAAAACTTGCTACAACCTTCTGTTTCCCCTCTTTTATACAATTTCCCATTCTTAACTAACTCACAGCTAAGCTAACTAACTCTCATGACATCAGCACAGCCGCCAATGACACCTACAGTAACTAACCAGCAACTAACACAGCAACTAACTCATTCTTATCACACATGGATGAATTCTATTATTTTTTTTTGATAAAAGATGAATTCTATTACTTTTTTTTAAAAAAAAGATTTTCAACTTATGGCATCCGTTCCTGATGATAACTCTTTTTCATCAGACTAAGACACCAATCAATTTTTGGTGTAGGCGAGGATTGAATCCCAGATCTCTTATACAATTATCAGAGACTTTACTAATAGAACTAACTGAAACTCATTGAATTCTATTACTTGATAATAAACTAATAAGTCATATGGTCTACAAAAATAAATAAATAAATAAGATTGTACAAAAATCAATAATAAATGTTCATCTGTTTTGAAAGGCAGACCGGTGGAAGCTGACACTTGTAACGTAGACTGCATGAGGAGAAGCTTTAATTTATGAACCCAACTAGTCAGCAAATAAAGAAGACTAGTTGAATTAAGCTGCTGTGGATGAAGAGTATAGTGCCATTTTTTTTTCTTCTCTAAGCTATGGAGACTTTGAGAGACTTCGAAAGAGATCTGGCGGAGATGAGAGAGTATTACAGTCAAGGAAAGACTAAAGAAGCATCTTGGAGAAAGTCACAGCTCAAAGGGTTGCTTACTCTGCTAAAGGAAAAAGAGGGTGATATCCTTAACGCACTTAAGCAAGACTTGGGAAAGCATCAGGTTGAGACTTTTAGAGATGAGGTATACAAACTATATATCTTGTTCCATTTTTTAATTTTATAAATGTACACATATATATGGTTACCCTCTAAAAAATAAGTCATAATAACTTTTTTTATTTTTTATTTTAGAAGTCATAATAACCTGTTTGAGAGGTTACTAACTTGTTTGAGTGCATGTTTTTGTGGCTGTCTTGTTTCTAGGATAGGGTTTTTTTTTTTTTTTTTTTTTTTTTTTTTTTTCTAATAAAAAAAAAAACTTCCTTAGTAAATTACACATACATCGAATAGGATTTGAACACACAAATTCATCACCTTCATTTGGTAGGGTCTAATATTATTTATCACATAAAATGGGTTTAGAAGTAATATTGCACAAGTTTATAAAAAAAAAAAAAAAAAAAAAGTAATATTGCACACAGGGACGGAACTAGGATTCGAAATCAAGGGGGGCAAATATAATTTTTCATGGACTTATTTTCTAAAATCTTAAATATATACCTATTATTTAATATTTTAAAAAAATTTGTGGGGGGGGGGGGGGGGGGGCACAGCTCCCCTCTACTTGTACATGGTTCCGTCCTTTATTGCACAACTGTTCTTTAGCCAAAATTACAAAAAATTTGTTTAATTATTCACTACCCTCACAGGGGAAAAGGAACAAGAATAGAAATTGAAAACAGATTAAAGAATAATCACAATCACGAGGAATTTGTGAACATATTTTTACAAGGACTTAAGTAGTAGTAAAGACTATTGGATTCATTTTTAAGATGTAGGAGAGATTGAGAGTTTGATCTCTTGCTTTTGTTATACATAAATTCTCCTCGTTTGCAGATAGGGGCCTCGATTAAGACACTGAATTTGGCATTGGAATCTTTGAGAGAATGGATGTCAGGAAGAAAGGTAAGCTCAACTACTAGACTTTACATGGCATTAATAATAATAATGTCAAACCGTGACACTCACATGATTCGAACCCATGACCTTGGCTTTGATACCATTTGTCGGATTTTGAGTTGTGTCATTCCACCTCAAAACCAATTGGTGATGAGGATGACATACTCAAATTTTTTATGGAATTCGACATCACACCACGCAAGCCTGTTTTTAGAGTGATTGTAGGGAGTTAAATAGTAGTCCCCAAACAAATAATAATAATAATAATAGAGAAAAGGAAGAAAGAAACGAATTATTTGTATATTTCATAACAATAAACCCCCCCAAAAAAGACTAAATTATATTTTTTACTATAGAAATTTGGATTTTTTTTTTTTTTTTTCATTTTGGTCTCTTAAGTTTGAGATTTTTCATTTTAGTCTACCAAGTTTGATTTCATTTGGTCCTAATGTCTATTTCCATGACTCCTATAGCCATTAAGGGAGAGAGGGTAAATTTTTTAAAAATTTTTAAAAGAGAAATAATGTTGTTTTGTTGACACTTAATGGCTAAATTAGTCATGAAAATAGATGAAATATTGATTATTTTGAAAACTTAATCAAACTTAGTGGACCAAAATGAAGACAATCTAACTTTAAGGGATCAAAGTGTAATTTAATAATAAAAAAAGTTGGTTTAATAATATTTTATTGGGATTCTGCATGGGAAAAAAAAAGTTTGTAGAACCTTTTAAAATTTTCCTGCTACCACCACGCACCCTTGGTGCGGTAGCCACTCCACAAGTATAAATGCTCGTGGGGTGTGGAGGGGTAAGGGTTAGAATTCAAGTTTCTAGAAAAGAACTTCCACACATATACACTTAGATTAGGCTAGCGTAGAAATTCTATCTTGTATAAAAATAAAAATAAAAAATTTTCCTGCTTTCTAGTAAGCAAAGAAGTTAAAATTTATACATAAACCACCATGTCGGTTTAGTCACGTGCTAATAATATTCAAGATTTTTTTTTTTTTGACAACATATACTAACAATTCTCGTTAATGTATGGTTTATAGGCTAAACTGCCGCAAATTGCTTTGCTCACTAGTGCAGAAATTGTTCCCGAGCCTCTTGGCCTTGTCCTCATTATTTCATCTTGGAATTTGCCCTTCGGTAAGTAAATTATTATTCTTTTTAGAACATGATTTTTATCGATTGTTTCAAAAGTTTAAAATATTAAGAAATGTTGAATTTAGTCACTTAATCATTATTCTAACAATTTCCCTTACGTTTGGCCCAAACTCCCTTTAATAAGTGAGGCTTAGCATGAGGAGTTTTTAATTTTTTTAAATAGGAGGTAGAGTGAAGACAGAGTTCAAACTCAAGATTATATTTTTTTATATCATGATAAACTATTGATTGTCCCAAAAACTTAAACAGTTAGTAAATGATGAATTCAATCATTAAACTAATATTGTAACATAACTAGGAAAAAAAATAATAACAGTTTGCTTCATTTTTCTTCTCTCATATCCTTAATAATGATTAAATTGTTGTCATTTTGTTACAAAATATAGGACTGTCCTTGGAACCAATGATAGGGGCATTAGCAGCTGGAAATACAGTGGTTCTAAAGCCCTCTGAATTGGCTCCTGCTAGTGCTTCTCTTCTAGCAACTGCAATTTCCACGTACTTAGACAACAAAGCTGTCAAGGTTATCCAAGGTGGACCATCTGTGGGTGAACAACTCCTACAGCAGAGATGGGACAAGATCTTCTTTACAGGTAAAATTAGTCTCTCATTTTTCTAACACTCCCCCTCGCACGTGTACCCAAAATCACCCTTAATATGTGAGGGCTGCCTAACATGTGAAACTTTTAATTTTTTAAATGAGAAGTAAAGTAAAAACATGGTTTAAACTTATGATCACTCGCTCTAACATTATGACAAACTAACACTTGTTCCAAAAGCTTAGATTGATATGCAATAATGAATTTTATTCATCTAATCTATTCTAACCATTGGTTTTAAAAGATTAAGTAATTCAATCTTAATGTTAATGCTTAGGAAGTGCACGTGTTGGAAGGATTGTCATGTCTGCAGCTGTGAAGCATCTAACACCTGTTACTCTAGAGTTGGGTGGAAAATGCCCTGCTGTTCTTGATTCCCTTTCTAGTTCTTGGGACATAAAGGTAAGTTTGGCCTTAGTGTGTTACACTATTATATTTTATAGTCACAAAATTGGCCTACACACTTATGCATTTCTGGTCTATGTTATGACAATATGCTAAGTTGAGTTCTTTTGTGCTGTCTAATCACAAGGTGGCGGTAAAGCGAATTGTTTATGGGAAATATGGTTGCTGTGCTGGTCAAGCATGCATAGCAATAGACTACATCCTTGTTGAAAAGAAATTTACACGCACTGTGGTATGAAAGTAGTAGTTTATGTTGAATCAGTGAATCTTATATGAGTTTTTAAGTTTTTTGTTTGTTTGTAATGCAACAACATTTTGAAATAATGATACTCTATTTCAGGTGGAGTTGATGAAGAGCATGATCAAGGAAATGTTTGGAGAAAATCCAAAAGAATCACACAGCATTGCAAGGATAATAAATAAACAACATCTCTTACGACTTAAGAATCTTCTTAAGGATCCACATGTTGATGCCTCTACTGTTTATGGTGGTTTAGTGGATGAAGATAACTTGTAAATGACATTATCTAATCTCTTTTGTGAATATGGACCTTATGGTTTCAGCTCTCTCTCTCTCTTTAAAACCCCCTCCCTTTTTCTTTTTTGTTAAAGAAGTTTTGGTTATATATGAATTCATAGTGTTCATATTCAATAAATTGGTTTTTATATGGGATTAATCCCTATATTAAATTATTCCATTGTAATATTTTAAGGATTTGAAAATAGACAAATGCTTGGTATATAAGAGAAAGTCGAGCTTCTGTTCTTAACCCCTTTTTTATCACTAGGACAATTTTCTTTGACAGCTTGTCTTGTTCTTTAATTTGTATGTTTCACAAGTATTAGTTTTAATATGCTTGTTATTGATCTACATTCAGGTTCATTGAGCCAACAATCTTGGTGGATCCCCCTCTCCAAGCAGAAATTATGACAGATGAGATCTTTGGTCCATTGCTTCCAATAATTACAGTAAGACACACATGCAGAAATATGTATTATTTAATAGGTTTCTTTACTGGCCTTAATGGGCAGAGTATATATGATTGTGGTGGTAGCTCAAGAAAGTTGAGTACTCAGTAAGGCATGTTGTACATTTATAGTGATTCTTTTCTTGGTTTGACAGCTAGAGAAGATTGAAGACAGTATACAATTCATAAATTCAAAGCCTAAAGCACTGGCTATATATTGCTTCACTAAAAATAAAACACTCCAAAGAAGGATGATTTCTGAAACATCATCTGGAAGCGTGACATTCAACGATGCAATTATTCAAGTATGTTATCAATAAGTCAATTGTCTGCACTAGTTTTAGTTTCTCAAGTAAACAAAACTGTCTAATCTGTACTTAATGAGTGAATATTAAACTACACTTCATTACAAGGCCAAAAAACAGTATAATAGTCCTCAATGCTTATAGCTTCTAAATTCTCAGTCTAAAGGCTTGCATTTGGCTATGTGTAGTATGCAGCTGATACCCTCCCATTTGGAGGAGTTGGTGGAAGTGGATTTGGTAGGTACCATGGAAAGTTCTCATTTGACACATTCAGCCATGAGAAAGCCATTGCAAGGAGAAGTTTCCTTACTGAATTTTGGTTTAGATTTCCTCCATGGAACAATCACAAATTTCAACTCTTGGCGTCTGCTTTCAATTACGATTATCTTGGATTAGTCCTTGTTATACTCGGCTTGAAGAGTTATAGGCAGGGATTAGGTGACATATAGCTACTTTTATTGGAAGTACATTGCTCATCCAAATGGAAGTGAAAGAGAGAGTGAGAGGAATCACATTTAGATATTTGAAAGTGTTATTATTTATACTTTATAGTATCAAAAACCACTGTATGCAAATTGTTGCGCTCTAAATTTAGCAAATAAAGCAATGGGAGCTTGGAGGATATGCTTTCCCCTATGAGTTAGCAAGAATTTCTTATGAGAGCTGAAAGTTTGTATTACTAATAGAATACAGTTATGATGTTTTTATATATTAGGGGTATGTTTTATTGTTTACTAATATGTTTGAAATTCTAAGGTTATAACCTCCAATTATGAAGTTTTGTCGTGTATGTCTCAGCAATGAGCCTAGATGAAGGTATCACTCAATTATTCCTATTTCATTTTCTCTGTGTGTTTGTCTATAAACTTAGTTCATTTCATGGAGGTCAGTTGATAGCCCAATGATAATGACATTATTTGCAGTGATCCAGTAATGTGATTTGAACTCCACATCTCCCTTCTCTATTATCTACCTATCTAAAAAATACATAAAAATAAAATTTTCACTTCATGGGGAGATTGGACCATATCGTTAAGTTACAAGACATTTAGCAATTTGGAATTTTGGTGTGCTATAGTTGGAAGAGTCATCCCAAAATACCAATTATTAAAATTTGTTTTAATTTTTTCTTTTCACTACAAATATATATTTAAGGGGACTAATCATAGGTATTGAACCCACTCTCCAAAAGGTATACAAATATAGGATTTTTTTTTTCTTTTGGACAAGCGAGGGTTATTATTTATTACATTAGCTGACTTGTACCTTTGATGTGAGAGAAAAAAGTTAAAAAAGTAAAAAGTTTAAAGGTAAAAAAAAAATTTATGATACAAGGGCTGAGATTAAAAAAAGAACTTTTTAGCTTGTAATCTTAGACCTTGAAAGACAAATGTATTGTGTTTGCTAATTTGCTATTGCTCCAAATCTAAACTTGTGTATATATATATAATAGTTAACTATAATTATCCACTCTAAATTATGGCGTATTTATAATATGCGCTCTAAATTACATAATTTTGCAACCATCACCCCCATTGAATATTTGTGGTGTTCATCATCGTCCAAATGAGTGTCTAAATACCAAATTAATCTCAAATCAAGTATCAATTGCATTATTTTTTTAGTTTAAGTTGTCTTGGTAAAGTTGTTCCCAAAAAAAAAAAAGTCAACATTATAAATACTCCAATGGTTTATAATAGATAACTATATACTAATCAATTAATTAAGACTCTGTCTTTAGAAATATATATATATATATATCTCAATGCTTGTTTTCAAAAAAAAAAAATATACATCTCAGTGTTTGGGTTTGTTTCTACAAGAAATTTTATCCACACATTTTTACAATATTTTTACAATAAATTATAAGTGATAAGTTGTTACCAGCTGTTATTGTTAGACAAAAAAATAAATTTCAATGGGAGAAATTATTGTGTACTCCCGATGTATCATAAATGCGTACTCCCTCCTCTCACATAAATGGTGGGTCTCACTAATTCATGGTAGGACCCAACATTTATGTGAGAGGAGAGAGTACGCATTTATGATACTCCGGGAGTAGCTAATAATTTTCCTTTTAATGGTGAGTTTAAAATTAAAAGCAGTAAGTAAGAATAACTTACTAGTTAAAATTTGTTGTGAAAATTTTTTAGATGCAACACTTTTCTTGTACTTTTGTGTTCTTTTTTAGGTAAGAGAGGTGGTTCTTCTTTCCTCTTTCTTTTTCTTTTTATTTTTTCATTTTGGGTAAGGGGAGAGGTTCAGTTGATTTGTCACAAAGAGAAAAATTGTCCCATCTCCCATCTCTTCAAATTGAAAATACAAGAACGAAATTTATGTATTTGTCTTTCTACCAAAAAATGGGGCCCAAGCCGAATTGCATGTCCTGGTCTTCCAACAATACCTCAGATCTTCCATTCCCAAATGTAACCCAAAAAAGAAGAAGTCCAATTATTTATTATACTACATTCAGACATTTTCGACTTTTCATGTGAATTTTGCAGCTTGTCTCATTCCTAGCTTAACAGCCTGTCGGCCTGTTAGAGTTGGAGGGGCTTTGTAATGCAAAATTGCAAATGACTCAGGGCCCAATTTTTGTTAGCTTTAATTTTAATCTCAGAATATAAATTTAAGATGGGATTAAGTTAAATTAAATTTTAAAATGAAAGAATCACAATTAGGCGGAATATCTCTTTCTTTCTTTCTTTCTTTTTTTCTTTTTTTTTTCCTGGTACCACAAATTTTAAAAGTTTCAGTTTCATTCTAAAAGAATTGAAAAATATCAAAATTTTCGTCCCATCCTTTTAACTCTTTAAGAAATTGCATAATGGAAGATATAGTATTGACAAGGCAAGTCAAAAATTTAAAATATGACTTGAAAAAAAAAATTAACAATAAATGGATGGGAGGCTTGATTCTTTAAAAATATTGGGCTAATCCAATTCTCCCTTTGGATAAAGTTTTTGAAATTAGGTTCCTTATTATTACTTAAGTTCCCTACAAAAAAAAAGTATCATATTATTAAATTCAAGTTAAAAATTATGAGTCATATTTTCTATCTCTATGTTTTAATGCATGTGAATTTGAGGTTGAATCGTTCATAATTCAAGAGAAAGTTGATTGAAGTTTCTCAATACAAAAGGACTAAAAAGATATATTGATCTCTTCATAAAAAAGTTATTTGTAGTTTTTTTTTTTAATAATTCGAAAGGTGGAAATATTTGAACTCTAAATGTTTCAATTAGAAACATTAACTACCCCACACCCTTGGTGCGATGGTCACTCTACAAGTATAAGTGCTTGTGAGGTGTGAGGGGCAAGGGCCGGGGTTCAAGTCTTCAAGAGGGAGCTTCATACATATATACACTTAGATTATGTTAGAGTAGAAATTCTATCTTTTATAAAAAAAAAAAAAAAAAAATTAGAAACATTAAGAGATATTAGTTGAACTATAAAACATTTGGCAAAATGCTTATTTGTAGTTGATAAAAATAAAATTATATCTTTAAAAAGTGAGATAATTATTAAGTTCACTCGAAATACAATTGATGTGATACTTTATGCTAATACAAGCAAGTCATCTAATATAAAAAAGTAATAAATTCTCCCTTATGAGTTGTAATATAAGGAAAAAAAATACACTTGTTAATGATTTATTTATTTATTTATACGTATAGATTTATTTATATATATATATATATATAGATTTATTATGGTTGTGTGTGCCTTTTTTGAAATTTGTATGTAATATGATTTTTTTTTTTTTTTGGGTAAATGTATAAAAATATTATTTAATAAAGCATTAAATATAATCCAGCCATTACAATTAGGGCATTGTTAACAAAAGCCATATAAAAATTAACATTTTACCTGTGACTTTTGAAGTTTGTACCATATTTTTGCACTAGGTGCTTATCTATATATATATATATATAACCGAAACTTTTTAAGCTCTCATAATTTTTCACATCATCACTATTTTCTTTTTCTTTTTATTTTTGATTCTTTTTATTTTAAGTTTTATATCTTATAACAATAATATTGAAAAAAACGTATACAAATTTGGAGGCCTATTTAAGGGCTCCATAAAACTTGATGGATAAGAAAATATATTCTAAAATAAGCCCTAATTAATACCTAACCATAATAAGAACCAAATTTGACCTAAAAAAACATTAAAAGAGCCTAAAAACAAGGAAATAAATTACATAGACCTAAAATAACGTTTTTTGCATAAAAATACCAAAATCTCTTCTCTCCTTAAAACCCTAGCAATTACCATCTCAAAACCCTAAACTCAATTTCACTTTAAGATTAAAAAAATAAGAAGGAGAGAGACTCACGTAAAAAAAAAAAAAAAAAAAACGTAAGTTTTGTCTTTTTTTATTTGCTTTCATATGTGCCTGAAATTTTCATTCTATCTTATTGTTTTATTATGTTTAGAATTGATTTTCTTATAAGTATTTGGGTTAATCTCTATATTTTGATAGTGTTTTTATGGGTTTGGTTTTTGGGTTGAAATTCTAATAATTATTTTATATTGTATATGACAGATGAAACATCTCTATTTTTTGGAGAAAAATCAAAACTGCAACCTATGTCTTCCAGTCCAAGGTGTGATAAATTTTTATATGTTCTTACTTTATTGAGAATTTTTATTTGGGTTCATGTGATTTTTTGTTTTTTTATTAAAACTTTGATTTTTGGTTGATTAATTATTTGTTTAGATTAATTTCAATTAATTATTTGTTTGGATTCAACGTAAAAGATAATGGAATTAGGTGTTATAAATTTGATAATGTTCCATGTTTTGAATTGTTTATATTATTTAGACTCCTGGTAGGACTCTCTCTTCTCTCCTTAAAACCCTAGCAATTACCATCTCAAAACCCTAAACTTAACTTCACTTTAAAATTAAAAAAATAAGAAGGAGAGAGACTCAACTTAAAAAAAAAAAAAAAAAAAAAAAAAACGTAGGTTTTGTCTTTTTTATTTGCTTTCATACGTGCCTGAAATTTTCATTCTATCTTATTGTTTTGTTATGTTTAAAATTTATTTTCTTCTAAGTATTTGGGTTAATCTCTATATTTTGATAGTGTTTTTGTGGGTTTGGTTTTTGGGTTGAAATTTCTAATAATTATTTTATATTGTATACAACAGATGAAGCATCTCTATTTTTTGAAGAAAAATCAAAACTGCAACCTATGTCTTTCAACCCAAGGTGTGGTAAATTTTTATTTGGTATATTATATATGAATTTTTTGAATTTGAAGGGTTTTGTTTGGTTTTGAAGTAGAATTTGGAGATTCTATAAAATTTGGAAGGTTTAAGTTTTGGGATTTTTGGTATTTGCGTCTTAGTAGGTTGATCTTAATTCTTTACCTTATATGTTTTTTCTTTATTGAGAATTTTTATTTTGGGTTCATGTGATTTTTTGTTTTCTTAATTAAAGTTTTGATTTTTGGTTGATTAATTATTTGTTTGGATTAATTTCAATTAATTATTTGTTTGGATTCAACGTAAAAGATAATGGAATTATGTGTTATAAATTTGATAATGTTCCATGTTTTGAATTGTTTATATTGTTATTAATACGACTAAATAAGATTTGTTTTTATCTTTGTAGTTTATATCAGTTTTGAGTGTGTGTATATATATAACTTTTGGGAATTTTGCTTTATTAATTTAAAAATTGTAAATTATTTTGTAGGTTTCAGTAACTATGTACCTGCAGTGAGACATTGACAATATAAGCATATATATATGGTATTAACATTTTATAAAAATCTTTCTTACAACCCAATAACATTTTACGGTAGACAACACTTCTAAACTAATGAAAAGCATAGAAGTTAAATATTTATTCCCATTGTATTTTATTTAATTATGATAGATCCATTTTTTTTAAACGCTAACTAGCAAAATGTCTATAATATGCATATTATTAACCCAATTTTCTATTTCTAAATTTCTTAGATTTTATTATATCAATCTTTTTTTCTTTTAAATTCTTGGTGAGCAAATCAGTCTCTCACTAATTCTTTAACCTTAACGTGATGTTGGTTAATTGTCATTTTATTTAACTATCCCGTGCATCGCACGGGTTAGCGACTAGTTATTATTAATACCCGAAAAAAGTAAAGTCTATTAAAAATTTAAAATATGCAAATAAAGGGAAGCGAATCCAAATGAGTTTCAGTTAATTCAGTTAGTAAAGTTTTTTGTCTCTTGAATAAGAGATATAACATTTGAACCCACCTACATTATAAACTGAATAGTATATCAGTTTAATGATAAAAAAAATAATCATCATAAAATAATCATGATTATTAATAATTGTACTTAACTGACCTTTGGATTGTATTTGGAGTCAACGGTACTTTGGCTCCTAACCGACCTCATTAATTTGAGGGGGACTAGCTCTTGTTGATTTCCCTGATGTGCAATCTTGTTGACCAAAAGTGCTTGGCAAAATCTTATATAATAAATAGTTTTTCTAACGTATGTCTTAAGCCTACTATATTAATATTATAGTCATAAACTATTTTATAATATTTTTACAAAATATTGATATAGTCAAGAATTTTATTTAAGTCCACCATTAATATCACTTTTTTATTTATTAATAATCTATCACCATATTAACAGTTTGTAAAAAAATTTGTAAAATAGTTTAAACTATTTTACAAATTTTTTATAAAAAGTTTCTTAAAATAAACGATTAATGTATGTCCGGCATATATTAACCAGACCCATAAAAAAATTCAAAAGAATATGCTACTGTTTTCTATATAAGGTAAATTTTAGATTTTAGGTACTGTGCAATCCATAATTAGGGGCTAAACTTTAGTTTTTCTAATTAAATTCTACATGTGGTCTTAGAACTTTTTTTTTGATAATCAACAAATTTATTAACAAAGGAACCATAAACTACAGACAAGAAACCAAATCTTAGCTTGCTCAAGAACTAATACATCACAAAATATAGACTAGAAGCACTAACTCGCCAAAGTGGCGAGAGTAGCACCCGAGAGTCTACAATAATACAGACTAGAAGCATCCATATTAACAAGAGAGGAAATATCAGAGTTGGGAAGACAACAAAGTCCTCCGGCATAGAACAAACCCCTTTTTGCAAGGGCGTCGACACATTTATTCCCTTCCCGGAATACATGCTCCACTCTGACTTGGTGAAAGCTGCCTAACAAGGACCTGCCATCATTAAGAAGAGGAGAGTATGGTCTATTTTAGCACTGGTGTTAGGCTTAGTCAGGTCTACAATCACTTCCGCACTGTCTGATAGACTAATAAGCCATGTGATTCCATATGGATATGCTACATTCTAGGCGACATGGATGAATTTTATTACTTGATAAACTAATAAGTGATATGGTCCCATAAAAACAATTAAATAAGATTGTACAAAAATTAATAATAAATGTATATCTGTTTTGAAAGGTGGAAGCTGACACTTAATCCGCTCTTGACCCCACGTATTTACTATTAAACTGGTAACGTAGACTGCATGAGGAGAAGCTTTAATTTATGAACCCAACTAGTTAACAAAGAAGACTAGTTGAATTAAGCTGTGTGGATGAAGAGTTTAGTGCACATTTTTTTTTCTTCCTCTAAGCCATGGAAACTTTGAGAGACTTCGAAAGAGATCTGGGGGAGATGAGAGAGTATTACAGTCATGGAAAGACTAAAGAAGCATCTTGGAGAAAGTCAAAGCTCAAAGGGTTGCTTACTCTGCTAAAGGAAAAAGAAGGTGATATCCTTAATGCTCTTAGGCAAGACTTGGGAAAGCATCAGGTTGTGACTTTTAGAGATGAGGTATACAAACTATATATCTTGTTCCATTTTAATTTTCTAAATGTACATATATATGGATTACCCTCTAAAAAATAAGAGTCATAATAACTTCTTTTTTATAGTAGTCATAATAACCTGTTTGAGAGGTTACTAACTTGTTTGAGTGCATGTTCTTGTGGCTGTCTTGTTTCTAGGATAGGGGATTTTTTATTTATTTTTAATTAAAACAAAAAAAAAAAAAACTTCCTTGGTAAATTACATATACATCCAATAGGATTTGAACACGCAAATTCATCACCTTCATTTGGTAGGGTCTAATATTATTTATCACATAAAATGGGTTTAGAAGTAATGCACAACTGTTCTTAGCCAAAGTTACAAGAAATTTGTTTAATTATTCACTACCCTCACAAGGGAATAGGAACATGAATAGAATTTGAAAACAGGTTAAAGAATAATCACAACCACGAGGAATTTGTGAACACATTTTTACAAGGACGTAAATAGTGGTAAAGACTATTGGATTCATTTTTAAGATGTAGGAGAGATTGAGAGTTTGATCTCTTGCTTTTGTTATACATAAATTCTCCTTGTTTGCAGATAGAAACCTTGATTAAGACACTGAATTTGGCATTGGAGTCTTTGAGAGAATGGATGTCAGGAAGAAAGGTAAGTGTAAGTTTGAATTTATTCAATCATGTGTTAGCTTTATTACGTACCAAATTTACTTGTAATTTAGCAATTAGATACTCTGTATTTAGGTGGGAATCATGTAAGGGTTGTGTGTGAGAATGTGAAGAATTCAAGTGTGTGTACAATCAAGAGCATTCTCGCGAGTGACTCGCGACTGATGACTCGCCAAAGTGCCACACGTGTGAAGCATGTAGGAAGTTGAAGGGTCATAACAACTGGAGCACTATAAGACAAAAAAGGACAGTCTGGCCAGCCAGTTATTTTGCAACTGAAACTTGTGACTTTTCCCAGTCGCAAGTGAGTTGCCAGAACCCCCTATTTTATAGAAAAATGACTTTTCACTTTCCTCACATACCCTACTATAAATACCCTTGTAAAGTTGTGATTTACAACTATATTTTATGTTGGCTTTATTCCATGACAAAAAGTGTTTTAATTACTTTAATTTTGTTCCTTGTATTTTATGGGATTTTATTATACTGGGTTAAGTATTAAGTTGGTGAAGAATCGAGCATGAATTGAGGAACAAGTGGATTTTGCGAGAAACTCGTGAGAAGCTAACCGCGAAAGAGCCAAGTGAGAAGCACATGCTGTGTTAGGACATATGTGTTTCACTTGTTAGGAACATATGTCATTCTTTTATATAATTGGCTAATCCTTTGACAAAACGCACTTTACTTGTATTTGGGTAGATCTAGGATGTGTTGAAATACTTCAAGAAACCATGTTTCAAGATCAAGTGTGGAAGCCTTCAAGTCTGTCCAAGAAAACAAGCTAAAAGTGCAAGGTTACTAAATCTCGACAGTTGGCTAGACAGCTATCATGTGTCGAGGTTTAGAAAGTTGTTCAACCCCGTGTGCTCGACACCTGCTCGACAGTTTCTATCTGTCGAGGTTTATAAAATCAGAATTTCTGATCTGATCTGATTTCTTGGGATCCGTGAATGTGTCTTTGGGCCTTCTTTTCTCCTAACCCTAGACATATAAAAGGATTGTTTTAAGGGCCGTTAAAGTGTTCACAAGTTGCACAAGCATTGAGTAAACTCTGTTCAAGCAAATTGTGACTGAAGACAAAGTTTCGCCCTAGTTTATCTATTCTGAAGAAGTTGCTGTGTATGTGCACCTTTGGGTTTTGTAACCAAGCTTCTTCTTGATCTTCATCATGTGGATGAACTGAAGAACTTTGCAGCCAACCATCTTCTCTTGTTGGTGTTTGAAGTCACGTATTGGGATCCGCATAATTGGTTAGTTACGTACTTGGGAGCCGTGCATCAAAAGGGGAAACTGTCACTACAGAACAAGTCCAATTGGGTTTTGGAGTAAGAGTTCAACTGTAGGTTGGTAAGGTATTTGGGATTCCTTTACTTATAACCGCTTGTTGTGATAATAATGGAGTTTCGGGAGTGGTGACCTGAAAATCACCGGGTGGGGTCTTTGCCGTTAGGTTTTCCCCATTCGTAAACAAATCACCGTGTTATTTATTTTCCGCTGCATATTTAGTTTATTGGTGATTTGTTTGTGCTACCACGCGTTTGCATGATTAATTTGATTAATAATAACTTGGCTAATTAATCAATTGATTTAATCACAAGGGGTCAATACATTTTTGACCTATTATGCTGGAAGCTGAAGAGTCATGCCAGCCTGGAGGATTTTGGGAGTGTCTCGCGGGTAAGGCTTTCTCGCGAGATACCCGCGAAACTCTGTCTGGAGGATTTTTAAGTGTTACTTTCTTACCCTTCACCCATACTATATATACACCCTCTTTACCCACAAAAGTATTGGAGGTCATTCAGAGAGAAAAACCCTAGATAAGTTTGCTACAACACACATACCCATCTTTTAAAGAGAGGGCTACTCATCCTTAGTGAGAAATCATTCTAGCATCTTCTCCTTCTCTCTCCCATTGTCATACCTTGAGAGGAAATTTGTACCCAAACACAACTCACACCTTTTTAGAGTGTAAAGAGTGTTTTAGAGCTTGGAAAATTTTGGGGATTTACCAAAAGAAGCCGGTGAGGCTTGGCAGATGTAATTAGGCGTATTGTGGGATCCGGAAAGCTAGAGAAGACATAACTCTGAGAAGTCCGTTGGTAGCAGGAGCTTGGAGGGTCTTTTGTTATTCGTGTACTCCAACGTTATTCTTTAATGGATCGATTTCGACTTGGAGGGTCGCAGAGAGGTTTTTCGCCGAGTTCTTCGGTTTCCTCTTCGATAACATGTCTTGGTGTTATTTTGTGTTTGCATCCTTCTTCCCTACTCTTTTAACTTTCATTTTATTGTTGATATTTGTTGAACATGGCTTAGAGTAGTTTTATCATTTGTTCACTCGCATTTACTCTTATTCTGTACTTAGTTTAAGTTAGAATAAAAGCAACTGAGCCGTAACTTTTAATTGGGAGTCTAAACAAACTCTTGTGTTTCACACAAATTCAAGTTTTCAATTGGTATCAGAACGGGTATACTTGTATTGGTTTCATTACCTAAGTGTGATTCTTGACCCCTTGTGTGTATTACCATGGATAGTGCTTTGTATGCTTCTATGGATATTGTTGATTGTAACATGCCATGTGTTTGTGAAAATGCCTCTATGAGTGTTAATCCTCATAATTGTGATGACATGTTACATGAATCTATGGGTGTTGTTAAAATTCTAAATGTCAAACTCTTGAAGAAAAAGGCTAAAAATTTTCATGAGAGTTTGAGCAATTTCATTTGTGAAAATGATGATTTGATTGCTAAGCTCAATGAATCCAATAAATTGGTTGAAAATGAACGGTTTTTAGACCCCTTAAAACAACAATTGAATTAACCTAGTTTATTTAGCCAAGTGATTAACTTAGTCAAATTATGCAAATCTAGGTTAACACAATCAAATAATCATATCAAGATATAAAGCAGCGGAAATAATAAAGAATACAATGATATGATTACCCAGGAAAACCAAATCGGTAAAAAACCTAGGGAGGATTTAACCTAACTATCCTCAAGGTAAACCTGAATCCACTATAAAAGAATCGAAGTTCATACAAAATGACTTACAAGCTCCCTGCTTGACTTCCTAATACTACCCACCAGTAGAACTTACTGACACGACCACGTGCAAGCTCCGAATCCACGAACTTCTTCTTACTTGGATTCTCCAATCAGCTACAAGCTCCCCGCTGTTTTTCTTTAAACTCCAATGGTAGCAACTTTGTTGATCATCAAGATATAGATAATATCTCTACCTTGAAAATCCTAAGCTTTGTGTAAAGGAAAACTCCTCAAAGATCTCACAAGAGATTTACACAAAACAGCAATATGAGCAACAACCTTAAAGAGGTTTGGGTACAAAATCCTAAATACCAAAAAGGCACAAGAGGCACTCTAATCTCTCTAAAAAGCTTTGAAAACCCCTACTTAGGGTTAGCTTATGATGTCCTTTAAATACTGGAAAAAACAGCTCGCGATTTGGGCTTCAAATGAATAAGTTATGGCCTTTTTACATTTGCTGATTTTGCTGATATGCGACTTTCGATCGATCGAGTCTAATTTCTGATCGATCGAGCCAGGCCGAAAGTCACTAATACTTCTACAGCCACTCGATTCCAACTTTACATAAAAGACATAACTTTGAACAAGTCTAAACAAGACTAAACATATTGTTTTGATCATGGTTTGTCAACATTACATATTAGAGTTCTAAATACATAAAATCCTAAATCTTTAGAACCTAACAAATTCCCCCTTTGGCAATCCGTGACAAAACACAAACTAAAAGCTCAAAGTTTACAAAGTAAAAGCCCATTTGCAAAAAAAATGCTCATAACAACAAATCCAATCTTAACTACTATCCATCAGTTGCAAGTATAGACAGCAGCAAAATTGAATCAACCTGTATACTTTTTGAAACACTAAACAAAACGCATAAACGCATATGTGACAGAAAAACAGTAAATCAACAAATAAATTCTTGACTTCACAAAACACAAAACAAAGACATATATCATGAATAACTCATAAATATAAATCAATGAGCAGTGAATCAAGAAACATATATATCAAAATAAATTCTAACTCTCCCCCTAAGTTAGATACATCAAAAAGTTTTTATATTCTCCCTCTAAACAAAACAAACAGGTCATCTATGTCTCCCCCTTTTTGTCACGTATTGACAAAGACTACCTAATCAGAAGGTAGACAGAAAACATACGCAACAGAGTAAGAAAAAATAGAGATAACTCCCCCTATGAAGAGCAACAACTCCCCCTAAGAACCACAAAGGTTTTAAAAAAAAAAAAAAATTTCTCCCCCTATAAAAATAGGAAAAACAAAACAAGTTTTGGGAAAAACAGTTTTGGAGAAAAATAAAGGGTGTGGGGAAAAAAAAATACAAACTAAAGTTAAAAACTAAGGTGAGGATACACATGAAGAAAAATATTATCTCTTTCAATAAATGCAAACATGACACTATGTGACTCATAAACAGTTGCATGAGTAGAGAAAATATTTGCACATTGATTATCCATCATATTTCTTAAGAAAAATATTTTCTGCAGTTCACACATAAGAAATATCATATACTAGAATGTACAAAACTCAAAAATTAATCAATCAATTTTTAAATCAAGTTGAGTACCCAATTTAGCAAAATGTATGCATGCTATGTGTGAAAACAATGAAAGATATGACTGCAAAACTGCAAAATGGATACAAAAATCAATGTAATGCATGTGAATCCTAAACACAAATGATGCATGAAAAAATATGTCATGATGCATGTTCTAATGCAGTAAAACTAAGTTTAATTTAAGTTCAAATTAACAAAATTGGCTTGAGCATAGAGTTTCTAACAAAAACCCCAAAATTTAAAAACCACTTGTTAAGATTTTAAGAAAAATTTGACCAATTGATCATCACACAAGCTAAAATACATAATATAATGATCAATTACATCAATTCAACAAGCCAATTGCATCAATTGAACCCAATTTGAACAAAATCCCCAATTTTGGTACATTCAAGCTCTAGGATGTCCAATTTCTCAAACTTTAAACACATTTTGCATTAAGATCAAGGAACTTTTAATCTTGGATGGTCACAACAAAATCACATACAATATAATGTACCAAGTTTAGCAAAGAGTAACTTGTGTAGTGTGTGCAACTAATAAAAGCTTGAGATACATGTGAGGTGATATGTGAATAGAAATCAAACACAAAGTCTACAAAATTCATCACATAGAATTTAAAAGAGACAATCACCTAAAGAGATTATCACCTAAAGAGTTACATCATATAAATCTCACATCTCCTAGAACAAAAGCTTGCAATCATGTAAGTTTCTTGAATTTTGCCTCATAATATACACACCAATTTTAATTGTTCAGAAACTTATTAAAAAACCAGGATAATGTACACACCAATTTTAATTATGTGATTTGGTATCAAGCCTAATAGTACACACTAATTTTAAGTATTAAGCAATTAAACCGAGGCTACACCTTATGTTTTTTTTGTGCATGTGCTACACTTTTTCGAGTACAAAATCTTACGATATGCATTAAGGTGTTCATGATTGACTAGTGAACAGTGGTGAGATGGTTATTTATGCCTTTCTCAAAAGGATCAAGTCCAACAGTCAAATAACATGTGACTTCAAGATTAAGACAAAGTGATTAACACTATAAACATCTTTCCCACACAACATGCACTACAAAGTTTCAACTAGTAAAGTGCAATAAAATAAGCTCATCAAAGCTAAACAAGGTACATAAACTTGTTATGTAAAGATAATATGGCCAATCCTTGATTATAAAACCAAGATGTGAAATACAAAACACAAAAATCTTTTTGGTTTTAAAAAAACTTTTATAACCAAAAACAAAAAGCACATATTATGCTAAATGAACAATGTAAAAGTAATGCATGATAGTGCTAAACTAAGTTATAGAGGGTACACAAACAAGAAATATCAATTTCTTAATTAACCAATGAGTACATGTACAAACTAGTACATACTCACACAAAATCAAAAATAACTTAGCATATTATTCAAGTTTCTCCACAATGTCAAGCATGTTCTAAATCAAGAGAGATATTAAAACTCATGTAATCCTCAAGAAAAATAAAACAAAACACAAAATAAAATATTTTTTTCTTTTTGAAAATTTTCAATGTTTTTAGATTTTTTTTAATAAAAAACAACCTAAAAAAAAAACAACAAAAAAACAGAAACAAGACATGTCCACAAACAATTGAAAGAATTAAATCAGGGACAAACCAGCAACATTCACCTTAAAGGCTCTTTTCTCACCCATATAGCACGAGTCTTCGGCTTTGTAGGTGAAAATCCATGAGAAGCAGAGTGTATTTGAGGGATTACACCAATCTTCTGAGAAAGACTAAAATCCTGCAAATTCCTTTCACAAGCCAACAAGCTCAAATTTTTCAAAAAAATATGAAACAATTTATATAGACTTATGGCAGGAGAAATATCATCACATATCCTAGATTGATATACAGAATGCTTAAATTTCAATTTATGACAATTAGGACGAATGTGACCGGAGACACCACAAAAGTGACAAATAGAAACAAATTTAGGAATATCAGTATTCCTAACAACAAATCTAATCTCAGATTTTGGTTTTTGCCTCAACAAAGAACAATTTGGTCTAATATAACCAACAACACCACAAAGGTGACAGGTAGGCACAAAAACAGATTTATTATGCTGTCTAACAGTAGGTTTAGACTTAGGTTTAGAAACTTCAGCGTCTACATCAGAACTTTTACCTTTGTCTAACCTAGCAAAATAAGCATTTTCTTTATTATTTCTCTTGAAAGGAGGGATATAAACTTTCTTAGTTTTAGGCTTAAGAGAAACAGAAACACTTCTGTTATCATCAGCAGGCTTGGTACTAGTCAAATTTTCAATTTTAGCTTTAGATTCAACTAACTCTTGTTCCAAGCTTTTCATCTTCTCATCTTGAGAGGAAATTTGATTTCTCAAAAATTTATTCTTTTTATTAGATTCATCTAATCTCACAATCAAATCCTCTTTTTCAAGATTAGCCAATTTTAACTCTTTCTTGAATTTCTTAGAAATTTTCAAAGATTTAGATAATTCCTTACGAAGAGTTTCAAAAGCATCAAAAAAATCAACAGAAACAATAGTGTCCTTTTTATTCAAAACATCACAAACATGAGCAGAAAGACACTTCAAATTATCCATGACAACAGGGGTCAAGGATCAGCTCTTAAATCAAAAGATCTACAACAAGAAGAGCTACCCGCTCTGATACCACTTGAACGGTTTTTAGACCCCTTAAAACAACAATTGAATTAACCTAGTTTATTTAGCCAAGTGATTAACTTAGTCAAATTATGAAAATCTAGGTTAACACAATCAAATAATCATATCAAGATATAAAGCAGTGGAAATAATAAATAACACAATGATATGATAACCCAGGAAAACCAAACCGGTAAAAAACCTAGGGAGGATTTGACCTAGCTATCCTCAAGGTAAACCTGAATCCACTATGAAAGAATCTAAGTTCATACAAAAGGACTTACAAGCTCCCTGCTTGACTTCCTAATGCTACCCACCAGTAGAACTTACTGACACGACCACGTGCAAGCTCCGAATCCACGGACTCCTTCTTACTTGGATTCTCCAATCAGCTACAAGCTTCCCACTTGTTTTTCTTTAGGCTCCAATGGTAGCAACTTTTTTGATCATCAAGAAATAGATAATATCCCTACCTTGAAAATCCTAAGTTTTGTGTAAAGGAAAGTTCCTCAAAGATCTCACAAGAGATTTACACAAAACAGCAATATGAGCAACAACCTTAAAGAGGTTTGGGTACAAAACCCTAAAATACCAAAGAGGCACAAGAGGCACTCTAATCTCTCTAAAAAGCTTTGAAAACCCCTACCTAGGGTTAGCTTATGATGTCCTTTAAATACTGGAAAAAACGGCTCGCGATTTGGGCTTCAAACGAATAAGTTATGGCCTTTTTACGTTTGCTGATTTTGCTGATATGCAACTTTCGATCGATCGAGTCTAATTTTTGATCGATCGAGCCAAGCTGAAAGTCACTAATACTTCTGCAGCCACTCGATTCCAACTTTACATAAAATACATAACTTTGAGCAAGTCTAAACAAGACTAAACATATTGTTTTGATCATGGTTTGCCAACATTACACATTAGAGTTCTAAATATATAAAATCTTAAATTTTTAGAACCTAACAGAAAAGTATAAGAAGCTTGCTGAAAATTCACTTAAAAAGTTGAAAGAGTTTGAATGTTTGAATATGGACTTGGATGCTAACTTGTTTTGTCTAACAAACTAGTTGATAAGCTAAAATGTGAAAATGAATCTCTTAAAATGCATGCCAAGTGTTTGATTGCTGAACCTATTGCTAAAAATGATGAAAATATTTGTTGCAATCATGTTGTGGTACCCGATTTTGTGTCTATTGTGTGTTCTACTTCAAAAGACAAATCGATGTACATTCCTCCACACACAAAAAATAAATCAAAAGGTGGAGAGAAAGACTCTTAAGCCAAAGCCCCCGTTTAGGTCTCAATCTAAGGTTTTGGATGGATCTAAGTTTGTTCCAATTTGCCATTATTGTGGTGTGATTAGTCATATAAGACCTCAATGTCCAAAGTTGAAGAGAGAATAAAACCACGTTGCTAGATCCCTTCCCAAAAAGCCTGGTGAACCTAAATACATTGTTTGTCACCATTGTGGTGCCTTTGGTCATCTTAGATCTCATTGCTCTAAGTTTCAAGCTCTTAAAAGAATCAAAAGAAAAGAGAAACTTGAGCTTTTTGGAAGTTGTGCTATAAACACAAAACCAGATTTGGGGGAAAATGGTAAGTTGTTGAAGAAAGTTTTTGATGTTCTTACCTCCTTGTCTATATGCATCTCCGGTTCTCATTCTTCCAACCCTCATCTCACTTCTCATGAGACACTGATTCCAAACAATCGTTCCATTTCGATGAGGAAGGGTTCCTATGGTTGAGCTTATGCTCTTTTTGGTCCTTAATCTAATTTTTTCGATCTTTGTAGGACCCTTCACGATGATGCTATATATTCATGCATTTGTGCATCTTGTATTTATTTGTATGCATTTCTTTTGTTTTTGTTTGTTGATCTTACTTTTTATGTTCTATTTTTTAGTGTGTTGAAAAATTCAAAAACTCATAAAAATTGAAAAATCTCCAAAAAGTTTGATCGCTTGTGTTGTGTGTATCACATGTAAGTTTGGCCTAGTACATTCATACTAATGGCGTAGTGCATTTCCGAGCTTAGCTTGTTATGTATGCACATTTTCTAAATGTGAGCGACATCTAGAAATCTGCGTTTTGATTGTTGTAAATAGATCTTCAAGCTTGTTATGAATGATTGGTCAATAGACTTGCTTGATCTTGATACATGCGTATACTTGTGCCTATATATCTCCTCACATTTTTTTTTCTTTTTCAAGAGTTCTACTAATGTCAATCTCGAAAAGAGAATTTTGAGCTAAAAATGCCATCGCACATACTAATGTTCGACTAGGAAAAAGGGAAAGCAATTTGTGCTAAATTTTATGGTGCCAAAGCCAAAGGCAAAATTGTCAAAGTTCATTCAAAATGTTTATGGCATCGATTCTCAAAATTTTGAGTTGTTTTGATCAAAAGTATGTAAAATGGAAGCAAAACAAAAAACTTTCAATCAAGTGTAATCACATTGGTGAGAGGTCATATATGTTCATTTCTACAAGTGAGATAGGTCACTTGACTTCGTACCAGTTGTGTATGACTTGATTGAATTTATCATTGAAATTTCATACTAGACTATAGACTAATTCATACTTGATCCACACACACAACACACAAGACTTTTGTTCAATGAATGCTTATTTTATTTGTGTGATTGTACGTGTTCAAATGTGATGTGTATACTCAATTGCTTGTCTATCAAATCCAAAAATATTTTTGAGTATTTTATATGTTTTTGAAAATGTTTTTATGCTTTTGTGTTTTGATTTTTTGATCATATTGCTTATTTCATGTTTTTAACTTTCGCGAGAAGTTTCACGAGTAAGCTCTTCCTGCGAAAATGAAGATGGCAAAAATTGAAAACACAAAATTTCAGACAAAAACTTTTGCAATTGTCTTGCGAGATAATCTTACCCGCGAAAAGTTTTATACTTCAGTGGCATTTTTTGCAAATAACTTCGTGAGAAGCTAACCTGCGAAAAATGCGTATTTTCAGTTTTTAAAGGACTGATCATGACAGTTTTTCAAACATTCACCCTTTGCCTCCCTCGAGCCTCTCTCAACCATAAACCTATTTTCTCTCAAAAACCCAACAAAAACTCAAATGAAATCTTCTCAAAGTCTTTTCT
Source organism: Quercus glauca (assembly GCA_023736055.1). Lineage (NCBI taxonomy): Eukaryota > Viridiplantae > Streptophyta > Magnoliopsida > Fagales > Fagaceae > Quercus > Quercus glauca. The sequence continues at coordinate 56,506,021 of CM043315.1, read as the reverse complement.
AAGGTATTTTTAATCATTCTTTTCTCTTTAATTTCTTTAGTTAAGCCATAGATTCAAGTTTTTCATGAGTTTAGTATATTTTTGAAAGGGTTGGGAAACTTTAAGTTTAGTGCAAAATTTTGTCAATTTTCCTGATTGGGCTTTGTCCCATTTGCTTTGTTTGTGTTTGTGTTTGTGTTGACCCCTTGTGGCGTTCTAACTCGTATTTTGGCAAGATTTTCATATGTTCATGCATTGTTTAACATACATGTGTAGTGTGTGCACTTTAAGTGTTTGATAAAATGCCCAAATGACATTTTCTCGTTGTTTTGGACTCCGATGAGTACCAATTTTTGGGGATCACCATAATTATTCATGTTTATCATGTTTTGATAATTGGTTGTGTGTTTTACACACTTTGCCCCGTGAGTGTTTACTCATGCATCTCACATGCACATTAGATGCACCTTTGATGCACACACTCTAACACTTGACATATTTTGCATTCACTCATGCTAGTTAAGTCTTTTTAGACCTTTTAGCACATATAACTTGTTCTTGTGTCTATGTCATACCTTGATCTATACTTTGTTCTATCATCCTTAGCATGTCATGTTTATTTTATGCTTTGTAGCATTTTTTTGTTTTTGTCTTTCGTTTGAGCTTCATTTTCTCATTCATCTTGCACCCCTAATGCATCTTATCCTTGTTCATATCTTCTTTTCTTTCCCTCCCTCCTCTTGATACATTTGTCTAATCATGACAAAAAGGGGGAGAGTATATTGAAGTATATACTAGAGTGTATCGTCAGTTCTATATGACTCATGTGCACATTCTTAGGGGGAGAAATTCTACCTCCTGTACATTCGTAAGGGGAGAAAGTCATAGGGGAGATACATATACTAAGGGGGAGAAGACATCTTTTATGAGAAAACCTTGTTTTGTTTTGTTGTACTCTATGCTTGTTTTGTTGTACTTTATGCTTGTTTTCTTGTTGCTTTATGCTTGTTTTCTTGTTGCTTTATGGTACTTTGAGTTATGTTTAGTATCTATGCTTTGTTGCTCTCATCGCATCGTGTTTATGTGTTGGACATGCATACATCCTTATATTATTGTGCTTTATTGGTTGCATGTTCGGATGATCATTTGTTTTGCTATATGATCATTGTAGTCATTTCCATATGACTGTTTTGTGTTTGATTAAGTTGCTTATATGTTTCACATCATGTTTACTTGTTCGCTTTTTACTTGTTACATTATACTTGTCCTTTTCTCACTTGATTTACCTTGAGGGTCTAATGCGTTTTGTGCAAGTGTTTCAGGTTATAGGTATTTTGTTCGAAGTTTATCACAGGTTTTAGATTTAGGTGTGAGTGAGTTTTACCATTGTCCCCAAACTTACGTTTAAGTCTAGAGTCTATTATAGGGTGTTTTGTTACGGAATAGCCAAATGGGAAGATTGTAAAGTTGTGATATACAACTACATTTTATGTTGCCTTTATTCCATAACAAAAAGCGTTGTAATTGCTTTAATTTTGTTCCTTGTATTTTGTGGGATTTTATTGTATTGGGTTTAGTATTAAGCTGGTGAAGAATCGAGCATGAATTGAGGAACAAGTGGATTTTGCGAGAAGCTCGCGAGAAGTTAACCCGTGAAAGAGCCACATGAGAAGCACAAGCTGGAAACTGAAGAGTCATGCGAGCCTGAAGGATTTCGCAAGTGTCTCGCGGGTAAGGCCTTCTCGCGAGATACCTGCATTACTCTCTGCTTGAAGGATTTTTAAGTGTGACTTTCTTACCCTTCACCCATACTATATATACCTTCATTACCCACAAAAGTATAGAAAGTCATTCAGAGAGAAAAACCTTAGATAGGTTTTCTACAACACACACACACACACACTTATCTTTTATAGAGAGAGAGCTACTCATCCTTAGTGAGAAATCATTCTAGCCTCTTCTCTTTTCTTCTTCCATTGTCATACCTTGAGAGGAGATGTGCACCCAAACACAACCCACACTAGAGTATAGAGAGTGTTTAGGAGCTTGGGAAGCTTTAGGGATTTGCTAAAAGAAGCCGGTGAGGCTTGGCAGATACAATCAGGCGTATTGCAGAATCCGGAAAGTTGGAGAAGACATAACTTCGAGAAGTTCGTTGGTAGCAGGAGATTGGAGAGCTCAAGTACATTGGGTAGACTAGGCTTGGAGGCTCTTTTGTTATTTGTGTACTCCAACTTTATTCTCTAGTGGATCGATTTTGACTTGGAGGGTTGCGGAGAGGTTTTTCGCCGAGTTCTTCGGTTTCCTCTTCGATAACACATCTTGGTGTTATCTTGTGTTTGCATTTTTCTTCCCTACTCTTTTAGCTTTCATTTTATTGTTGATATTTGTTGAATATGGCTTAGAGTAGTTTTATCGTTTATTCGCTTGCATTTATTCTTATTCTGCACTTAGTTTAAGTTAGAGTAAAAATAACAGAGCCGTAACTTTTAATTAGGGGTCTAAACAAGCTCTTGTGTTTTCACATAAATTCGATCTTTCAATCCTTATCCCTATGACATTTAACAATACAATTATTCAAGTATGTTATAAATAAGTCAATTGCACTAGTTTTACTTTCTCTAAGTAAACTAAACTGTCTAAGTTGTGCTTAATGAGTGAATATTAAACTACACTTCATTACAAAGGCCAAAAAACATTATAATTAGGGGTGTCCACGGGTTGGGCCGGGTCGGTTTTCGACCCAGCCTGAACCCAACCCGCCGGAGTCGGGTAGACAAAAAAGTGACTCGAAACCGACCGTCGGCGTCAATTGGTCGGGTCAGTTTTGGGTTCAGGTGGAGATCGGGTCGTCGTTAGAGCTGCAAAATCATCGCCGGAGCTGCAAAATATCGCCAGAATCTGCAAATGATTGCCAGAAAATGTAAAAACTCACCAGATTTGCATCAAAATCGCTAAAATCAGCACCAAAATCGCTGAAATCAGCACCAAAATCGCTGAAATCTACTGGGTATGGTCAGATCTGGCTAAATCTCACCAAATAAGGTTGAGAACTCGTTGGATCTCTTAGGATTTGAGCGTGATTTCGCCGGATTTGTATATAACCTTCATCGGGTCGGGTGGCTCGGGTTTTGGAGAAGAAAACCCGCCACTCGACCCGCCGACGTCAGGCCTTGGGTGCGGAAACCCAAAACCGACCGATGGGAGCGTCGGTTTGGGCTAAACTCTGGTGGAGATCGAGCGGGTTGGTCGGTCTGGCAAGTGACGATCGGGTCTAGACACCCCTAATTATAATAGTCCTCAATGCTTATAGCTTCTAATATATTCTCAGTCTAAAGGCTTGCATTTGGCTGTGTAGTATGCAGCTGATACCCTCCTATTTGGAGGAGTTGGTGGAAGTGGATTTGGTAGGTACTATGGAAAGTTCTCATTTGACACATTCATCCATGAGAAGGCCATTACAAGAAGAAGTTTCCTTACTAAATTTTGGTTTAAATTTCCTCCGTGGAACAGTCACAAGTTTCAACTCTTGGCGTCCACTTTCAATTACGATTATCTTGGATTAGTCCTTGTCATACTCAGCTTAAAGAGTCATACTTAGCAAGAATTTCTTATGAGGCTAAAAGTCTGTATTATTAATAGAATATAGTTATGTTTATATTTTATATATTGGGATTATGTTTTATTGTTTACTCTTATGTTTGAAATTCTAAGGTTATAACTTCCAGTTAAGAAGTTGTGTTTTGTATGTCTGTAATGAGCCTAGATCAAGGTATCAAGGTATCAAGGTATCATGGAGGTCAGGTGATAGCCTAGTGATAATGACATTATTTGCAGTGCTCTAGTCATGTGATTTGAACCCCACATCTCTCTTCTCCACTATCTACCTATCTTTAAAAAAATAAAATATAAAAAAAAAAACATAAAAAAAAAAAGTTCACTTCACAGTGGAGATTGGACAGTATCATTGTGTCATAAGACATTTGGCAATTTGGTGTGCTATAGTTGGAAGAGTCATCCAAAAATACCAATTATTAAAAAAAAAATTTAATTTTTTTTTTCACTGCAAATATATTTTTAAGGGGACTAATCATAGGTATTGAACCCACACTCTCCCTATTGGGGAACATTACAAAAGGTATACGAATATAGGATTTTTTTTTTTTTTTTTGGACAAGCGAGGGTTATTACTTATTACATTAGCTGACTTGTACCTTTGATGTGGGAGGAAAAAGTTAAAAAAGTTTAAAGTTAAAGGTTAAAAAAAATTATGATTCAAGGGCAGAGATTAAAAAAGAACTTTTAACTTGTAATCTTAGACCTCGAAAGACAAATGTACTGTAGTTGCTAATTTGCTATTGCACCAAATCTAAATTTGTGTATATATGTATAATAGTTAACTGTAGTTATCCACTCTAAATTATGGTGTATTTACAATATGCACTCTAAATTACAAAATTTTGCAACCATCACCCCAATTCAATATTTGTAGTGTTCATCATCGTCCAAATGAGTGTCTAAATACCAAATTAATCTCAAATCAAGTATCATTGCAGTATATTTTTTTTAGTTTAATTTATCATGGTAAAGTTGTCCCCCCGCCCCCCCCCCCCCCCCCCCCACCCAAAAAAAAAAAGTTGTCATTATAAATACTCCAATGGTTTATAATAGATAACTATATACTAATCAATTAATTAAGACACTGACTTGAACTATGAAGCAGATGTAACAAATTAATCATGAATTAGGGTCTTAATTGCAAAATTCTATATTTTATGGGGTGTATTACAAATATGTCCTTAGTTTAGGATGAATAATTGCAATTAACCTTGTATAATCTTTGAATTAGTTTAACATTTCAAAAAAAGAAAAAAGAGACAAGCATGATGAGTAGAGATAATGTGATCAAATGGTGTGTATTACTTGAATATCTTATTTAAAAATACAAAGAGGTGTCAACCAATTAAACCATGACACTAAGATATCAATAAATTTTCTTCTTACGTTATATTTTTTTCGATAGTTACAAAAGAAAACCTTTTGCGACCCTAGGGCCCAGATACTTTAGGAAGCAAATTTTACTAAAGAAAATGAAGATCAATCTTAACTGAATATCAATCTACCAAAAAGAATGTTTAAAAAAAAAAGAAACTCTCTAATAAATTATTGGAAAGGAAAAAGAAATTTTACTGTTAAAACATTTTAAAATTCACCTTATAACGAAACCCCAAAAATGACTTATTTATATACGTTGTTCAACGGTTCAAAAAGGTCTCCAAATTATGAGGGAAAGTTTCCCGCCAATTTTCTCTCTCTTACAAAAACTAACTCTCTTTCTCTCTTTCTCTCTCTTCATGCTCGAAACCCTAGCACCACCACCACCATCATCTCCATCGTACTATGTTTTCCATACATCCATGGTGGAGACTCCAAAGAAGCATCTCCTCAAGTCGCCGAGGAGCTCCAAACACCAAGCGAAATTGACTCCAAAACCTTATCCGCCTTCGCCTCTCGCTCCTGTAACGCCTCAAACCCAAACCCTAACCCCTTGCAGATCCACTCGCCTAAACTCTCCACCCTTCGATCCACCAATCCCAATCGAAGAACCAAAGGAAACCCTAGACATATATAAAGCTTATTTTAAGAGCCATCACACACGGATACAAAGACAAAGAGTTTATCTTTTCTTTGAAAAGCTACGACGTTTGTATGCCATAGGGTTTTGTAACCAAGTATTTCCTGATCTTCATTGCTGATGAAGTGAAGAACTTTGCAGCCAACAACAACCATTCAAGTTGTTGGAGTTCGTCATGTACTGGATCCATACAAAGGAGTTAATCACAGATTAGAGATTTGTGCAACAAAGGAAAGAATACTACAAGATCAAGTCTAATTGGGTATTGGAGTAAATGTTCAACTGTAGGTTGGTATTTCGGGATAGGCTAGGGTAGTGGTAAGATTCCTTATACTTGTAATCGCTTGATTATTGATTAGTGAATTCTTGAGAATTGTGACATTAAATTCACTCAGTGGGGTTTTTGCCTTGTGAGAAAATTTTTCCATTTGTTAACAAATCATCATGTTAATTTAATTTCCGCTGCATTTAGTTTAATTGGTGATTTGTTAGTGCCTACATGATTTGCATGCAATTTAACCTAATTAATCAACTTGGATAATTGAATTAATTAATTGGGGTCAAGCTATCTTAACCCAACATAACTTATTTTTATTGATTCAATTTGCTTGAAAGATAAGTTGAATAAATATACAATTATACCTTAAAAAATGATGAAAAAAAAAAAAAAGGTGAAGCTTAACCTATACGTCCTCTTTTGTGTTTTTGAACCTACCTGGCTACTTCATTTTTAGTCCTCGCATTTTTGGCCAATTGGAGCCTGCGGAGTTCCAAGCATGTAGCTTTTGTCATTTTCATTAAGCTAAACATGTGAACTCTCTCTTTTTTTTTTTTCTTTTTTTCTTTTTTTTTTTTGAGAGAGAGAGAGAGAGAGAGAGAGAGAGAGAGAGAGAGGTTAGAACTTAGAACCTAGCTAGTCATTTCTGGATTCAATATTAATGAAGCAGGTCGTTAGCTGTTTATTTCTATTATTAAAGCTGTAACTATATTGACAGCATTGTTTTGATGGTTACCTAACCCTTGCTCCTCTTATTTAATGAAGTTTGGTCCCTTTGGACCCGGAAGGTCAAACTAATCAAGTAATTGACAAAATTTTTGTTAATATTGTATATTTTATTACATAAATTTTATAAGTTGATGTATTAATAATTATTATAAAAAATGTATTTATTTTGATTTGACGCTAATTACATTTAGAGTCTGTTTGGTTGGAGGTAGAATAGGGAGAATAGAAAAAAAAATGGAGAGAATATTTTTAGTGGGTGTTTGGTTGGAGGGAGGAGAGGAAAAAAAAAATGACAGGCCCCAATATTTTCTTCCCTAGCCCATTAAAATGTTTTCTCTCCAAAATAAAGAAAAAACTCTAGACAAAGAAAAAAACTAAAAACTATGTGCACATTGCACATGGGTTTGTCATAAATTCTTTGGCCTTTTTTTTTTTCTTCCTTCCTCTAATTATTGTCTTTTTCTAAACCCATTTGTTTCCCTTTTTTTCTTCCTTTAATTTTTGTCCTTTTCTATCTCTTCTCCATTTTCTATCTTCCCAATTTTCCACCCCTCCGACCAAATAGCTAGACTCTAATGCCATGTTAGTTTGTAAGTATTTCAATAAAATTGATTAATTTTAACATTTTCTTTCATTGAATTACACTTATCGAAGAATTTAATAAGTCTATTACTATCAGTGAGTAATAATTCCACTTCTCACATAATAGTGGATCTCACTAATTAAATCCAGATATTGTTTACAAAATTTTGAATAATTTTCTTCTATTCTCTTATTTTAGTGAGGTGGTGACATTTGAATGACCCATTACTTATCTACTAATTGTGCTACTAAAAATTCTATATGGTCCATTGAATTACAGTTAATAGGTAGATTAAATGACTCTCTCTCTCTCTCTCTCTCTCTCTCTCTCTCTCTCATTTAAAAAAAAATATTTTCTTGTTGATTTGACGCTAATTAAATTTATTGTTAGCTTAATTTACAAGAATTTTCAATAAATTTGATTAATTCTATCATTTTATTTCATTAAAATTACAGTTATAAGAGAATTTAATGGTTCTATATATTACCCTCAGTGATTAATAATTCAACTTCTCACATAATCGTGAATCTCACTAATTAAATTTATATATTACGACCATCATCCATGTGAGAGGAGAAAACTTATTGTTTACAAAATTTTGAACAATTTTTCTCAACACTTACACAATTCTCTTATTTTAGTGAGGTGGTGTCATTTGAACTACTCATTACTTATCTACTAATTGTGCTACTAAAAATCCTATATGGTCCCTTGAATTACAGTTAATAGGTGGATTAAATTATTCTCTCTCTCTCTCTCTCTCTCTCTCTCTCTCTCTCTTATAGAAGTCATCACCCACGTGTTTTGGATTTGGTTACGCTTCTCTTGCTTGCTCTCTTTAATATATTCTCACTTTTTCCTATACCCTCTCATCCTATATTCTCATGTTTTTTGAATTACAGTTAATAATCTCTCTCTCTCTCTCTCTCTCTCTCTCTCTCTCTCATGTTATATTCAACTTTAACATCTTATTCAATTTTACCTCACTCGTTTATCATATAATTTTCAAGTTCTTATTTGAATTTATGCTTTACAAACTCCATTTACGCTCCGTTTTAATCCAAAACTGAGGCAAGCATATATGCCATTTGATTTTCAATATAAAATGTTTCATATATATTTAGCTTAAAGCATTCATATCAGTCCGTTTATAATAGAAAAATGTATAAAATTTACACAATTTTGCATAAAAATGATCTACATTAGTCCATATATAATTGTGTAAATTATTTACAAGTTTGCAATGGTAACCGTGTAAATTTATTCATTTTGCATTTAATTTTTTATTATTTCTTTACATATCTCGAGAATGAAGGAAGATAGTGGATGATAGTTGTTGACATATTGTATGTGAAAAAATAAAAATAATTAAAAAATAATATTTTAATAAAATATAATGTAAAATAAATAATCTAATGTGTGTGATATTCTAAAAAAATGAGTATGTAAAAAAAAGTTTTTATATTAAAATAAAAAATTTTACATGAATGCAAATCATCTAATGCAACTCATTTACATCCACATACCGTGCGTGGGAATATATCATGTGAATTTTTTAAATCTGACTGTGCCATTTATTAATTAAATGGACCGATCAAAGAAATATAGGTGTTTGATTAGACGTGAAACTGAAAGCACTTTAAGATGTAGGCCAAATAGTGAATTGACAAATGACAAGTCCTCGTATAATGTCATTGATTTCAGAACTTAATGAACCGATCAAAAAAATATAGGTGTTTGATTAGAAGTGAAACTGAAAGCACTTTAAGATGTAGGCCAAATGGTGAATTGACAAGTCCTCATATAATGTCATTGATTTCAGAACCTTTTTTTTTATTGGACCAAAAATTTTCAACCATACTAAACACTAATAAATACCCAAAAAGAAGAAGAAGCAAAATAATAAAGGGCGCTTTAAAAAACCTAAAGAGAAATTGAAGAGAAGCATCTTATTTTATGTCTGTGGTTTGAACCACCTCCCTCCCTCGTTGTCTACTTATCTAAAAGAAAAGTTTCAATTTTTTCTTTTTTTTTTTTTTTTTTTTTTGTAATTATTTGCTGTGTATGAGAGAGGGATTTCATATCTTTAGAAAAATAATCAAATACTCAAAGACTTTTAGACACCCACTTTAGCACAATATATATATATATCAATGCTTAGGTTTGTTTCTACAAGAAATCTTATCCATAATATTCTTATAATATTTTTACAATAAATTTTAAGTGATAAGGTGTTAGTAGTTGTTATTGCTGAAAAAAATAATAATTTCAATGGTGGATTCTCCTAAGATTTGTTGTGAAATTTTTTTAAATACAGCACTATTCTTGTTCTTTGGTGTTCTATTTTTAGGTGGGAGAGGATCTTCTTTCTTCTTTCTTTTTCTTTTTTGGACAGGGGAAGAGGATCAGTTGATTTGTTAGAAAGAGAAAAGTTGTCCCATCTCCCATCTCTTCAAATTGAAAATGCAAGAACGAAATTTACGTATTCGTCTCTCTGTCAAAAAAATTGGGCCCAAGCCAAATTGAATCTCCTAGTCTTCCAACAAGACCTCAGATCTTCCACTCCCAAATGTAACCCAAAAAAGAAGCCAAATTATTTATTACTAGCCTTTACGCATGCACTCACATCTGTGCTTAGAGGCTCATTTATTTTTTAGGAAAATTATTGAAACTACTGGAGATATTACTTCTACTAAGGGGAAATAAAATGTAAAAACAATTAATTAGAAGAGAAAACACTTGTGCTAATTTTATTATAATTTTTTTTAATAAGAAGCAAAACCTGATAACCAAAAGGGAAAAATACTTCAAAACTAAAATCAAATATTTGTGACAAGTTAACAATTAATATACAAAAGAGCATCTTAATTATGCAAAAAGAAATACATAGTTTCGAAGAAATTTAAAGTAATCCTTATTGTAAAACAAAACTGTGGGGTCATGGGCTCTAAATCATACAATAATTGGGTTTTGGGTTTTGGCCGAAAGCGTGGTAGGCCTAGTCCGAGGAGGAATATCTCCTCGGACCAGCTAAAGCACGATCAGATATAAGTCCTAAATGGTCAAAGTGACATTCCAGGAAGTTCTAAAAGATAGGAACTCAGGAATATCCAAGTGAAAGCTACTACCACCGTATTAAATGCTTTGTAGCTCACTCTCTGGTCGCATTAATGAGGAAGTGACCTCTGAACAGTATTATTGCAGCCTTACAACCACCCCAGAAGACTTCTAGAGGGGGCTGATGGGACAAGTATCAGTATAAACCATCAACTGTCCACGTGTTGGGTAAAGGTGAAGGAATAGATGTAGTATAAATAAGGGTAGAGATCTAGAGAAAAAGGGGGGCCAGCAATTGAGAGAGAAAGCATGGTAGCAATCTCAAGAACTCCTGTAACCATTCTCATTAAATATTTACTAGAACAAAGCTCCTCTGATTGTGCCGAGGACAAACTTTCTTAGATAAACTCAGTTCATCTCTATTTGATTGTCATGAACACCATATTAACTGTTATCCATGCATTAAAGCCTAACTCTTTGACCCACTCTCTATAAATTCATTGTACTGGGCTCACTGGGCTAAGATCCCATACATTTTGGGGCTTGGTCTGAAAATCGTGTCTCTACAAAAACTATAATTTAAAGTTTTCCCACTAAATACAAAGCAAATAAAAATAAGAAAATAGATGAATAAATAAAGGTCAAATAAAGCTAGTGGTACTTGCTAGTTGGTAGGATGCGTGTAAGATGATTACATGCTCGCCTAAATGGAGTACAAAAGTAGGGAAAAATAAGAATTAATCGAGAGTTAAATGTAATGAGTAATAGACAGATAGTAGCCAAAGTAGAAATGGTTGAAGTAATTAATTAAAGTAAAAAGAATATTGTAGGGACAAGGGCCCAAAATTGTATATTGGGCATTAGGTCTTGTCAGAGGACATTAATTGGTCCGAGGATCGATAAACAGTAATGAGAATGTCAAGTTCAGAATCTCATGAGTAAGATGCAAACGAAGAGACTAGGAAAGGTAGTCTAAGGAGGGTTATCTCCTCGGATGAGCAAAGCACAGATCAAATATATGTCCTATCATTCAAGGTGACCTTCCAAGATGTTCTACTGATAGGGATGTGTATTATGAACGCACAAGAGGGATAGAAGCTCAGAAATATCTAAGGAAAAGCTACTGCCATTGCATTGAATGTTCTGCAGCTAACTTTTTGGTACATTTATGTGGAAAAAACCCTTAAGTAGTGCTGCCTTGGCTATCCAACTCACAGAAAACTAAAGAGAGTGTCCAATGGGACAAGCACTCAAGTAGTGGCTTGGATGATCAACAAATGGAGGGCCAAGATCATTAAGAGGGAGATATATAATGTAAGAGACCCTTGGAGGGAGGGGGATCGAAAAATCAAGAGAGAAACACTGTAACAATCAGGAACCAAACTTGTAATCAAATTTAAGAGTAACATATAAGAACCAGTCTCCTCGGACTCTGCCGAGGACCTTTTTATTCAGTTTAAACTTGTCTAACTTCAATCTTTTGTCACAAAGACCTACTTTATTTGTTATCTGACTAACTAGAACCCAGTTTTCAAACCCACTCTCTACAAATTTATTATTTTGGGCTTTTTTGGCCTAAGTTCATCTACCTTTTGGGCTAGGAATTCAAATCTGGTTCTTACAATTGGCACCGTCTGTGGGGATTACTGGTGTAATAGTGAGTCTCACGTTCAGCAATAGTAGGTTCAGGTTCAAACCAGGCAGAATCCATAAGGTCTCAATGTCAAGATCACTTCCGTGATCTTGAGCAAAGGAGAGACCGGAAGGGGAGTGTGCACACTACCCGTACAAGTAGAAGTCATTCTAAAGGTGGTAGCCACCTCTCTCAGGAGAAGAATACTAAAGCCATGCAATTAGAGATTGATCGTTTGAAGAGAAGCTTACGTCACGAACGGCGAAAGCGAGCTCCTTCTAATTCTGACTTCTCTTCCGACGATGAGAAGGATGGTAGCTATAGGCGCAGGTCAAGGACTCCTCCTAGCAAGTCTTTCTCATATGATGAAGACTACCGTCATGAACGCAGAACCAAAAATTCATCTTCGAGAGGCATGGGTAATGACACTATGAGTAAAGCATTCAACCAAATTTTCAAATGACCTTTCATGCGCTGGATTGAGGGAGGGAAACTTCCTCGGCGGTTCACTCAGCCCACATTCACCATGTATAATGGTAGAACAAACCCTGTAGAGCATGTTAGCCACTTCAATCAAAGGATAGCTATACACTCCAAGAATGAGGCCTTGATGTACAAGGTATTTCTATCCAGCTTGGGGCTTGTAACGATGAGGTGGTTTGATGGTCTGAGGGCAGGTTCCATTGATTCCTTCAAGGAACTCACTCAGGCGTTTGGATCTCGCTTTATTACGTGCAGCATGGTTCCTCGGCCTTTCGCTTCCTTGTTGTCTCTGTCCATGAGAAAAGGAGAAATCCTGAAAACGTATTCGGATAGATATTGAGAGATGTTCAACGAAATAGATGGTGATTTTGACAATGTATCCATTAGCACTTTCAAGCTCGGCCTACCTGCCGAGCATGACTTAAGGAAGTCTTTGACAGGGAAACCTGTTACTAGTATACGCTAGCTCATGGATTGGATTGATAAGTATAAGAAGGTTGAGAATGACCAGCAGCAAGGCAAGGGAAAGGGTAAGGTTATCCCTCAGGAGTGGAGGGATGGGATTTTGCTGGGTAGTCTGGCTTGCAGCTCCTCAAGTGGTTAATACTGTGTTCCGAAAACCGGTGCATTAAGTTTTGGAGAAGATCAAGAACGAACCATACTTTAAATGGCCGAACAAGATGAGTGGAAACCATTTAAGCCGCAACCAGAGCCTTCATTGCCAGTACCACCAAGAGCGGGGACATACCACCAAGGACTGCAAAACACTGTGGAACCATCTAGAGCAATTGGTCAGAGAAAAAAGGTTGCAACAATTTTGTACCAGCCCAACAGACAAGGGGACCAATTGAGGTCAGGGGCTTAAGGGAATGCTCATTCAAGGCCTCCATTAGGCACAATTAATGTCATCTTTGCTGCAGCCGGGAGAACTGGTTCTCACCCTTCTAGGGTGATGTCTGTAGCTAGGCTATCAGCCGAGGACTCTGACTCTAAGCCGAAAACAGCTAGAGTAGAGGTTGAGTCGAGGTTCGATTGTCGCTGAGTTTCTCGAACGAAAACAAGATTGGAACCATCCAACCATATAATGACGCTTTGGTAGTCACTCTTAGAATATGGGGTATGATGTGAAGAGAGTAATTGTAGATCAGGGCAATTGTGCAGAGATCATATACCCTGACTTGTACAAAGAGCTGAACTTAAAGTCTAAAGATCTGACATCCTATGATTCACCTCTAGTAAGTTTTGATGGAAAAGTTGTCATCCTAGAGGGCCAGATTAGGTTACCCGTACAGGCAAGATCAGAGGTAGTTGAAGTGGACTTCATTGTGGTGGATACGTACTCCCCCCACATGGCCATTGTAGCCAGACCCTAGCTTTATACCCTAAGGGCTGTTTCTTCAACGCTGCATCAGAAGGTGAAGTTCGGATTAAGGAGCTAATTGGGAGCCAATCCGTAGCTAGGCAGTGCCTCATGTCTACAATTTTGCATCAGTCTATACTAAGTCCTTAACCTTTACTGAGGGAGGATTATAGCAATCAAAGTCCCCGGTATTACCTGTGAAGGGGCCAACCGAGGAGGCTAAATGTAAAGATTTAGAGAAATTTGCTGCAGGTGATGATCCAAAGAAGTTTTTTTAGGTTAGAGTTCAGCTACCACCTCAGGAGAAGGAAAAGTTGGTGGAATTTCTCATAAGAAATGTTGATATATTCGCCTGGAATGCTTACAAAGCTCCAAGAGTGGATCCAAGCTTCATCTGCCACCATTTGAATGTCAATCCATCTGTCATCCCCAGAAAGTAATTACCTCGGCACTCATCTAAGGATCATTTTGACGCTGTCAAGGACGAGGTGATGAAACTTAAGCAGGTTGGGGCTATTAAAGAAGTGTTCTATTTCAAATGGTTGGCCAACACTATGGTTGTGAAGAAGTAAAATGGAAAGTGGCGAGTATGTGTAGACTTCACAGATCTAAACAAACCCTGCCCAAAAGACCTTTTTCCCCATGCCTCGGATCGACCAGCTAGTAGACGCTACTGTAGGTCATCCTCGGATGAGCTTTTTGGACACTTTCCAAGGCTACCACCAGATACCTTTGGCTTTGGATGATCAAGAGATGATAGCTTTTGTTACTCCTATCGGGAATTACCATTATAAAGTGATGCCCTTTGATTTAAAGAATGCAGGGGTTACCTACCAGAGGATGATGACCAGGATGTTTAAGCCACAGTTAGGGAAAAACATTGAAGTCTATATAGATGACATGGTGGTCAAGAGCAAGTTGGAATCTGAACACGTTAATAACCTCGAGAATATCTTTGAAATCTTAAGGGGACACAAGCTGCGACTTAATGTTGCCAAGTGTTCTTTTGGTGTTGGATTGGGGAAGTTCTTGGGCTACATGGTCACACACCACGGAATTGAAATCAACGCTGACCAAATCAAAGTAATCAATAATTTACAACCACCTCGGAATCCCAAAGAGGTCCAGAAGCTAACAAGGATGACCACTGCCCTAAACCGATTCATCTCTCAGTCAGTAGACCGGTGCGGGCCTTTCTTTCTGCTATTGAACAAGTGGAAGGGATTTGAGTGGACTGAGGAATGTGTCTTGGCCTTCCAGTAGTTGAAAGAATATATTTCTCGGTCATCTATCATGTCCAAACCTGAGGTGGATGAGGTTTTGTTTGCCTACATTGCATTGGCCTCACACACGATGAGCTTGGTTCTGATACGAGTTGATAGTGGCATACAGAAACCAGTTTATTATGTGACCAAGTCATTGCACGAGGCAGAAAGTTCGTTATCTACCGTTGGAGAAGGCCATTTTGGCAGTGGTACATGCTACCCGTAGACTCTCCCACTACTTCCAATCCTATACCGTTATTGTTTTAACCCAACTTTCGCTTCAATCATTACTTCGGAGTGCTGACTTCACTAGGAGGATTACCAAATGGGGTACAATCCTAGGGGTTTTTGACATCAAGAATATGCCTCGCATCTCTGTAAAGGGTCAAGTCCTCACAGATCTGATGACCGAGTTCACTGAATTCTTAAAAGGAGATAAGACGAAGAGGCAAAGCATGGATGGAAAATCGAATGGCACAATCTCCTTGCAAGAACCATCATTCTAGAAGGTATATGTTGATGGTGCAGCGAATCGAAGGGGATCCAGAGTAGGGCTTGTCCAAGTATCACCTAAAAGAATCACCATTGAGAAATCGTTAAGGTTCGGCTTCTCGGCCACAAATAACGAAGCTGAATATGAAGCTCTACTGATAGGAATGCCATGGTTCAAAGAATGGGCGAAAAGTCAGTAGAGAGGTTCTCGAACTCAAGATTGATCATTGGCCAAGTGAAAGGAGAGTTAGAAGCAAGAGATGAAAGAATGCAAGGATACTTGAATCAAGTTAGGCATTTGCAATCAGGGTTTGAATCTTTCAACCTATTGCATGTCCGTAGAAGTGGGAACACACATGTTGATTCCTTAACCACAATTGCAACCTCTTCAGCGCAAAGTTTACATTGGGTCATCCATGTAAAGGACTTGTACAAGCCCACAGAGGAGAAGAGAGAGGTGGTCCATGTTCACCAAGTTAGAGTAGGGCCTAGTTAGATGTACCCCATGGTACTATTCTTGAAGGAGGATATCTTGCCCGAGGAGAAATCAAAAGCTGACAAAATATGAAGAAAGACTCTTTAGTTCCGGCTGTCCGAGGACCAAAAATTATATAAATGCTCATTTTCTAGACCATACCTGCTATGCATACACCCCAAGGTAACTGAATTACTCCTTGAGGAGTTACATAAGGGAATTTGTGGAAGCCACACTGGAGGCAGATCTTTGTTGCATAGAGCCATCACTCAAGGCTGTTGGTGGCCGCAAAAGGAAGTATAAGAATATGTAAAGAAGTGTGACCAGTGTCAAAGATTCGCACCAAATATACACCAACTGGGAGGAGTCCTTAATCCTCTGTCCAACCTTTGGCCATTCACTCAATGGAGCTCAGACATTGTAGGCCCTTTCCCCAATGCAATAGGAAACAAGAGATACTTGCTAGTCGGCACGGACTATTTCACTAAGTGAGTCGAGGCTGAACCCTTGGCGAATATCAGGGATGTAGATGCCAAGAAATTTGTTTAGAAAAATATTGTCACTCAGTTCGGGGTCCCTCGTACCCTCATCTCGGATAATGGCCTCTAGTTTGATAGCAAAGTTTTCAGGAGATACTGTTGCGATCTCGGAATTATGAATAGATATTCCACCCCAGCTTATCTCCAAGGGAATGGACAAGCTAAAGCTGTGAATAAGTTCATAGTGAACGGACTCAAAAAGAGATTGGATAATGCAAAGGGAAAGTGGGTGGAAGAACTGTCAGATGTCCTGTGGACGTATCGAACCACACCTCGCAGGTCAACAGGGGAGACCCCCTTTTCGATGACTTATGGAGCCGAGGCTGTTATTCCTTTAGAGACTGGCTTCCCAATGTTAAGAACAAGCTCTTTCAAACCGAGCAATAACAAAGGATTACTAGAAAAGAGGTTAGACTTGATTGAAGAAAAAAGAGAGAACGACATGGTCCAGTTGGCATATTACCAACACAAGCTCAAGCAAAGGTATGATGCCAATGTGAAGCTAAGACCATTAGCGCCTGGTGACTTAGTGTTGAGAAAAATTCTAGGTACTGCAAAAAACCCAGCATGGGGAAAACTAGGGCCCAACTGGGAAAGGCTATATTGCATCACTTCAATGGTTGGTGTAGGAGCGTATTTTCTTGAAGACCTAGATGAACATGTAATACTACACTCTTAGAATGTAAACAACATGAAAAAGTACTATTATTAATAAAAGTTCCCTTCGTCATATTCTCATTTGTTATGTAATGCATTACACTTCCTATTACTATCTTTTCTAAGTGTTAAACAGAACCTTAATCATGCCTGACTCCTCGGACCACATGCTTTGGGGAAATTAACACTCTATGGCATCTTTCTAAGCATCAAACAGAACCTTGGTCATGTCTGGTTCCCTAAACCACATACCTTGGGTAAATTGATGCTTAAAGGCTTCTTTTCTAAGTGTTAAACAGAAACTTAGTCATGCCTGGCTCCTCGGACCACATGCTTTAGGGAAATTAACACTCTGTGGCATCTTTTTAAGTATTAAACAAAACCTTAGCTATGCCTAACTCCTCGGACCACATACTTTGGGAAAATTAATACTCCTTGACATCTATCTAAGTATTAAACAGAACCTTAGTCATGCTTGGCTCCTCGGAACACAGGCTTTGGGTAAATTGACATAACCTATAGATTTTCCTAAGTATCATAATAGACCCCAGGTTACACACAACTCCTCGGATCAGTAACTTTGAGTGAATTAATGTTGTTGGTTTTCCTACATAAGTGTTGAGCAGAACAAGGCCCCACTCTCAGTACAAGTATGTTATAATTCTCTTTATTGTTGGCACATGTTCAATTTATTTGAATTAGCAGTAATACAATACTATTAGCTTTTGTTAAAGTATGAGTAATAACAATCCACTATTGCCAGCAATCTTGGTTAATACTAACATATGCATTTGTGCCTTAACCTTTATTTTTTTAATTTGAAGTTAGTATTAGAAACAAAAGAAAATTGAAGATGAGTGGTTGTTATTCTTTTAAGTTGTAACTGTAATGGACGATTTGGATTAAAAAAAAAAAAAAAAAAAACTACTTAGGATAATAATAATAGTTTTTTTTTTATATAAAAAGAAATACTCTTAACTTATCGTGACAAGTTGGGTTTATTTTTTATAGAAGTAAACGTGCATAAAAAAAATGTGAGAAAGAGAAATAAAAGAGAAAAATTTTATAAGTAGCCTAAAATTTAGGATTTTAAATCCTTTTTTTTTTTTTTTTTTTTTGAGAATGTAGGATTTAAAACTTAATAAATTTACCTAGATAAGTGAAAAATAGTAGTGGATAACTGGATATTCTTTTAACTACATGAGATAATTTCATATAAATAAATAAATAAATAAAAACTAAATAGGATTATGGGATGAAGATATATATATATATATATATATATATTTTACTTATTTTTTTTAATAGGGATCTGTCTACAAATTAAATTTTGATGCAGTTGTATTTACACAGTAGGTGCAACTAGTTGTGGTGCAGTGGTTCAAAATGAGAGAGGATTAGTAATGGCAGCTCTATCGGCTAAGGGACTAGGGGTGTGCATGGGTCGGGTTAGGTCGGGTTGAGAGAATTTTTTGACCCAACCCGCCATGGTGGGTAAAAAAAAATTCGACCCAATCCAACCCATCACATAAATCCAACCCAACCCACATGGATCGGGTTGGGTCGGGTTGAACCTATGGGTTTGACAAATTTATTATTATTATTATTATTAAATTGAGTAGGAAAAAATATAAATATTAATATATTAAAAAAACCCAAAGATTAGTATCAATGTAACTCCTTAAAGGCAAATAACACTAATAACTAAACAACAATAGTAATTTACTAGAGTTTGTGTGAACTAATTGGCTTTTATATGGGATAGAAAGAGCTAGTTATTTTAAAAAATTTATTAATTATATTAATATTTTATATATATATTAAATTAGTATTAGTAGGAGGAACTGGGAAGTGCTGCTCTACAGCTGGTTTTTTTTTTAAATATTAAATATATAATATATATTTAAATATATATATATATATATAAGTGCCGTAAGTTTAAAAAAAATTATTAAATATATAATATATTTTAAATATATATTAAATATGGGTGGATCGGGTCGGGTTTGGCGGGTTGTAATTTTATGACCCAAACCCAATCCGACCCGCTATAAAAAAATTTTTTTATAACCCAACCCAACCCACCAACCACTAAAAACCGACCCAACCCGGCGGGTCGGGTTGGGTTGGGTCAGGTTTGGTGGGTCGGTGGGTTTTCTGCACAACCCCTATAAGGGACCACCGGTACTTGATAGCAAGGAGACAAAGACACTAGCTTGTCGGAAAGCAATGAAATTTGTGATGGATGTAGGCTTTTCAGAGATTATCGTTGAGGGAGATAATGTACATGTCATGAAAGCAATTTCATCTCCAGCTGTCAATTCATCTCGGCTAGGACTAATATATGAAGACATTCGATGTTTAGCTTTACGTCTTAGGAGTTTCTCTGTTAGTTGTGTATGTCGTAGTGCAAACTTTGTAGCCCACTCTTTGGCTTGCTATGCTTGCCAAATAGATAATGATGTTTAGGAGTTTTTAAATTAGTAATTTTACGTATCTAACTCTATTATTTAAACTTTACAAACTGGTAAATTTTAGGGTATTTTGAGAATCAAAATTGAGAATCTCAAACAAAAGAAACCCATTAAATATTACTAGTATAGATTCCACATTCTAGACTTTTTCATGTGAATTTTGCAGCTTGTCTCGTTTCCTAGCTTAACATCTTGTCAGCATGTTAGAGTTGGAGGGGCTTTGTAATGCAAAATTGCAAATGACTTGGCCCAATTTTTGTTAGCTTTAATTTTAATCTCAAAATATAAATTCAAGATGAGATTAAATTTAAAAATTAAAAAAAAAAGAAAAAAAAGAATCACAATTAGGTGGAATCTCTCTCTCTTTCTTTCCTTTTTTTTATTTTTTATTTTTTTTTTTATTTTGGGTACCCCAAATTTAAAAAGTTTCAGTTTCATTCTAAAAAAATTGAAAAATATCAAAATTTTGGTCCCATTCTTTTTTAACTTTTTTTTTAAGAGATAATTACAACATCATGCTAACTCTTTAAGAAATTACATGAATGGAAGATATAGTATTGACATGGCAAGTCAAAAAGTTAGAATGTGGCTTGAGAAAAATTTACCAATAAATGGATGGGAGGTTTGAGTCCAAGTCTTTTGTCCTACTTTTCCTACTCCACTCTATATTCCACAAATAAAAACTTACCACATGTTTACCTAATTAATTAAATACTATCATTATTGACTTATTAATACTACCATTATTAATTAATGGTAGTATTTAATTAATTAGGTAAACATTTGACAAGTTTTTATTAGTAGAATATAGAGTAGAATAGGAAAAGTAGGACAAAAAATTTAAACTCGGAAAGTTTGATTCTTTCAAAATTTTGGGCTAGGTGCTTATTGAAACCCGAAAAAAGTAAAGTTTAAAAAAAAGTTTAAAATATGTAAATAAAGAGAAGCAAATTTAAGTGAGTTTCAGTTAGTTTAATTAGTAAAGTTTTTTATTATTGAATAAAAAATATATAGAATTCGAACCTTACCCACGTGCGTTATAAACTGACTAACACCTTAGTTCAATGATAAAAAAGTGCTAATTTGTACTTAACTGACCTTAGGAACGTTTTTGGAGTCAAGATTACTTTGGCTCCGTACCGACCTCATTAATTTGAGGGGGGAGCTGGCAACACCATCTGGGGGGGCGCGTCCACTGCCTTCATAAATGACTATCACATCACTTACCAGGGGCAGTTCCGCTTGCCTTCATAAATGACAATCACATCACTTTCCAGGTAGCACAATCTTGTTTACCAAATATAGGCACAGATGATTTCTTTTTTTGAAAGTTCATATGGATAAATTGTATTACTTAAAAAAAAAAAAAAAACTAAGGTTATGTTCGGTAATGTTATTTAAACATGTGTTTGTTATTTAAACATCACAACATATATTTCTATAATACTTTTTACTCACACATATTTTCACAATATTTATATAATGTTACTAAAAATTTCTTACTAGTCCTAATAAGTCATATTATCCCATAAAAAAAATTAAATAAGTCATATAGACCAGAATTTTTTTATTTATTTTAGTTTTACCCTTCTAATAATTCTTGTGTAAGATTGTACAAAAAAATTAATAATAAATGTATATCTGTTTTGAAAGGTGGAAGCTGACACTTAATTCCCTCTTGACCTCACATATTTACCATATATGAGTCTGTTTAAATATTACTTATTATTGAAAATTAAAAATATTGTAACAAAATAATTTTTAAATGTATTGGATTCAATTTTAAAATTATTTTTTCCAAAATAAAAAAAATGCTTACGGATTTTGTAAACAGTACACCGTACCCTAGCAACAGTAAGCGCAAAACTCTATTTAAACGTGCACATGCATAGGCTGGTAACGTAGACTGCATGAGGAGCAGCTTTAATTATGAAGCCCAACTAGTCAGCAAAGAAGACTAGTTGAATTCAGCTGCTGTGGATGAAGAGTTTTAGTGCTCTTCCTCTAAGCCATGGAGACTTTGAGAGAGTTTGAAAGAGAGCTGGGGGAAATGAGAGAGTATTACAGTCAAGGAAAGACTAAAGAAGCATCTTGGAGAAAGTCACAGCTCAAAGGGTTGCTTACTCTGCTAAAGGAGAAAGAGGGTGATATCCTTAATGCTCTTATGCAAGACTTGGGAAAGCATAAGGTTGAGACTTTTAGAGATGAGGTATACAAACTATATATCTTGTTCCATTTTAATTTTCGAAGTGTACATATATATGGATTACCCTCTAAAAAATAAGAGTCATAATAACTTTTTTTATATTTTTTATAGTAGAGTCATAATAACCTGTTTGAGAGGTTACTAACTTGTTTTTTAAGCATACGAGTGCTTTCCTTGGACCATTTTAAGTGCATGTTTTTGTGGCTAAAAAAAAAAAAAACCTTCCTTGGTAAATTACACATACATCCAATAGGATTTGAAATTCACCTTCATTTGGTAGGGTCTAATATTATTTATCACATAAAATGGGTTTAGAAGTAATGCACAACTGTTCTTAGCCAAAATTACAAGAAATTTGTTTAATTATTCACTGCCTCACAAGGGAAAAGGAAAATGAATAGAATTTGAAAACAGGTTAAATAATAATCACAATCACGAGGAATTTGTGAACATATTTTTACAAGGACGTAAATAGTGGTAAAGACTGTTGGATTCATTTTTAAGATGTAGCAGAGATTGAGAGTTTGATCTCTTGCTTTTGTTATGCATAAATTCTCCTTGTTTGCAGATAGGAACCTTGATTAAGACACTAAATTTGGCATTGGAGTCTTTGAGAGAATGGATGTCAGGAAGGAAGGTAAGTTCAACGACTAGACTTTACATGGCATTAATAATAACTAGTTGCTAATCCGTGCGATGCACGGAAAAACTATTGGAAAATAATAAA
This sequence comes from Quercus glauca, assembly GCA_023736055.1. NCBI lineage: Eukaryota > Viridiplantae > Streptophyta > Magnoliopsida > Fagales > Fagaceae > Quercus > Quercus glauca. The sequence goes on along the minus strand of CM043315.1, from coordinate 56,483,450 downwards.
GCATGCATATATTAAAAGACAATTTAAGTTCATGTATGCTTGCAAGGGATACATACCTAAATAGTTCTTGCTGTGGAAATAAAAGCCTTATCTTTAAGATAAACAACCGATGTAATTTTAGTGAGGTCCACTATATGGCCAAACCTGTAATCCAAAACAAAGAAATGGCTAAATTTGAGACCAAAAGTTCATATAAAAGAGTTGAGACAAATCCTAGTTCTTTCAAAAGTGATTTAAAATCTACTATTGAGTATGTAGAATATTATTGAAGTTGTGATCTCACAGCTCACAGTGTCCATAGCAATAAGCTCTTGATTATTTATTATCTATGAGTTTTGTTGTGAATTTTAATTATTTAGTACTTGATAATTGATATCCAAACCTCAAGAATAAATAACAAAGAAGCAATTAAAACATACAAATTTGTGAATCCATCCAAATAAAAAAACAAAAGATTTATAAATCAAATTACCATATACGTAATATTTGATGACTTGCCATCACATACTCCCACAGTCAAAGCTCAATGCTCTTTTCAAATTCTCGCTAAATTTTTATTAATAAATGATATATAAATTTTTATCCAAAGCATTGATGTAATATATTTATAGGTTTTTTTAGATGCAATATAGACTATAGAGTTTTATTGGATCCAAACCTCTTTAACCGGAGTGTAGCATTTGTTTGAGTCAATCTTCTCTAACCAAGAAAACAGACTAAATGGTATTTTATCAAGAACTTTAAATGCGCTTATCTCTTCTTTTCTTTTTTTTTTTTTTTTTTTTGAGATAGAAAACGTGCATGATTAGTGAAGAGGAAAGGATGTGTGTGTTTAAAAAAAAAATGATAATGATGAGTTTGAGCTTAAGTTGGACTTGTTAGAGAGATAGAGTTTCACTTTTTGTTAAGTTTGGACTAAACAAAAATAATTTTATTTAAAAAAATGATAATGATAATGATAATGATTTATCTTGTAATAAATATATAAGATATAAAGCCTAAAATAAAAATAAAAAGAAAATAGTATTGACGTGGAAAATTATGGGAGTTTCAGATGTTTCGATTTTATATATATATATATATATATATATATATAGATAATTAATAGAGAAAAGGAAGAAGAAACGAACTATTTGTATATTTTATAACAATAAACCCCCTAAAAAAGACAAAATTATATTTTTGACTCTTGAATTTTGGTTTTTTTCATTTTGGTCTCTTAAGTTTGAGATTTTTTATTTTAGTCTACCAAGTTTGATTTCATTTGGTCCTTATGTCTATTTCCGTGACTCCTATGGCCATTAAGGGTGAGAGGGTAAAAATTTTTATTTTTTATTTTAAAAGAGAAATAATGTTGTTTTGTTGACACTTAATAGCTAAATTAGTCATGACAATAGATGAAATATTGATTATTTTGAAAACTTAATCAAACTAAGTGGATCAAAATTAAGACAATCTCAAACTTTAAGGATCAAAGTGTAATTTAATAAAAAAATTGGGTAATAATATTTCATTGGGATTCTGCACGGGAAAAAAAAAAAGGTTTGTAAAACCGTTTAAAATTTTCCTGCTTTTCTAGTAAGCAAAGAAGTTAAAAGTTTATTCATAAACCACCATGTTGATTTAGTCACGTGCTAATAATATTCAAGAATGTTTTTTTGGAGAAACATATTCACGTAGTAAATTGAGGCAACATAGACTAACAATTCTCGTTAATGTATGGTTTATAGGCTAAACTGCCGCAAGTTGCTTTGCTCACTAGTGCAGAAATTGTTCCTGAGCCTCTTGGCCTTGTCCTCATTATTTCATCTTGGAATTTTCCCTTTGGTAAGTAAATTATTATACGTTTTAGAACAAGATAAATTATTGATTGTTTTAAAATTTTAAAATCTTAAAAAATAATGAATTTATTCATTTAATCATTATTCCAACACTTTCCTTTATGTTTGGTTCAAACTTCCCTTAACAAGTGAGACCTAGCATGGGGAATTTTTAATTTTTTCAAACTCAAGATTGTAATTTTTGATATCATGATAAATCATTGATTGTCCAAAAAACTTAAATGGTTAGTAAATGATGAATTCAATCATTAAACTATTATTCTAACATAACTAGGGGAAAAAAAATAATAGTTTGCTTCATTTTTCTTCTCCCATATCCTTAATAATGATTGAATTGTTGTCATTTTGTTACAAAATATAGGACTTTCCTTGGAACCAATGATAGGGGCATTAGCAGCTGGAAATACAGTGGTTCTAAAGCCCTCTGAATTGGCTCCTGCTAGTGCTTCTCTTCTAGCAACTGCAATTTCCACTTACTTGGACAACAAAGCTGTCAAGGTTATGCAAGGTGGACCATCTGTGGGTGAACAACTCCTACAACAGAGATGGGACAAGATCTTCTTTACAGGTAAAATTAGTCGTCTCTCATCTTTCTAATACTTCCTCTCCCATGTGGACTCAGACTCATCCTTAATATACGAGGCCCAACACGTGATATTTTAATTTTTTAAATAAGAAGTAAAATGAAGACATTAGAGACGGACCCACATGAGGGCAGAGGGGGGCCATGGCCCTTCTCCCCCCATTTTGAAAAAAATATAGCACTATGTACTTTTTAAGAAGTCATCCTTTGTAATAATGGTGGAATCTTGACTCTTGATTTTGAAAAAAAAGATGGTCAGATAAGGACAAATGACATAAAAAATAAAAATAAAAATAAAAAGAATAGAAAAACTGGAAACTGGCAATCAAAAAGTGAAGCTTGTGGGAACTATGAATCAAATATATGCAGTGGTTAGTAATAAATGTTATTAATTGATAACGCTTGTTTGTTGGTTTATTTTATGAATTATTAACTATTTTTAGAAAATAATTTATTAACATTAATGTTGTTGTAGCTTGTGGGGTATGTTTGTTTGAGTCCAAATCTTCTGTTCCACTTTTTCTACTCTACTCTATACTCCATCAATAAAAACTTGCCACATGTTTACCTGATTAATTAAATATTACCATTATTGACTTATTAATTCTACCATTATTAATTAATGGTAGTATTTAATTTATCAGGTGAACATGTAGCAAATTTTTATTAGTGGAGTATAGAGTGGAGCAGGAAAAGTGGGACAAAAGATTTTGACTCTATTTGTTTGGTTTAGTTTTTGGACTAAATTTTGAAACTATACAGCTATATAATATGGAAATAATGAAACTTTTATTTGAATGGTTGATGATGGGAAAATTATCTATAATATTTGATTTTTTTAAAGAGAAAAAATTACAAATAATTTGAAGCTGATAATGCAGCATTGCCTCTAGTGTTGATGTCATAATTCATGAAAATTTTCAAACAAAATTCCAAAAAATACCACCGATTAAATCAATATCAATCCAAATTGTGAAAATATGGGATTATAACGTTAATAAATGGGATGAAATTTGACAAAACTTGAGTAGATGTTAGTTTTGATTTTCATAAACTTTTTTGTGTTTATACTTTGCCCCCCCCCCCCCCCCCCCCCTCATGACCCCAACTTCGAATCTTGGTTCCATCCTTGGAAGACATGGTTCAAACTCATGATCACTCACTCTATCATTATGATAAACTAACACTTGTTCCTAAAGCTTAGACTGGTATGCAATAATGAATTTTATCTACCTAATCATTATTCTGACCACTGGTTTTAAAAGAACAAGTAATTCAATCTTAATGTTAATGCTTAGGAAGTGCACATGTTGGAAGGATTGTCATGTCTGCAGCTGTGAAGCATCTAACACCTGTTACTCTAGAGTTGGGTGGAAAATGCCCTGCCGTTCTTGATTCCCTATCTAGTTCTTGGGACATAAAGGTAAGTTTGGCCTTAGTGTGTTACGCAATGTTATTTATAGCCACAAAATTGGCCTAAATTGGTTAAATCTTAAAACACACTAGTGCATTTCTGTTTTATGTTATGACAATTTGCTAAGTTGAGTTCTTTTCTGCTGTCTAATTAAAAGGTGGCAGTAAAACGAATTGTTTATGGGAAATTTGGTTGCTGTGCTGGTCAAGCATGCGTAGCAATAGACTACATCCTTGTTGAAAAGAAATTTATAAGCACTGTGGTATGAAAGTAGCAGTTTAAGCTGAATCTTATATGAGTTTTTTTAAGTTTTTTTTTTTTTTTGGCTGTTTGTAATGCAACAGCATTTTGAAATAATGAAACTCTGTTTCAGGTGGAGTTGATGAAGAGCATGATCAAGGAAATGTTTGGTGAAAACCCAAAAGAATCACACAGCATTGCAAGGATAATAAATAAACAACATCTCTTACGACTTGAGAATCTTCTTAAGGATCCACATGTTCATGCCTCTATTGTTTATGGAGGTTCAGTGGATGAAGACAACTTGTAAATGACATTATTTAATCTCTTTTGTGCATATGGGCCTTATGGTTTAAGCTCTCTCTCTCTCTCTGTCTATAAAACCCCCTCCATTTTTCTTTTTTGTTAAAGAAGTTTTGGTTATATATGAATTCATAGTGTTCGTATTCAATAAATTGGTTTTTATATGGGATTAATACCTATATTAAATTATTCCATTGTGATATTTTAGGGATTTGAAAAGAGACAAATGCTTGGTATATAAGAGAAAGTCGAGCTTCTGTTCTTAACCCCTTTAATTTGTATGTTTCACAAGTAGTAGTTTTAATATGATTGTTGTTGATCTCCATCCAGGTTCATTGAGCCAACAATCTTGGTGGATCCCCCTCTCCAAGCAGAAATTATGACAGATGAGATCTTTGGTCCATTGCTTCCAATAATTACAGTAAGACACACATGTAGATATATGTATTATATAATAGGTTTCTTTATTGGCCTTAATGGGCAGTGTATATATCATTGTGATGGTAGATCAAGAAAGCTGAGTGATTCTTTTCTTGATTTGACAGCTAGAGAAGATTGAAGACAGTATACAATTCATAAATTCGAAGCCTAAAGCACTGGCTATATACTGCTTCACTAAAAATAAAACACTCCAAAGAAGGATGATTTCTGAAACATCATCGGGAAGCGTGACATTCAACGATGCAATTATTCAAGTATGTTATCAATAAGTCAATTGTCTGCACTAGTTTTAGTTTCACAAGTAAACAAAACTGTCTAATCTGTACCCAATGAGTGAATATTAAACTGCACTTCATTACAAAGGCCAAAAAACAGTATAATAGTCCTCAATGCTTATAGCTTCTAAGTTCTCAGTCTTAAGGCTTGCATTTGGCTATGTGTAGTATGCAGCTGATACCCTCCCATTTGGAGGAGTTGGTGGAAGTGGATTTGGTAGGTACCATGGAAAGTTCTCATTTGACACATTCAGCCATGAGAAAGCCATTGCAAGGAGAAGTTTCCTCACTGAATTTTGGTTTAGATTTCCTCCATGGAACAATCACAAGTTTCAACTCTTGGCTTCCAGTTTCAATTTCGATTATCTTGGATTAGTCCTTGTTATACTCGGCTTGAAGAGTTATAGGCAGGGATTAGGTGACATATAGCTACTTTTATTGGAAGTACATTGCTCATTTAAATGGAAGTGAAAGAGAGAGAGTGAGAGGAATCACATTCAGATATACATTTGAAAGTGTTATTATTTATACTTTATAGTATCAATAACCACTATATGCAAATTGTTGCGCTCTAAATTTAGCAGATAAAGCAATGGGAGCTTTGAGGATATGCTTCCCCCTGTGAGTTAGCAAGAATTTCTTATGAGGGCTGAAAGTTTGTATTACTAATAGAATACAGTTATGATGTTTTTATATATTAGGGATATGTTTTATTGTTTACTAATATGTTTGAAATTCTAAGGTTATAACTTCCAATTATGAAGTTTTGTTGTGTATGTCTCAACAATGAGCCTAGATGAAGGTATCACTTAATTATTCCTATTTCCTTTTCTCTGTGTGTTTGTCTATGAACTTAGTTCATTTCATGGAGGTCAGGTGATAACCCAATGATAATGACATTATTTGCAGTGCTCCAGTCATGTGATTTGAACCTCACATCTCCCTTCTCCACTATCTACCTATCTAAAAAGTACATATAAATAAAATTTTCACTTCATGGAGAGATTGGACCATATCATTAAGTCACAAGACATTTGGCAATTTGGAATTTTGGTGTGCTATATTTGGAAGAGTCATCCCAAAATACCAATTATTAAAATTTGTTTTAATTATTTCTTTTCACTACAAATATATATTTAAGGGGACTAATCATAGGTGTTGAACCCACTCTCCAAAAGGTATACGAATATAGGATTTTTTTTTTTTTTTTTTTTTTTGGGGACAAGCGATGGTTATTATTTATTACATTAGCTGACTTGTACCTTTGATGTGAGAGAAAAAAGTTAAAAAAGTAAAAAGTTTAAAGGTAAAAAAAAAAAAAATTATGATACAGGGGCTAAGATTTAAAAAGAACTTTTTAACTTGTAATCTTAGACCTTGAAAGACAAATGTATTGTGTTTGCTAATTTGCTATTGCACCAAATCTAAACTTGTGTGTATATGTATAATAGTTAACTGTAATTATCCACTCTAAATTATGGCATATTTACAATATGCGCTCTAAATTACAAAATTTTGCAACCATCACCCCTATTGAATATTTGTGGTGTTCATCATCGTCCAAATGAGTGTCTAAATACCAAATTAATCTCAAATCAAGTATCAATTGCATTATTTTTTTAGTTTAAGTTGTCTTGGTAAAGTTGTTTCCAAAAAAAAAAAGTCATCATTATAAATACTCCAATGGTTTATAGTAGATAACTATATACTAATCAATTAATTAAGACTCTGTTTGTAGAAATATATATATATATATATGTAAGGTTGAATTTAATCAATTATCTTGTTGGCTTTATTCCATGCCAATTTGCTTGTAATTCAGCACTTAGTAACCCTGTATTTAGGTGGGAAACTTGTAAGGGTAGTGTGTGAGAAGATGTGAAGAAAAGCTCAATTATGTGCAAAGAAGCAGAGGTTCACGGCTAAAGACTCGCGAGTGACTCGCGGCTACAAGCCGCCAAATGCTGGCACGTGAGAAGCACGTAGGGAAGCTGAAGGGTCGCGCCAGCTGTCGCACTACAGGACAAAAAGTCCCAGGCTGGCCAGGCCGTTAGCTTGCGGCTTGAACTCGCGACTTAACCCAGTCGCGAGGCCAAGTCGCCAAAACACCCTGTTTGGCAAAAACTGACGTTTTGGATTCCTTTCTCACCCTACTATATATATACCCTTATATTCACCATATTGAGAGAGCTTCCAGAGAGAATTTTGTGAGAGAAACCCTAGAGAAACACAAAATTGATTCATCTACAATCTTTACCTTAGAGACTCTATAAATTTCTCTACTCTCTTCCTCTCCATTGTCATACCCTTGAGAGGCCTTTAGCCAAATCCGTATCTCACCACACCCACGTCTATGAGAAGGTTTATTTGGTATTATTGAGAAGCAGTTAGGAAGGAATCAATCTACATTGGTTGATGCTATGGTCTAGTAGCGGAATCCAGTAAGGTAAAGAAGAAATAAGTTCGGCGTAACCTCGTTGGAGCAAAAAGCTTGGAGGGCTGAGGTACTTGGGTAGATTAGGCTTGGAGGGTCTTCTGCTATTCATGTATCTCAACTAGATTCTTTAGTGAATTATTTGACCGCTTGGAGGGCAGCAGAGAGATTTTACGCCGAGGGCTTTGGTTTCCTCTTGAATAATACATCGTGTGTTGTCCGTGTGTTTGCATCTTCTTTCCTTTATCTTTGCTTTATATATACTATTGTGGATGTGTTTATATTTGGTTTAGATTGTTTATCAATTCTATTATAAGCTTATTATCATATTCCGCATATTAACTGTTTGATATAAAGCTTGAATTAGTAATTTTTGTAATTGGGGTTTAAACGTTCAAGGGTGTTTCATACCCATTTTGAACTTTCAATTGGTATCAGAGTGGGTACACTTGTTGTGGTTTAATTACCTAAATGTGATCCCTGACCCCCTTTGAGATGGATAGGTCTCAATCTTTTAATGTACCACCGTTCTTTGACGGTAATAATTATGCATTTTGGAAAGTCCGTATGAGGGCGTTTTTGTGTTCTATTGATGATGCTGTGTGGGATGCAGTTGAAGTAGGATAGACAAGGCCAGAGGCTGCCAAGTCTACTTGGGATAAGGCTACTCTTGCAGCGGCCAATGCAAATAGCAAGGCATTGAATGCTATTTTTTGTGGTGTCTCTCTAGAAGAATTTCACCGGATTTCACATATCACCATTGCTAAGGAAGCATGGAAAATTCTGGAAACAACCTATGAAGGGACTAAGAAAGTGAAGGACACCAAACTTCAGATGTTGACTACTCGCTTTGAGGAGCTAAAGATGAGTAAGGATGAGTCTTTTGATTCATTTTACAGTAAATTGAATGAGGTTGTTATTGGTAAATTTAACTTGGGAGAAAAGACTGAGGACTCGAAAATTGTAAGGAAGATCCTCCGGTCACTACCATAAAGTTTCCGGGCCAAAGTTACAGCTATGGAAGAGAGCAAAGATCTTGACGATATTAAGGTTCAACAGCTGGTTGGTTCTCTGCAGACATATGAGTTGTCCCTTCCTTCACAGAAGAAGAGCAAATCCCTTGCTCTTAAGACAATTGATGAGATAATGGTGTCTCATGACTCTTCGGAAGAGGATACGGTAGACAAAGATGTGGCGTATCTTGTAAAGAACTTCCAGAAATTCTTAAAGTTCAAAAACAGTGGAAAATTTGGTGACAAAGGAAAATTTCAGAGTACCAAAAAAGAGAAGAAAGTGTTCAGAAGAAAAGAGGGTAAAGATTCCTAGTCCTCACAAGGAATTACATGTTATGAATGTAATGGACATGGGCACTTTAAAAAGGAATGCCCCAATTATTTGAAGTCAAAGGGAAAGGCCTATGCCACTACTTTAAGTGATTCTGACTCTTCAAATTCTGACTCAGAGGAGAGCTGTGATGGAGAAGGAAACTACTCCGCATTTATGGCTATTGAGCATGTTGAGTCCTCGGAGGACCTGAAACAACTTGTACAAGAACTTGGAGAACACAGCTAGGCTTCAAGAGAATTACGCTTTGCTCCTTGAGAAATCAGGTAAGTATGCAAGGGTTGCAAAGGCGGCTGTGAAGAAGATGAAAAGAGCTAAAGAGGACTACAAAAGTCTTCTGGACAGATATAGAGAGGCTAAATGTGAGATTGAGACATTAAATGGCGAGATTTCAGAAGCTTACACTAAAATGAGATTCCTTGAGCAAGAGGGAGTGCAAGCTCATGCCAAGATAGAGAGAGTCTCCTCTCAGAAGTTAGAAGATGCTATATCATCTCAAAAACCTTCCTCAGACAAGTCCGGTTTGGGATACACCGGAGGGAATTACTCATCAGCCAAAGTCACCAAAGAAGTAAAGTTTGTAAAGGCTAAAAAGACGGTTGTAGAAAAGCCTACTCCTGAGAAAGTTAAGGAGATAAAGAAGAAGAATGTGATTGAGTAATGGATGGTGAATAAGCCCCGAAATCAATCTGTGGGCAAACATGAAACCAGAGCAAGATCTCTCTTAAGACCACAAAGGGGTCTTAGAACGGATTATGTGTGTCACTATTGCGGATTACAAGGACATACTAGACCCAATTGTCAAAACCTGAGAGCAAACAACAATGCAGGTGCACCTCGGTCATGAGGAAGAAGAAATGACAAAAGGTCTTAGGGTGGTGAGCAACCAAGAAGTCAAAACCATGATCCAGGAATGATGGACGTAATGAAGATGATCGGTGCCTTCACTAACTGCCTTGAAAGCTTCACACGAAAGTTTGATAGTCCTAATTCTCGTACCCAATCCGTTAAGGATATCACCCCAAACGCACGTGACGTGTGGGTGATGAAGGGTACTCATGCATAAGCATTACAACATGTCCATGCATCAATACTTCCCATGTTTGTGAATATGCTTGGTTGTGTGCTTCTTGCTAGTATTTAGGCTGTTATTTTGCGTGTGTATATGTCTTTGGTTTGAATTTTTTTTTTCATTGTTTGTTATGTTTTTGATCAATTTTTTACTGCTTTTGTGTCAAAAATCCAAAAACACATAAAAAGTAGAAAATCCAAAAAGTTTGATCAACTTTGTTTGAGTTTCTGTCTCAAATCATATTTTGCCCTGTACCTCTGTACTAATGGCTTTGTGCATCTACGAGCTTAGCTTGTCATCTATGCACTCATATCATTGTGGGAGAAATTCTGAAATCTATGTGACTGTTGTAAATAGATCTTCAACCTTGTCATGAATGATTAGTGAATGGTTTTGTTGATCTTGAGACATGCATAGACTCATGCCTATATATCTTCCCACTCTTTATTTTTTTGCTTAAAAGAGCTCTCTAAATGTAAATCTCCAAATGAAAAGAGATATAGAGCTGCAAAAACCTGTCGCACATACTTGTATTTGACTAGGAAAAAGGGAAAGCGACCAAAATAAATTGTTTGATGCCCAAAAAGCCAAAGGCTAATTCATAAATTGAAATATCAAAAATTTCAGGCATCTATCTCACAATGAGATTTTCTTTGCTCAAAAGTGCAAATGTTATGTTGAATATGGAGCCAAATGAAAAGTTTCAAAGAATGTAATCAAGTTCTTGTGGGAAGTCATATATGCATGTTTCTATAATTGAGATAGGTCACATTATCTAGTGCTAATTGTGTATGCCTTGATTGAATTAATCATTGAAGCTTCACATTGGACTAAGGACTATCCTATTTTTGATTTCCACGCACAACACACAAGTCTATGCTCAATGAATGCCATATTTATTTGTGTGATTGTACTTGATTAAATGTGTTTTCACATACTCAATCTTTGTTTGATCAAACACAAAAATATTTTTGAGTGTTTTTAGTTGTTTTTGGAAAGTATTTTGTTTTTACAAAAATATCAAAAATTTCAAAAACTGTTTCCCCTGTTTTGGCGACTAAGTCGCGGGTTAGCCCAATCGCAAGCCCCAATCGTGAGTCTACTCAGAGATTTTTCGCGGCTTACTGGCGAGTCAGTATCTAAGTCGCGAAAAAGACTTAGAAAATTTTTCAAAATTTGAGTTTTTGCATTTTTCGCGGCTCAGTTTGGCGACTTGTTCGCAGGTGGAAGGTCCAATCGCGAGGGTTACTCAGAGATTTTCGTGGCTCAGCTCGCGACTCCTTCGCGGGTAGACCTTCCAGTCGCAAAAAACACTTAATGAAATTTTCAAATTTCTTACCTTCACAGTGTTTCACGGCTTATCCTAGTGACTAACTGGCGACTTGATCAAGTCGCGAAAAACGCATGTTTTGCGTTTTAAAGTCAGTTTTCAAAAAAAAATTTAGTTTTTCCCTCGAATATTAGTGACTGTTCATTGTCTTCTTCATTCTCTCACTCAAACACTCCGTGCTCATCTGTGAAAATCCTTCATCTCTGCATCATTTCTGTATCAATCTTCTAGAAAAAGGTATGGGTTTTCTTGTTTTCCCTTCACATTTCATGATTTTACTGTCATATTCTTGAATCTGTGTGTTTTGATGTTGGATTGAGTTTTTGAGGTGTACGAACGTGAGTCTGGGTTTGTTTGTTTGAAGTTGTTTTCTTTTGATTGTTGAAAATGTTTTGTATCATGTTTTTGCTTCATTACTCTAGTATTTGTTCTGAGCAGTGCTATTTGATACATCTTATACTCATTGGGCTTATGGGTTTGTTTTTTATGAATGAGGCATTTTAGTTTGTTTGAAGTTTTTCTTCTTAATTATGTGGCTTGAATTGCTTTGGTTTTTAGTCATCATATCATGATTGTGGTGCTGTTTTTGGGTTTATCTTGCACTTGTCAGATGCCTTCATCTGTCTGATAGCTATTTACACTGTCCATTTCTAATTATCTAGTGCTTGCTCCTGTCTGCATTAATACTGAATGATCTTGTGTGACTTGTTCTTCAAATCTATGGTTATTAACCGCTCTTGGTTTGAGGGTTGTCTTGTCACTTTGTTATTATCATTGTGACAAAATTGTTACTAATTTGTGTATGCTTCCACATATTGTGTTTTGCTCTTGTTGTGGACTCTTCTGAATGTTTACAGATGGCTTCCACATCCTCAAAGAAGAAGACTCCTGCTAAGAAGATTGATAAAAGGATGAAAATGAACAACAACCTGTTTAGGTCTGTCAAGCATTTTGAGAGATACAGAGATTCCTTCATGAAGGGAACCATTATCTAGGAGAGGTTTGTGGATTTACATGACCTGAAAGATACTTTCATTTCACAATGCTTTGAAGGAAGAGGTTGGGATAAACTTCTGGGTGACTTACCTGTAGTCTGTGAACCTCTAATTAGAGAATTCTATGCAAATGCTGTGATAAAGGAGGATGAGTTGAATTGTTGGGTGAGAAGAAAGAAATTTACCTTAGATGCTCATGATATTGATAAGGTTTTAGGGCTAGAGGGATTAGAAGATTATGAATTCACTAACTACAAGGACAGAATGCTTTCTCTAGAAACTGTCCAGAAAAGAATTGGTAGGGTTATAGAAAAGAGATGTCTCAACACTTCTGATTTTCCTAAAGACATGAGGTGTTTAACAACTATAATGATGTACAACCTGTACCCTATAAGGAAGATGACTACACTGACGAATGCCAGAGCTATCTATTTTATGGAACTTAAGGAGAACACCTTTATTGACATCAGTTCCCACATTTTTGATACTATAATGGATGAAACTAAAACCACCTCGAGGCCCAAGCTGGTGTTTCCAAGTCTTCTTATGAGAATTTTCAAAGAAAAGGGTGTTGCAATCCCACAAGATATCAGTCCCATGCCTCCTCTATCAGCTATCAACAAATTTACTCTCACAAGGATACAGAGTCGTCTTCCAGGTGAAGAAGAGGAAGGTGTCCAAGAAGAAAGTGATCCTATGGAGACTGAAGCAGAGGGTGCAGGACCATCTTCCATACCAAGAGTAAGAGTCAAGAGGAGCAGAGCCTCTACCTTATCTGCTGCACCTCTGGATGCATTTTAGATCATCCTGGAGAGGCTTGATACACTCAGGGAAGTTCAGAATCAGCACATTGAAAGGATGACAGCAATGCAAGACCACCTTGATGTACTTTCTGCCAAGTTTGACAGCATTCACACCAGCCAGGAGCACTGACCCTTTGGCCATTCCGATCAAAAAGGGGGAGAATTTTTTTGAGCAACTCTTGAGGGGGAGTGTTTATTCTGAGGGGGAGTTTCATTATTATATGTTGTTTTCTTTATAATTTTGATACTATGCTTGGATAACTACTGTTTTTATAAGCTTGACACACTGTGGTTTAAGATTGGTTTAAACTCATATATCTTGAATATTTTTATCACTTGGGTTATTATATATATATTGATGATGGTTATTCAGTTATTTCAGCATATTGTTTTATGGTTTGTACCCTTGTTGCTTTTGTAAGTTTTAAGGGTTTGTTTCCATGCACTTATGCTGTTTGTAAGCTTTTATGGTTTGTACCATGTATTTGCAATACTTTGCTTATGCAGCCTTTATGCATTGTGCTTTAGTACTTGTTAATGTTTTGCATTATCTTAAGTACAACACTCTTGTGCCCTTGTAGGATTGTTCCTAGATGCATATATGTTTGTATGCATTGGTTGAGTGTTGGACTTGCAAATGATACTCTTCAATTAAGCTTATCACCTTGCACGTCCGAATCTTCATTCCTTGTGTGAATAAGCATAGTAATCACTTTTGTATAGTGATTGCTTGTTTGATCTTGCCATGGTCTATTGCTTTATTCCATTTTGCTTGATCATACTTTTATTGCTCCATATGCATCTCAAGTGTTTCTGCATACAATGATATTGCTATGTTGTTATGTTCAGGAGTTACTTGTTCATATGTTCAAGAGCATTTTAGAATCTAGAGTTAAGTGTGAGTGAGTTTTGTTCAACTGTTTCCAACTCACGCTTTAAGTCTAGAGTCTGTTGTAGGGTTTTGTCACGGAATAGCCAAAGGGGGAGATCGTAAGGTTGAATTTAATCAACCATCTTGTTGGCTTTATTCCGTGCCAATTTGCTTGTAATTCAATACTTAGTAACCCTGTATTTAGGTGGGAAACTTGTAAGGGTAGTGTGTGAGAAGATGTGAAGAAAAGCTCAATTATGTGCAAAGAAGCAGAGGTTCGTGGCTAAGGACTCGCGGGTGACTTGCGGCTGCAAGCCACCAAATGCTGGCACGTGAGAAGCACGCAGGGAAGCTAAAGGGTCGCGCCAGCTGTCGCACTACAGGATAAAAAGTCCCAGGCTAGCCAGGCCTTTAACTCGTGGCTTGAACTTGTGACTTAACCCAGTCGCGAGGCCAAGTCGCCAAAACACCCTGTTTGGCAAAAACTGACGTTTTACATTCCTTTCTCACCCTACTATATATATACCCTTATACCCACCCTATTGAGAGAGCTTCTAGAGAGAATTTTGCGAGAGAAACCCTAGAGAAATACAAGATTGATTCATCCACAATCTTTACCTTAGAAACTCTACAAATTCCTCTACTCTCTTCCTCTCTATTGTCATACCCTTGAGAAGCCTTTAGCCAAATCCTTATCTCACCACACCCACGTCTGTGAGAAGGTTTATTTGGTACTGTTGGGAAGCAGTTAGGAAGGAACCAATCTACATTGGTTGATGCTATGGTCTAGTAGCGGAATTTGGTAACCTAAAGAAGAAATAGGTTCGGCGTAACCTCGTTAGAGTAAGAAGCTTGGAAGGCTTAGGTACTTGGGTAGATTAGGCTTGGAGGGTCTTCTGCGGTTCATGTATCCCAACTATATTCTTTAGTGGATTATTTGACCACTTGGAGGGCGGCGGAGAGGTTTTACGCCAAGGGCTTCGGTTTCCTATTCGATAACACATCGTGTGTTGTCCGTGTGTTTGCATCTTCTTTCCTTTATCTTTGCCTTATATTTACTGTTGTGGATGTGTTTATATTTGGCTTAGATTGTTTATCAATTCTATTATAAGCTTGTTATCATATTCCACACATTAACTGTTTGATATAAAGCTTGAATTGGTAATTTTTGTAATTGAGGTCTAAACGTTCAAGGGTGTTTCATACCCATTTTGAACTTTCAATATATATATATATATATATATCTCAATGCTTCGGTTTGTTTCTACAAGAAATTTTATCCATAACATTTTCACAATATTTTTACAACAAATTATAAGCGGTAAGTTGTTACCGGTTGTTATTGTTGGACAAAAAAATAATTTAAATGGTGAGTTCAAAATTAAAAGTAGCAAGTAATAAAAATTTACTATCTAAATTTTGTTGTAAAATTTTTTTAGATGTAACACTTTTCTTGTTCTTTTGTGTTCTTTTTTAGGTGGGAGAGGTGGTTCTTCTTTCCTCTTTCTTTTTGTTTTTCTTTTTTCTTTGTGGATAAGGGGAGAGGTTCAGTTGATTTGTCATAAAGAGAAAAATTGTCCCATCTCTTCAAATTGAAAATACAAGAACGAAACTTATGTATTTGTCTCTCTACCAAAAAATTGGGCCCAAGCCTAATTGCATGTCCTGGTCTTCCAGCAAGACCTCAGATCTTCCATTCCCAAATGAAACCCAAAAAAGAAGAAGCCCAATTATTTAGTTATTCCACATTCTCGACTTTTCATGTGAATTTTGCAGCTTGTCTCATTCCTAGCTTAACAGCTTGTCGGCATGTTAGAGTTGGAGGGGCTTTGTAATGCAAAATTGCAAATGACTCAGGGCCCAATTTTTGTTAGCTTTAATTTTAATCTCAGAATATAAATTTAATTAAATTTTAAAATGAAAGAATCACAATTAGGTGGAATCTCTCTTTCTTTCTCTTTTTTATTTATTTTTATTTTTATTTTCTGGTACCACAAATTTTAAAAGTTTCAGTTTCATTTTAAAAAAATTGAAAAATATCAAAATTTTCGTCCCATTCTTTTAACTCTTTAAGAATGTGCAAAATGGAAGATATAGTTACATAGTATTGACAAGGCAAGTCAAAAATTTAAAATATGGCTTGAAAAAAAAAATTAACAATAAATGGATGGGGGGCTTGATTCTTTTAAAATTTTGGGCTAATCCATTTCTCCCTTTGGATAAAGTTTTTGAAATTAGGTTCCTTATTATTACTTAAGTTCCCTACCAAAAAAAAAAAAAAAGTATCATATTATTAAATTCTAGTTAAAAATTATGAGTCATATTTTCTTTCTTTATGTTTTAATGCACGTGAATTTGAGGTTGAATCGTTCATAATTCAAGAGAAAGTTGATTGAAGTTTCTCAATACAAAAGGACTAAAACGATATATTGATCTCTTCCTAAAAAAGTTATTTGTAGTTTTTTTTTTTTTTTTTAAATAATTCGAAAGGTGGGAAGATTTGAATTCTAGATGTTTCAATTAGAAACATTAAGAGATATTAGTTGAACTATAAAACATTTGGCAAAATGTTTATTTGTAGTTGATAAAAATACAATTATACCTTTAAAAAGTGAGATAATTATTAAGTTCACTCGAAATACAATTGATGTGATACTTTATGCTAATACAAGCAAGTTATCTAATATAAAAAGAGTAATAAATTCTCTCTTATGAGTTGTAATATAAGAGAAAAAATACACTTGTTAATGATTTATTTATTTGCGTGTGCTTTTTTTGAAATTTGTATGTAATATGATATTTTTTTGTAAATGTATAAAAATATTATTTAATAAAGCATTAAATACAATGTAACTATTACAATTAGGGCATTGTTAACAAAAGCCATATAAAAATTAACATTTTGCATGTGACTTTTGAAGTTTGTACCATATTTTTGCACTATGTGCTTATTAATAGGGGTGACATAATTGGACACGATCCATAAACCCGAAACGACACGAAATTAGTAGGTTATGGGTTGAAACTTAATGGATTCGTGTTATATTCAGGTTAACACAAGTGACCCATTTAATAAATAGGTTGGGTTAGTGTTTAACATATAGAACCCGTTTGACTCGTTTAATCAAATGACATTTTACCAATATACCCTTCAAACTCTAAGTATATAAACTTATTAGTTGTTGTGGTTTATTTTCTTTGATATATTGTGATTGATTATTTGTGATATTAGGATATATTTTAGTTTTGAATGATTATTTGCGATACAGTCACTCGTGAGTTCTGAATTTTATATTAAAAATATTTATTTTTTTGTTTTTTCATAAAAAAAATTTCTTCATTTTTATAAAATATGATAAACAGATCGACATAACTAAGCCATTTAATAAATAGGTCGTGTTAGGGTTAAAGAATTTTGACCAGTTTAATAAACATGTTGGGTCAGTGTTGACTTATATAGTCAGATATTCATAAGTTGACCCGACACGAACCCGACAAGTGAATATGAATTGCCACTCCTACTTATTAATACCTGAAAAAAGTAAAGTCTATTAAAAATTTAAAATATGAAAGTAAAGGGACGCAAATTTAATTGAATTTCAGTTAGTTCAATTGGTAAAGTTTGTTGTCATTAAATAAGAGATATAGAATTTGAACTACCTACGTTATAAACTGTATAGTGTATTAATTTAATGATAAAAAATAATCATCATAAAATAAACATAATTATTAATAATTGTACTTAACTGACCTTTGGATTGTACTTGGAGTCGAGGGTACTTTGGCTCCTGACCGACCTCATTAATTTGAGGGAGACTAGCTCTTGTTAATTTCCATGATGTGCAATCTTGTTGACCAAAAGCGCTGGCAAATTCTTATATAAAAAAAAAAAAAAAAAAAAGTTTTTCTAGAGTATGTCTTAGGCATGGTATAATAATATTACAGTCACAAATTATTTTACTATATTTTTATAAAATATTAATATAGTCAATCTTTTATTGGTTTTTATTTAGGCCTATTATTGATATCATTTTTTTTATTTACCAATAATTACTCACTACATGAGCAGTTTGTAAAATTTTTTTTTTTTTTTGGTTAAACAGTTTGAAAAAATTTTTATAAAATAATTTGTATCTCTAACATTATTTTTTTTTAATTTTTTATAAAAAGTTTTATAAAATAGATGATTAATGTATGTCTGGCATATATTAACCGGATCCATAAAAAAATGCAAAAGAATATGCTACTGTTTTCTAAATAAGGTAAATTTTAGATTTTAGGTACTGTACAATCCTTAATTAGGGGCTAAACTTTAGTTTTTCTAATTAAATTCTACAGGTGGTCTTATAACTTTTTTTTGATAATCAACAAATTTATTAACAAAGGAACCATAAACTACAGACATGAAACCAAATCTTAGCTTGCTCAAGAACTAATACATCACAAAACATAGACTAGAAGCACTAACTCGCCAAAGTGGCGAGAGTAGCACCCGAGAGTCTACAATAATACAGACTAGAAGCATCCATATTAACAAGAGAGGAAGTATCAGAGTTGGGAAAACAACAAAGTCCTCCGGCATAGAACGACCACTTTTTGCAAGTGCGTCGGCACATTTATTCCCTTCCTGGAATACATGCACCACTCTGACTTGGTGAAAGCTGCCTAACAAGGACCTGCCATCATTAAGAAGAGGGGAGTATGGTCTACTTTAGCACTGGGGTTAGGCTTAGGTCTACGATCACTTTCGCACTGTCTGATAGACTAATAAGCCATGTGATTCCATATGTATATGCTACATTCTAGGCCATATAAACCAATAAGTCATATGGTCCCATTCCATCAAAAAAAAAAAAAGTCATATGGTCCCATAAAAACAATTAAATAAGATTGTACAAAAATTAATAATAAATGTATATCTGTTTTGAAAGGTGGAAGCTGACACTTAATCCGCTCTTGACCCCACGTATTTACCATAGGCTGGTAACGTAGACTGCACTAGTCAGCAAAGAAGACTAGTTGAATTAAGCTGTGTGGATGAAGAGTTTAGTGCACTTTTTTTTTTCTTCCTCTAAGCCATGGAAACTTTGAGAGACTTCGAAAGAGATCTGGGGGAGATGAGAGAGCATTACAGTCATGGAAAGACTAAAGAACCATCTTGGAGAAAGTCACAGCTCAAGGGGTTGCTTACTCTGCTAAAGGAGAAAGAAGGTGATATCCTTAATGCTCTTAAGCAAGACTTGGGAAAGCATCAGGTTGAGACTTTTAGATATGAGGTATACAAACTATATATCTTGTTCCATTTTAATTTTCTAAATGTACATATATATGGATTACCCTCTAAAAAATAAGAGTCATAATAACTTTTTTTTTTTTTAGTAGTCATAATAACCTGTTTGAGAGGTTACTAACTTGTTTGAGTGCATGTTTTTGTGGCTGTCTTGTTTCTAGGATAGGAGTCTTTTGGCTAAAAATTGCAAAAAATAGAGTTTATTGTTGTTATAGGTGCTGTTCAAAGTTATTTGGCAAAATGAGGAGAGAGACTAAATTTCGGCAACGATTTTGCCAAAATTGCAAGAAAAAATACAATGTGTCAGGGGAGAGAGAAAATTGAATTTCGGTAATGAGATTATCGAAATTCTTGTCCTACCAGTATTGTCCGAAATGGAAACTAATTGTGACAATGACACTGCCGAAAATGGGAGGAAAAAAAAAAAAAAAAGGATTGTGGCAACTAAGTTACCGAAAATGGAGGGGAAAAAAAATGCTATATTCACAACATTTTTCACAACAAATTATAGGTGGTTAGTTGTTATTGGTTCAAATTTGAACTTAACACTAAAATTACTTTTTTGCCCCAATAATAACAATCAGTAACAACCTGCCACTTAAGATTTGTAGTAAAAATATTGTGAAAATATTGTGGACGTATCATTTCTAAAAAAAATTGTGGTGCCGAAATAGAAAGAAAAAAAAAAAGTGGCAAATTGTTTTTTTCCCTTTATTTCGGCAATTGCATTGCCACAAAACAATTTGCCACTTTTTTTTTTTCCTTCTCTTTCAGCACCACAATTTATTTTAAAAATGATACGTCCACAATATTTTCACAACATTTTCACAACAAATCCTAAGTGGTGGGTTGTTACTAATTGTTATTATTGGGGCAAAAAAGTAATCTTAGTGTTAGGTTTAAATTTGAACCAATAACAACTAACCATCTGTAATTTGTTGTGAAAAATGTTATGGACGTATCATCTTTTTTTTTTCCCTCAATTTTCGGCAACTTAGTTGCCACAATTCTTTTTTTTTTCTTTCCCATTTTCGGCAATACCATTGCCACAATTGGTTTCCATTTCGAGCAGTACGGGCAGGACAAGAATTTCGGTAATCTCATTACCGAAATTCAATTTTCTCTCTCCCCTGACAGATTGTACTTTTTCTTGCAAGTTCGGCAACATCATTGCCAAAATTCAGTCTCTTTCTTCATTTTGCCAAATAACTTTGAACAGTACCTATAACATCAATAAACAGTACCTATAACAATACCTATAACAGTACCTATCATCTTTTTTTTTTTTTCCCTCAATTTTCGGCAACTTAGTTGCCACAATTCTTTTTTTTTTCTTTCCCATTTTCGGCAATACCATTGCCACAATTGGTTTCCATTTCGAGCAGTACGGGCAGGACAAGAATTTCGGTAATCTCATTACCGAAATTCAATTTTCTCTCTCCCCTGACAGATTGTACTTTTTCTTGCAAGTTCGGCAACATCATTGCCAAAATTCAGTCTCTTTCTTCATTTTGCCAAATAACTTTGAACAGTACCTATAACATCAATAAACTCTTTTTTTTGCAATTTTTAGCCAAAAGACTCCTAGGATAGGGTTTTTTTTTTTTTTTTTAATTCCTTGGTAAATTACACATACATCCAATAGGATTTGAACACACAAATTCATCACCTTCATTTGGTAGGGTCTAATATTATTTATCACATAAAATGGGTTTAGAAGTGTAAGAAATAGACTTTGCAGCAGAATTTAAATAATCGGTTTTTTTTTTGGCACACCTCTCTTGGCCTAAACCGACAATCACCCAGGAACTTTGAGGTTGTTCTATGTTGTCCAAAGCCAGCCTCCACGCAGACCAGGTATCCAAACACGTTTTGTATTCCAGTTTGTGTAACCCACGAACCAAAAACGTTTTTTCGACGGTGTTGCACACCCCTAGAGTGATGCAAACATAACCCACAACCTAAGAGCCTCACAACACTCTATAAACACTATGAGAAATGCAGAATTCATCCACCGTTCAATGGGTACCATTCTTGGTGTTTATATACACACCGCTCCATTAGTATTGAGTGGGATAGTGGACTTAGTGGGTAGTGTAATGGCCTAATACCATTACTCCTAGATGTTACAATCTTAGGCAAATAGAAGGACATGCTCACATTAGGTGTCTGTCCATATTCTTTCAGTTTCTAACATCTCCCACTCATCCATTACAGGCATGACCCTATTTTCCATCTATCAATGTGTTTCTCAGTGCGTTCAAACTGGCAAATAGGTTGTGCAACCGCCGAGCACACTTGAAAAACATATTTGGGAGCACTATACTAAATCTTATACCAAGACCAGCATAGCAACATCCCTAAAGTGTCTCGTTATGCCCTAGACATATATTAACACATCGAATCAAGCATCTCTAACCCCTCTTGAGTTTAATACTCAGACTTATGCTTGATCCATCATAACTATCTAAATGTACTCCCGATTATTTCGCTACCATAAGCGCTATAACCTGTCAACAGTGAGTACAAATATAAGGATGTGTTACAAAAAATAGTCTTCCCTTTGCACTCATGTCCTTCAACTTTGGTCCAATCGCTTTCCCAACAATGTCCCTTTAGACCGAATCCAACATGGCCATAGATAACATGCCAAAGTAGCAGACATCAAAACCTCAGCTTCAGGACCTAGTCAAAAGTAACAAGGGCACAAGTAGGATCTTAATGAAAGATCTATGGGACTCACACGGTGAAAAAGCAGGGATTTATTCTCTCACCTCTGCTTTTGATCGAGCAAGCACATGTAGTATAAAGTACATGCTACGGTGCAATTCTCTTAAGTAAAAGCATATGTCTTAACTTAACACATCGTACAAACCTTAGTCTAGTCACTACTCAAGCGCCTAACTTGAGTCCTTTATTCGCTTACCACCTCAAGCATCAAATAAGGTCTAACATCTGGCTAACCATAGGCTACATGGATCATGGGCTATCCATGTACGGTCTAATCAAGATAAATATATTATAGTACTAAGGCGGCATCTGTTTGTGTCAACCATCTATATATGCTACATAAGCATTGAATGACACAATGTCTCATCTCTGCTCACTACTCAAGCGCCAGAGGTGATCGCTCGTGTGAGTGAGACGACCTAAGCCTATCGACATACCTTTTCATACCACAGAACTCATCATATGGTATATGTGTGTGTAAACATACATACTATTAACTGAATAACATCATATGTATTTAAAACAAAATATCCCAAAAGAGTACAATAAATGGCAACTAAAAACAACATATTATCATATTCTACGTAGCCCTAAACTCCTAACATGAGCCTGAAAGACATCCCTTCCTATAGGCTTTGTAAGAGGATCAGCAATCATAAGGCTTGTAGAACTGTGTTTTAGAACCACATCATTGTGAGCAACCATGTCTCGAATGTAGTGATATCTTATATCAATGTGTTTGGTTCTACCATGATACTTAGAATCTTTAGCATAGGCCAGTGCTGTCATGCTATCACAATGTACCGTTTCAGGATCCGAGGCATCCTTGACAACCTCAAGATTCTGAAAGAACCTCCTCAACCAAGCTGCTTCCTGAACGGCTGCTAAACATGCTACATACTCTACTTTCATAGTTGATAATGCTATACATGGTTGTTTCTTGCTACTTCAAGTGATGACGCCATTATTTAGCAAGAAAGCATATCCAGATGTAGAATTGCGTTCATCTAGGTCACTACTCCAATCAGCATCACTATAGCCAATCATACTCAAATCTAAACCCTGATAACAAAGGACGTAGTCTGCTGTCCCTTTTAGATACCTTAATATCCTCTTGACAGCTTTCCAATGAGCAAGTCCTGGATTAGACTGAAATCTGCTGACTAATCCAACAACATAACATATATCAGGCCGAGTACACATCATTGCATACATCAAACTTCCAACTGCATTAGCATAAGAAACACGAGCCATCTTTTCTTTTTCATCTTGATTCTTAGGACATATATCAAGGCTTAAGCTCTCATTTTTTTGCAACTGGAGTATCTATGGGTTTGCAATTATGCATTTGGAAACGCTCAAGAACTTTCTTAATGTAGGTTTGTTGTGATAAACCTAAAAGTTTCTTTGAGCAATCCCTAAGGATTTTAACCCCTAGAATATAATCTGCCTCACCCATGTCCTTCATCTCAAAGTTAGAGGACAACGACCCTTTTGTGGCGATAATCATCTCCATGTCATTACTGGCCAATAATATGTCATCAACATATAATGACAAAATAATGAAACTTCCCTTGGATCATTTTACGTAGACACAGTGATCTTCTTCAATCATCATAAACCCATTCGATAGAACGGCTCGATGAAATCTCAGATACTAGTGTCTAGATGACTGCTTTAAACCATATATGGATCACTTAAATTTGCACACTTTGTGCTATTGACCTTTGGTCACAAAGCCAATAGGTTGATCCATATAGATTTCTTCATCTAGTTCTCCATTGAGAAAAGCTGTCTTAACGTCCATTTGGTATAATTCTAAATTCAAGTTTGCAACAATGGCTAGAATGAGTCTAACAGAGGCAAACTTCACAACAGGAGAAAAGGTTTCCTCGTAGTCAACACCCTCCTTTTGAGTGTATCCTTTTGCCACTAATCAAGCTTTATACATTTCTATTGACCCATCCTCCTTGCGTTTGATTTTAAGAACCCATTTGTTCCCAATTGCTTTACGCCCTAACGGTAGGTCTACCAGATCCCAAACTTGATTAGTCCTCATAGACTCCATTTCATCATTCATTGCTTTCATCCACTCATCACTAACAGAAGATGAGAGAGCCTCTTGCACAGTTTTTGGCTCATCATCATCCTGTGAAGCAATCATGAAAGCTTCCCCCTCAATCTCAAAACGAGACGGTTGCTTCTACGTGGCTGGGGTTGTTATGGATCAACTTCTAGTGGTGTGCTCCCACTAGGTTATGAGTCGCTCCCACTGTCTCTAGGAGTTTTAGGAATTTCTTCCTTGCCTTCTACTAGTCTACTTGGGGCGCCTACCTCTTGATCCACCATTTTACAAAGAGTCAAGTTCTTTTCAACCTCACCTATGTTAGGGAATTCACTTTCAATGAAATCAACATCACATTACTCCAATTCAGTTATACTTCTATCAGGTTGTTCACCTATCAACACATAGCCTTTGGAATGCTCAGAATACCTTATAAAGATACACTTCTTTCTTCTAGGCCCCAACTTCCCATACCTATGAGAAGTATTGCGAACATAACCTATTGAACCCCATGGCCGCAAGTTATTCAAGTCATGTTTCTTGCCGGTCCATAGTTCATAAGGTGTGGAAGATACTGATTTAGAGGGCACTCGATTAAGTATATAGGCTGCAGTCAAAAGTGCATCCCCTCAATACAAAATCGGTAGGTTAGCTTGCGCCATCATTGACCTAACCATCTCTAGTAGTGTTCGATTTCTCCTTTCCGCCACACCATTTTGTTGCGATGTATAAGGCATCGTTAACTGCCTTGCAATTCCCTTTTCACCACAAAGCTCCTTAAATTGCTCAGATAGATACTCACGTCCATGATCAGTTCTGAGAGCCTTAACGCTATTGTCTAATTGATTCTCAACCAATATCATGTATCGTCTAAAGTAATCTAAAGCCTCAGACTTATGAGAAATCAAATAGACATGACCGTAATGTGTAAAGTCATCTATAAATGTAATGAAGTAGAAACCTCCATGCCTTGCCCTCACATTCATTGGACCACATATGTCAGAGTCGATTAGTTGCAATGGAAAAGATGCCCTTTTGGCTTTTCCAAATGGTTTTCTTTTTTACTTTCTCATAAGACAATGTTCACATGTGGACAAAGTGACCTTAGCGAGATTGCCCATAAGGCCTTCTCTAGCTAACCTAGTCATCCTCTCTTGCCCTATATGACCAAGCTTAGCATGCCATATAATTGAATTATTAGGAGCATTATCAGATGAAGTCAAAAAAAACTGAACTATCATTATTATAATGTTCAATATCCAAAATTAAAAAACCATTTGAAATAAAACCACAGCCATAATAAACTCTTCCCAAATGCAATAAAACATAATTATTCTCAAAAATAAACCGGAAACCAAGTCATAACAAAGTAACTACGGAAAGTAAGTTCCTCTGGATTTCTGGAGCATACAACACGTCATGCAGCAACAGGGTGCGACCACCTCGCAATTCTAGTTTATAGGTACCAATTCCAAGTACCTCCACACTAGCTCCGTTTCCCACCTTGATGTCTCTACACCCAATAGGAATCCGATGGTACTCCACAAATCCCACTCTATCTCTCACTACATGTTCTATTGCCGCTGAGTCTACAGTCCACATAGGAGCAGAATTAGCAACAAGGACATGACTAGTTACAAAAGCATGGTGAGATGTAGGATTAGGTGTTACCTTTTTTGGCTCAGTGCATTCACGAGCAAAATGTCCTTTCTTTCCGCAATTATAACAAGTCAACTTAGACTTGTCCTTCTTTGCGCGCTTTCCTCTAGTATTGCGCTTGACAAACTTAGCCTTCTTAGGCGGTGGCCCATTAGGTCTCTCTTGTCCAGGAGCATAATTAGGTTGCTTGCATTTAGGCCTAGATGCCTTACACGAGCTAGTCTCAGCCATGTGCACAGAACTAATCGGCTTGGCTGCTTCAAGGCGCTCAGCTTCAAGTTCCAAGTGACGAGCCACATCATCAAATGTTTTGATGTTCTCATTATATGTCAAGTTTTGACACATCGTCTCCCATGAACTTGGTAGTAAACGAATCACTGCCTGGACTTGTTGTTCGTCAATAAGATTGTTTCTAGCTGATTTAAGCTCTCGAATCATGGAGGACATCGCCCTAAGATGCTACTTCATCATATGTTCAAAGCGCATCTTATATGAATCAAATTTCATTGTTAAGCCACGCAGTTTAGTGGCTAATGTCCCTCCATATCTTAGCTTTAGAGCTTTCCACATGTCTTATGTAGTTGTATATTGCTCAAATTCACCAATCAAGTCATTGTGCATGCTGCTTAGCATTGTAAAGCGTGCACACAAATCCTTCTTGCGCCAACTTTCATAGGCAGCAAGATCATGTTGGTGTTGCTCAGTGCTTCCCTCATCGGGTTTACTCAACGAATGAGTTAGAGTCTCTAGGACTTCTTTCTCATTCAGCACATATAGGATTTTGCAGTGCCAAATATTGTAATTTTCACCATCCAATTTCTCTCCTTTATTGAGATCAACAACTAATACCTTTGGAAGCCATTTCACTACAAAATTTCACAAATGGGACATTACACACACATTTCAAAAATTTTGACGTTCGATCTAAAATAAACTTAGATAATTAACACATGTCGCAAGATCGAAAATTGGCTAAGCTTCTTAATCATCTCTTGCACCACTAGTGTTTATTACTAAGCTTAATTTTAATACATTCGTGCAAAATTATGTATGGGAGATAACGCAACTCAACCATACTCCCACTATTCCATATTTCAATTCTAAACATATTTACAAAATATATGTATTAAAAATAATTCCCCAATATTATCAATTAACTATTAAGCCAAACATGCTATCACAATTTAAAATCATGAGAACAATTCATATAGGCATCTCATTATTTCACTAAGAAATAATTATTTCTTTGTCGCGTTAAATATAATATCTAACGTTGTGTAAATATATATATATATATATTAATACCATATTTCACTAAGAAATAATAATGGAATTAAATAATTTGCAAAATTAAATCAATTCCGTATCATTGAAGCATATACCTTTTATGTTTCAGAAATAAATGCTAAGTTGAATAATATGTTTCACCTAAAGAAACTCATTTATCATTAGGCTTAATATGCATATAATAGGAAAATCTCACAAAAGACAAAAAAAAAACCCAAACGTGGCAGATGGGCTTATCTTTACAGTATATGCTAATAGAGTAAATACATTTAGGAAATAAACTATTGTGGGACCATTTATTATTATTATTATTATTATTATTATTTATTTGCTATCTCTCTAGCCCACGTGATGTGCAAGTTGCCCCTTTTTTTTTTAACCCTTTTGGCAAGTGAAACACATGATGTGCAACCCCGTGCAAGAGGCAAGTTGTCTTCAACCTTCATCCTTTCAATTTCTTTCAGTCAAAAACACGAGTTTCAGACACGAAATTCAAAATTTTATGTCTTCTTCATTTCAAGTCCATTTTTAACGTACCATATACTGATTTAAAGCTTATAACATATAGATTCATAATATGAAATCATATTTTGCAAATAAAAATCATATAAGAGCAGTTTTGTCCTTAAAGTTTCGGTGTTCTAAGTTTTGTGAAACTATATCTCATGGCACACTTAGAGATTTGCTACGAAACTTAAGGTAGATATTAATACATGTAATATAAACAACATATATTAATTTCAAGGCACGAAATGCTCATAATCAAAACTTGCAATTAAAGGCCATGTGAGGTGCATATGTGAGGTGCATAGAAATTCATAGCATACCACAGAAGCATAAAACGCATTAAGAACTAATGATATATGCCTATGACATTGAGAACAACCTATAATCGCTCTGATACCAATGTAAGAAATAGACTTTGCAACGGAATTTAAATAATTGGTTTTTTTTTCGGCATACCTCTCTTGGCCTAAACCGACGATCACCCAAGAACTTTGAGGTTGTTCTACGTTGTCTAGAGCTAGCCTCCACGCAGACTAGCTATCCAAACACGTTTTGAATTCCAGTTTGTGTAACCCACGAACCAAAAACGTTTCTTCGACGGTGTTGCACACTACTAGAGTGATGGAAACATAACCCATAACCTAAGAGCCTCACAACACTCTATAAACACTATGAGAAATGCAGAATTCATCCACCATTCAATGGGTACCATTCTTGGTGTTTATATACACACCACTCCATTAATATTGAACGGGATAGTGAACTTAGTGGGGTAGTGTAACGGTCTAATACCATTACTCCTAGACATTACAATCTGAGGCAAATAGAGGGACATGCTCACATTGGGTGTCTGTCCATATTCTTTCAGTTTCTAACAAGAAGAAATGCACAACTCTTCTTAGCCAAAATTACAAGAAATTTGTTTAATTATTCAGTACCCTCACAAGGGAATAGGAACATGAATATAATTTCAAAACAGGTTAAAGAATAATCACAATCACGAGGAATTTGTGAACATATTTTTACAAGGATGTAAATAGTGTTAAAGACTATTGGATTCATTTTTAAGATGTAGGAGAGATTGAGAGTTTGATCTCTTGCTTTTGTTATACATAAATTCTCCTTGTTTGCAGATAGGAACCTTGATTAAGACTCTGAATTTGGCATTGGAGTCTTTGAGAGAATAGATGTCAGGAAGGAAGGTAAGTGTAAGGTTGAATTTATTCAACCATGTGTTGGCTTTATTCTATGCCAAATTTGCTTGTAATTTAGCAATTAAATACCCTGTATTTATGTGGGAATCATGTAAGGATTGTATGTGAGAGAGTGTGAAGAATTTAAGTGAGTGTGCAATCAAGAGCATTCTCGTGACTGGAACTCGCGACTAATGACTTGCTAAAGTGCCACACATGTAAAGCATGCAGAAAGTTGAAAGGTCATGATAGCTGGAGCACTATAGGACAAAAAGGACAGTTTGGCCAGTTAGTTATTTCACAACTGAAACTCACGACTTGTCCTAGTCGCGAGTGAGTCGCCAGAACCCCTTGTTTTGGAGAAAAATGACTTTTCACTTTCCTCACATACCTTACTATAAATACCCTTGTAAAGTTGTGATTTACAACTATGTTTTATGTTAGCTTTATTCCATGACAAAAATTTTGTAATTGCTTTAATTTTGTTCCTTGTATTTTGTGGAATTTTATTGTATTGGGTTTAGTATTAAGTTGGTGAAGAATCAAATAGAAATTGAAGAACAAGTGAATTTCGTAGGAAGCTCGCGAGAAGCTAACCCACGAAAGAGCCTCATGAGAAGCACATGCTGGAAGCTGAAGAGTCATGCCAGCCTAGAGGATTTCGCGAGTGTCTTGCGGGTAAGACCTTCTCGTGAGATACCCGCAAATAGGGCTATCCACGGGTCAGGCCAAGTCGGTTTTGGACCCAACCCGGACTTCGACCAGCAAGCATCGGGTAGAGGGGTGAAGGAACCCGAAACTGACCGTCAGAAAAATTGATCGGTTTGATTTCAGGTGATGGTTAGTGTCAGTCGAGCTGGGTCGGTTGTCGGAATTAAAAAGGCATCGAAATCTTTAAAAAAAAAAAAAAAAAAAAGTCACCGGAAACTGGAAAAATCTCGCCAGAAACTGGATTTTTTTTTATGAAATCTGCATTTTTTTGGCTGGAAATTGCTGGAATCTGGCTAAATCCCATCAGATCTGGTCGAGATCTCGCCGGATATGGCTTGTTTTTGTAGGATTTGGCCAAATATTTTTGTAGCTCCGGTTGGGTTTAGGTTGCTCGGGTTTTGGAGATGCAAACCCGCAACTCGACCTGCCAATGTCGGTTTTTGAGAACGGAAACCTGCCGCCGACCGACTGGACCTCCGGTTTGAGCCAGAATCAGGTCGACGTTGGGCAGTTTAGTCGGGTTGTTGGGCTCCGGTCGAGTCTGGACAGCCCTACCCGCAAAACTCTTTGCCTGGAGGATTTTTAAGTGTGACTTTCTAACCTTTTACCTATACTATATATACCCTCATTACCTATAAAAGTATAGGAGACCATTCAGAGAGAAAAACCCTATATAGGTTTTCTACAACACACACACCCATCTTTTAAAGAGAGAGCTACTCATCCTTAGTGAGAAATCATTCTAGCCTCTTCTCCTTCCCTCTCCCATTGTTATATCCTGAGAGGAGATTTGTACCCAAACACAACCCACACCTTTTTAGAGTGTAGAGAGTGTTTTGGGGCTTAGGAAGCTTTGGGAATTTGCCAAAATAAGCCAATAAGGCTTGGCGGATGCAATCGGGCGTATTACGGGATCCGAAAAGTTAAAGAAGACATGACTTTGAGAAGTTCATTGGTAGCAGGTGCTTGAAGGGCTTAAGTACATTGGGTAGACTAGACTTGGAGGGTCTTTTGTTATTCGTGTACTCCAACTTTATTCTCTAGTGGATCGATTTCGACTTTGAGGGTTGCAAAGAAGTTTTTTGTCGAGTTCTTCGGCTTCCTCTTCAATAACACGTCTTAGTGTTATCTTGTGTTTGTATCATTCTTCCCTACTCTTTTAGCTTTCATTTTATTGTTGATAATTGTTGAATATGGCTTACAGTAGTTTTATCGTTTGTTCACTCGCATTTAGTCTTATTCCACACTTAGTTTAAGTTAGAGTAAAAACAACCGAGCTGTAACTTTTAATTGGGAGTCTAAACAAACTCTTGTGTTTTCACACAAATTCGAGCTTCCAACCCTTATCCCTATGAAATTTAGAGAGCTTCCAAAGAGAATTTTGAGAGATAAACCCTAGAGAAAAACAAGATTGACTCCTCCACAATCTTAGACATTTGATTCTCCAAATTCCTCTACTCTCACCCTCTCCATTGTCATACCCTTAAGAGGATACTTAGCCAAATCCTCACCTCACCATACCCATATTAGTGAGAATGTTATTTGGTGCTTGGGAAGCAGTTCAGAGAGAGGACAAATTCATTTGGTTAATGCAATGGGTTTATTGTGGGATCCAGAAAGCTAGAGAAGACACGATTAGGCTTAACCTTGGTGGAGCAAGAAGCTTGGAGGGTTAGGTGCATCGGGTAGATTAGGTTTGAAGGGTCTATTGCTATTCATATATTCCAACTGATTTTCTAGTGAATCATTTTACCGCTCAGAGGACAGTAGAGAGGTTTTTCTCTTAGTTCTTCAGTTTCCTCTTCAATAATAAGTGCCGGTGTTATTTTTGTGTTTGCATCTCTCTAACCCTTACTCTTGCCTTTTAACTGCTGCTGTAGATGTGATTAATTATGGTTTAAAGTAGTTTATTTATCAAGGTATAGCTTGTACTTATCATTTCGCATATATATTGTTTGGGTATAAACTTGTGTTGGTTATTTTGAAATTAGGTGTCTAAACATTAACTAGTGTTTTACCCACCAAGTGAACTTTCAATAAGCTCAATTACTAGACTTTACATGGCATTAATGATAATAATAATGATAGTAAAATAATGATAACGATAATAATAATAGAAAAAAAGAAAGAAGAAACAAATTATTCGTATATTTCATAACAATAAACCTCCCAAAAAGACTAAATTATATTTTTGACCCTTGAATTTTGGGTTTTTTTTTTTTTTTTTTCATTTTGGTCTCTTAAGTTTGAGATTTTTCTTTTTAGTCTACCAAGTTTGATTTCATTTGGTCTTCTATGGCCATTAAGGGAGAGAGGGAAAACAATTTTTAAAAAAAAAGAAAAGAAAAGAAATAATGTTGTTTTGTTGACACTTTACGGCTAAATTAGTCATGAAAATAGATGAAATATTGATTATTTTGAAAACTTGATCAAACTCAGTGGATTAATATGAAGAGACTCTCAAAATTTAAGGATCAAAGTGTAATTTAATAATAAAAAAATTGGTGTAATAATATTTTATTGGGATTCTGCATGGGAAAAAAAATGTTTGTAGAACCTTTTAAATTTTTCCTGCTTTCTAGTAGGCAAAGAAGTTAAAATTTATACATAAACCACCATGTTGGTCTAGTCACGGGCTAATAATATTCAAAAAAAATTATTATTTATTTTTTAGAAATATATTCACGAAGTAAATTGAGGCAACATATACTAACAACTCTCGTTAATGTATGGTTTATAGGCTAAACTGCCGCAAATTGCTTTGCTCACTAGTGCAGAAATTGTTCCTGAGCCTCTTGGTCTTGTCTTCATTATTTCATCTTGGAATTTTCCCTTTGGTAAGTAAATTATTATACCTTCTAGAACATGATAAATTATTGATTGTTTAAAATATTAAGAAATGATGAATTTATTCATTTAATCATTATTCTAACATTTTTCCTTACCTTTGGCCTAAACTCCCCTTAACAAGTGAGGCCTGGCATCGGGAGTTTTTAATTTCTTAAATGGGAGGTAGAGTGGAGATAGAGTTCAAACTCAAGATCATAATTTTTTATATCATAATAAATTATTGATTGTCCCAAAAACTTAAATGGTTAGTAAATGATGAATTCAATCATTAAACCATTATTCTAACATAACTAGGAAAAAAAAAATTTGCTTCATTTTTCTTCTCCCATTTCCTTAATAATGATTAAATTGTTGTCATTTTGTTACACAATATAGGACTGTCCTTGGAACCAATGATAGGGGCATTAGCAGCTGGAAATACAGTGGTTCTAAAGCCCTCTGAATTGGCTCCTGCTAGTGCTTCTCTTCTAGCAACTGCAATTTCCACTTACTTGGATAACAAAGCTGTTAAGGTTATCCAAGGTGGATCATCTATGGGTGAACAACTCCTACAGCAGAGATGGGACAAGATCTTCTTTACAGGTAAAATTAGTCTTTCATTTTTCTAACACTTCCTCTCGCATGTGGACTCAAACTCATCCTTAATATGTGAGGCCCAACACGTGATATTTTAATTTTTTAAATAGGAAATAAAGTGAAGACATGGTTCAAACTAATGATCACTCGCTCTAACATGTACATTATGATAAATTAAAACTTGTTCCAAAAGCTTAGACTGATATGCAATAATGAATTTTATTCACCTAATCATTATTCTGACCATTGGTTTTAAAAGATTAAGTAATTAAATCTTTATGTTAATGCTTAGGAAGTGCACATGTTGGAAGGATTGTCATGTCTGCTGCTGTGAAGCATCTAACACCTGTTACTCTAGAGTTGGGTCGAAAATGCACTGCCGTTTAGAGTTGGGGGGGCAGCTCTGTTGCTAGCTGTGTGCTGCAATTTCGGCCTTTGACTCTACTACTTTATCACTAAGAATTTTCGTTTAAAACTTTTTAAATGGCCCAGTTGTTAGTTTTGGGTAAAAAAATAAATTGGGCTTAAATTTTTTTTTTAGCTTTATTAGTGGTAATTTTTGTTGTGGGACTAATTTTTTTGGACTTGTATATTTTGTTTTAAATTTAATCTATTAATTTTTATGAACTTAAAAAGGTGAAAAATGCTAAAATTATAAAATTTTTACAAATTGCTAATATGGTGAGTGGTTATCGATAAGTAAAAAGTAATGCCAGTATGCGAACCAATAAAAATTTGCTACCTCAATAGTTTGTAAAAATATTGTAAAAAAGTGTGTGACTATAACATTACTCTTAAAAAATTGATGGCATTGTTAAGGGGGGGCAAAATGTAATTTTGTTGAACAAAATTACTAAAATTAATATCTATTAATATACTAATATTTTTATTAAAAAAATTTAGGGGGGACTAGTTAATACATAGATTCGTCCCTGCAACTAATAACCTACTAATTTCTTGTCGTGTCATATCGGGTTCATTGGTCATGTCCAATTTTGCCACTCCTACTCTCTCTATGCTCGAAACCCTAGCACCGCCGCCGCCGCCATCTCCATCACACTATGTTTTCCGTACATCTATGGCGGAGACTCCGAAGAAGCACCTCCTCAAGTCGCCGAGGAGCTCCAAACACCAAGCAAAATTGACTCCAAAACCTTCTTCGCCTTCGCCTCTTGCTCCTGTAACTCCTCAAAGCCAAACCCTAACCCTTCGTAGATCCTCTCGCCTAAACTCTCCACCCTTTGATCCACCAATCCCGATCGAAGAACCAAAGGAAACCCCAAGAAATGTCAGCTTGACACAAACTCGATCTATTGAGCTTTACAAATTCAGAATTTTCATATCTGAATTTCGGCCCATGTTGATGTATTTGTTTAGGGTTCCTTCTCTCACAACCCTAGACATATATAAAGCTTATTTTAAGAGCCATCACACACGGATACAAAGACCAAGAGTTTATTTTTCTGTGAAAAGCTACTACGTTTGTACACCATAGGATTTTGTAATCAAGTACTTCCTGATCTTTATTGTTGATGAAGTAAAAAACTTTGCAGCCAACAACAACCATTCAAGTTGTTGGAGTTCGTCATGTACTAGATCCGTACAAAGGAGTTAATCACAGATTGGATATTTGTGCAACAAATGAAATATGACTACTACAAGATCAACTCCAATTAGGTATTGAAGTAAAGGTTCAATTGTAGGTTGGTATTTCGGGATAGGCTAGGATAGTGGTAAGATTCCTTATACTTGTAACCGCTTGATTATTGATTAGTGAATTCTTGAAAGTGGTGACATTAAATTCACTCAGTGGGGTTTTTGCCTTGTGAGAAGTTTTTTCCATTTATCAACAAATCACCATGTTAATTTAATTTCTGCTGCATTTAGTTTAATTTGTGATTTGTTGGCGCCTCTATGATTTGCTTGCAATTTAACCTAATTAATCAACTTGGGTAATTGAATTAATTAACTAGGGTCAAGCTATCTTAACCCAACATAACTTATTTTTATTGGTTTATTTTTATTGATTCAATTTGCTTGAAAGATAAATTGAATAAATATGCAATTATACCTTAAAAAATGATGAAAAAAAAAAAGTTGAAGCTTAACCTATACGTCCTCTTTTATGTTTTTGAACCTACCTGGCTACTTCATTTTTTGTCCCCGCATTTTTTGGCCAATTGGAGCCTGCGGAGTTCCAAGCATGTAGCTTTTGTCATTTTCATTAAGCTAAACATGTGAACTCTCTCTTTTTCACACTAGGAAGTAGGATCTGAGTGTGACATAATTAATCCATGTAGCTAGCTTTAGCCTTTAGGTTAGATTTTTTTTTTTTTTTTGGAGAGAGAGAGAGAGGTTTGAACTTGCGTTTCGGTTTTGTGTTTCGGGCTGTTCTTGTGTTTTGGCTTCGTGTTTCGGGTTGTGCTTGTGTTTCGGTTTTGTGTTTCGGGCTGGGTTTTTGTTTTCGACCCACGTTCGGCCGCCGACCTGACCCATTTCGGCCTCTCTTCTCTATTTTCGGCGTTTCAGTTTTGTGTTTCGGGCTGTGCTTGTGTTTCGGGCTGGGTTTTTGTTTCGGGCATGGGTTTCGGTTTTTGTTTCGGGCTGGGTTTGTGTTTCCGGCTGTGATTTTTCTGCTTTCTTTTTTTTTTCCTTCTTCAATGGTTTTGATGGGCACGGCGGAGTTGTGGTTGTGTAGTGATTTTTATGGGTTTGTTGTTGGTGGTTGTTGTGTGTTGTGGTTGAAAGAAATATTATTTTATTGGAGTGTTTATATTATTTTATTGTGTTAAAAGCTAAAATAGATCCACTGCTGTAGCATGTGTGTAGGTAAAATAGATAAAGTGACTTTTTGTGTAGCTAAATAGCTAAAATTTTAGATGCACTGCTGTGAATGCTCTTAGAACCTAGCTAGTCAGTTCTGGCTTCAATATTAACGAAGCAGGTAGTTAGCTGTTTATTTCTATTATTAAAGCTGTAACGATATTGAGAGCATGGTTTTGATGGTTACTGCTAACCCTTGCTCCTCTTATTTAATGAAGTTTGGTCCCTTTGGACCCAGAAGCTCGAACTGATCAAGTAATTAACAAATTTTTTATTAATATTTTATATTTTATTACATAAATTTTATAAATTGATGTATTAATAATTATTATAAAAAATGTGTTTATTTTGTTGTTGATTTGATGCTAATTACATTTAGAGTCTGTTTGGTTGGAGGTTGAATAGGGAGAATAGAAAAAAAAATGGAGAGCAAATATTTTTGGTAGGTGTTTGGTTGGAGGGAGGAGGGGAAAAAAAAATTGACGGGCTCTAATATTTTCTTCCCTAGCCCATTAAAATGTTTTATCTCCAAAATAAAGAAAAAACTCTAGACGAAGAAAAAAACTAAAAACTATGTGCACATTGCACATGGGTTTGTCATAAATTCTTTGGCCTTTTTTTTCTTCTTCCTTCCTTTAATTATTGTCTTTTTCCAAACCCATTTGTTTCCCTTTTTTTTTTCCTTTAATTTTTGTCTTTTTCTATCTCTTCCCCATTTTCTATCTTTCCAATTCTCCACTCCTCTGACCAAATAGACTCTAATGCCATGTTTGTTTGTAAGTATTTCAATAAAATTGATCAATTTTAACATTTTCTTTCATTGAAATTACACTTATCGAAGAATTTAATAAGTCTATTACTATCAGTGAGTAATAATTCCACTTCTCACATAATAGTAGATCTCACTAATTAAATTTACATATCACAACTATCATCCACATAATAGTGGATCTCACTAATTAAATTCAGATATTATTTATGAAATTTTGAATAATTTTCTTCTATTCTCTTACTTGCTTCTCTTATTTTAGTGAGGTGGTGACATTTGAACGACCCATTCTATATGGTCCATTGAATTACAATTAATAGGTGGATTAAATGACTCTCTCTCTCTCTCTCTCTCTCATATTTAAAAAAAATTATTATTTTCTTGTTGATTTGATGCTATTTAAATTTATTGTTAGGTTAATTTACAAGTATATTCAATAAATTTGATTAATTTTAACATTTTATTTCATTAAAATGACAGTTATAAGAGAATTTAATGATTCTATATATTACCCTCAGTGATTAATAATTCAACTTCTCACATAATCGTGGATCTCACTAATTAAATTTACATATTACGACCATCATCCATCTGAGAGTAGAAAACTTATTGTTTACAAAATTTTGAACTATTTTTCTCAACACTTACATGATTCTCTTATTTTAGTGAGGTGGTGTCATTTAAACTACTCATTACTTATCTACTAATTGTGCTACTAAAATTCCTATATGGTCCCTTGAATTACAATTAATAGGTGGATTAAATGATTCTCTCTCTCTCTCTCTCTCTCTCTCTCTCTCATATAGAAGTCATCACCCACGTGTTTTGGATTTGGTTACGCTTCTCTTGCTGGCTCTCTTTAATATATTCCGGTCACTTTTTCCTATACTCTCTCATCCTCTCTTCTTTTGTTCCAAACATGTAATATTTCTTAACATGTACCATTAACAAAGTCAATTAACAAGACACATTTAGTTAACAATATCTCTCTCTCTCTCTCTCTCTCTCTCTCACATATGTTATATTCAACTTTAACATCTTATTCAAGTTTACCTCACTCGTTTATCATATAATTTTCAAGTTCTTATTTGAATTTATGCTTTACAAACTCCATTTACACTCCGTTTTAATCCAAAACTGAGGCAAGCATATATGCCATTTGATTTTCAATATAAAATGTTTCATATATATTTAGCTTAAAGCATTCATATCAGTCCGTGTATAATAGAAAAAATGTATAAAATTTACACAATTTTGCCTAAAAATGATCAACATTAGTCTGTATATAATTGTGTAAATTATTTACAAGTTTGCAATAATAACTGTGTAAATTTATTCATTTTGCATTTAGTTGTTTATTATTTCTTTACATATCTCGAGAATGAAGGAAGAGAGTGAATAGTAATTGTTAACATGTTGTATGTGAAAAAAGAGAAATAATTAAAAAAATTAAGAAAAAAAATGATATTTTAATGAAATATAGTATAAAATAGATAATCTGATGTGTGACATTCTGAAAAATGAGTATGTAAAAAAAATATTTATACTAAAATAATTTTTTTTTTTCATGAATTGATGTGAACCCTCTAATGCAACTCATTTACAACCACGGGTGTGTTTGTTTTGACTTCAAAGTGCTTCCGAAAAACCATTTCCGTAAAATAGGAGTGTTTGGCTGAAGGGGAAAATTTGGTCAAAGGAAAATGAATTCACCCTTGACCGTAAAATAGGAGTCCACAGGCGGAAATTGGTTTCAATCCTTATTTTACCTTCAACCAATTTTCGAAAAAAAGCGCTCTCTCACACGCACTCAGCAGCAAGTCTCCAAGCTCCCTCACACGCACTCAGCAGCAAGTCTCCAAGCTCCAAGCTCCGAGCTCCAAGCTCCGATCCACGAACCGCCGACGAGAGAGACCAAGCCCGGAGCAATCGCACGAGCAACCGCCGGCGACCTTCGACCCACGAACCGACGAACCCAGAGCAACCCATCGCCTTCGACCCAGCACAACCCATCGCCTTCGACCCAGAGCAACCCACGAACCGACGAACCCAGCAACCCACAAACCGATGAACCCAGAGCAACCCACGAACCTCGATCTCGTCGCCGACCCAAACCCATCGCCTCCACACTCTCTCTTCCTCGATCTCTCCGTTTTTTTTTTTTTTTTTTTAATTTGATTGTTGTTGTTGTTTTTTTTTTTTGGATGAACTGATTATTATTGTTGTTGTTGTTGTTGTTGTTGTGTTGTTGTTGCCGGAGTTTGCTGCCGG
Source organism: Quercus glauca (assembly GCA_023736055.1). Taxonomy (NCBI): domain Eukaryota; kingdom Viridiplantae; phylum Streptophyta; class Magnoliopsida; order Fagales; family Fagaceae; genus Quercus; species Quercus glauca. The sequence goes on along the minus strand of CM043315.1, from coordinate 56,444,773 downwards.
AAATTGTTGTTGAATTGGATGTGATGTTGAAATTTTTTGTAATAATGTGAAAAATTTTCCGGAAAATAGCATTTTTAGAATACATCCAAACACATGAAAATTTTTTCCACAACAATTTTCATAATTCAACCAAACACTTAAAAATATTTTCCTTTTTCAGAAAATAACATTTCTGAAAAATATGTATTTTCCGGAGAACGTTTTACACGAAACAAACACAGCCCACATACTGTGCGTGGGAATATATCATGTGAATTTTTTAAATCTGACTGTGCCATTTATTAATTAAATGGACCGATCAAAGAAATATAGGTGTTTGATTAGAAGTGCAGCTGAAAGCACTATAAGATGTAAGTTAAATACTGAATTGACAAGTGCTCATATAATGTCATTGATTTCAGAACTTAATGAACCGATCAAAGAAATATAGGTGTTTGATTAGAAGTGAAACTGAAAGCACTTTAAGATGTGGGCCAAATAGTGAATTGACAAGTCCTCATATATAATGTCATTGATTTCAGAACTTTTTTTTTTTTTTTTTTTGGACCAAAACTTTTCAACCATACTGAACACTAAAAAAAAAAAAAATGAGGAAGAAGCAAAGTAATAAAGGGAGCTTAAAAAAACCTAAAGAGAAATTGAAGAGAAGCATCTTATTTTATGTTTGTGGTTTGAACCACCTCCCTCTCTCATTGTCTACTTATCTAAAAGAAAAGTTCCATATATTTTTTTTTTTTTGGTAATTATTTGGTATGTATGAGATAAGGATTACATATTTTTAGAAAAATAATCAGATACTCAAAGACTTTTAAACATCCACTATATATATATATATATATATATCAATGCTTGGGTTTGTATCTACAAGAAATTTTATCCATAACATTCTTATAATATTTTTACAATAAATTTTAAGTGATGGGTTGTTATTAGTTATTATTGCTGGATAAAAAAATAATTTCAATATTGGGTTCAAAATAAATAATTTCAATGGTGGTTTCACCTAAAATTTGTTGTGAAATTTTTTTAAATGCAGCACTTTTCTTGTTCTTTGGTGTTCTATTTTTAGGTGGGAGATGTTCTTCTTTCTTCTTTCTTTCTTTTTCTTTTTTGGACAGGGGAAGAGGATCAGTTGATTTGTTAGAAAGAGAAAAGTTGTCCCATCTCCCATCTCTTCAAATTGAAAATGCAAGAACGAAGTTTATGTATTTGTCTCTCTGTCAAAAAAATTGGGCCCAAGCCCAATTGAATTTCCTAGTCTTCCAACAAGACCTCAGATCTTCCACTCCCAAATGTAACCCAAAAAAGAAGTCAAATTATTTATTACTAGCTTTTAAGCATGTCCTCAAATGCGTATTTAGAGGCTCTTTTATTTTTTAGGAGAATTATTGATACCACTGGAGAGATTACTTTCACTAAGGGGAAATAGAATGTAAAAACAATTAATTAGAAGAGAAAACGCTTGTGCTAATTTTATAATAATTTTTTTTATAAGAAGCAAAACTTGATAACCAAAAGGGAAAAATACTTCAAAACTAAAATCAAATTTTTGTGACTAGTTAACAATTAATATACAAAAGAGCATCTTAATTATGCAAAAAGAAATACATAGTTTCGAAGAAATTTAAAGTAATCCTTATTGCAAAACAAAACTAAAATTTAAAGTTTTCCCACTAAATACGAAGCAAATAAAAATAAGAAAATAGATGAATAAATAAAGGTAAAATAAAGCTAGTGGTACTTGCTAGTTGGTGGGATGCACTACCAAAAAAAAGTCCTATAGCTGCATTTTTAAAATGCGGCAATAGCTCATAAAAACGTGGCTATAGGACGATTTGGCCTATAGCCACATTTTTTTAGGCTATGCTTACAATCCTGGTCTAAAACCCGTGATTATAAGCCTGAGGGGTCTATGGCCGCATTTTTGCAAAAGTGGCTATAGGCCAAGATCAATGGCTGCGTTTTTACAAATGGGGCTATAGGCTAGGACCAATGGCCGCCTAAACGTAAATGGAGTACAAAAGTAGGGAAAAATAAGGATTAATCAAGAGTTAAATGTAATGAGTAATAGTCAGATAGTAGCCAAAGTAGAAATGGTTGAAGTAATTAATTAAAAGTAAAAAGAATATGAAGAGTGGAGATTTTATTTACGATATGAAAAAAATATACCTGGGAAAATTATTGCATAGTATAGATCTTGTTCTTCAAAATTCCCCATGGAGAAATTGAGAAAGGAAGAAATGTGAAGATATGCATTTGCGCCTTAACCTTTATTTTTTGAATCTGAAGTTTGTATTAGAAACAAAAGAAAATTGAAGATGAGTGGTTGTTATTCTTTTAAGTTGTAACTGAAATGGATGATTTGGATAAAAAAAAAAAAACTACTTAGGATAATAATAATAGTTTTTTTATATATAAAAAAAATACTCTTAACTTAACGTGACAAATTGGGTTTATTTTTTATAGAAGTAAACGTGCATAAAAAAATGTGAGAAAGAGAAATAAAAGAGAAATATTTTATAAGTAGCCTAAAATTTAGGATTTTAAAAACTTTTTTTTTTTTTTTGAGAATGTAGGATTTTAAAACTTAATAAATTTACCTAGATAAGTGAAAAATAGTAGTGGATAACTGGATATTCTTTTAACTACATGAGATAATCTCATAAAAATAAATAAATAAAAACTAAATAGGATTATGGGATGAGGATATGTATTTTCTTTTTACTTATTTTTTTTAATAGGGATTTGTCTACAAATTAAATTTTGATGCAGCTGTATTTACACAGATAGGTGCAAGTAGTCGTGGTGCAGTGGTTCGAAATGAGAGAGGATTAGTAATGGCAGCTCTATCGGCCAAAGGACCACCAGTACTTGATAGCGAGGGGGCAAAGGCGCTAACTTGTCGGAAAGCAATGGAATTTGTGGTGGATGCAGTCTTTTCAGAGATTATCCTTGAGGGAGATAATGTACATGTCATGAAAGCAATTTCATCTCTAGCTGTCAATTCATCTCGGCTGGGACTAATATATAAAGACCTTCGATGTTTAGTTGCAGGTCTTAGGAGTTTCTCTGTTAGTTGTGTTCGTCGTAGTGCAAACTTTGTAGCCCACTCTTTGGCTCACTATGCTTGCCAAATAGATAATGATGTTATATGGCTAGAAAAAATACCACAACCTGCCTTAGAGGCCTTGTTTTTGGATTCATGTTCTTTAAATATTGAATGAATGAATAATATCTGGTTTCATTTTCAAAAAAAAAAAAAAAAAATAGTAATGCAGAAAAACTTATGGCAATTTCATTTTGGAGATTAGGAAAAAAAGATAAAGAGTACATCAGCACTGGAAAAGAAGCAGTTTTATTTTTATTAAAAAAAAAAGAAGTTGAATTATACTTAGCTACTAACTAACGTGAGAGAGAATTGTCACATTAAAAAAAAAAAAAAAAAAAACATGAGAGAGAATTGTGGAGGTGGGAGAAATGTGGTTAGAAAAAACTGAAAATTTAAATGGGCCATGCTAATGAGTGCCCTTAGCGCACTCATTAATAATCTATTTTAGAAAAGTTTTGATACTACTTTTATGAGAAATGAAAAAAACTGTCAAAATACTAATTACTTTTTTTTTTCATTTTCCATAAAAACTTTCTTTAAATGGATTATTAACCAGTGCCCTAAGGGCATTCATTAGCATTTCCCAATTTGAATTTAGCTAAAATTTAGGAGTTTTTAAATTAGTAATTTTACATATCTAACTCTGTTATTTAAGCTTTACAAACTGATAAATTTTAGGATAAGAATCAAAATTAAGGATCTCAAACAGAGAAAACTCCTTAAATATTACTAGTATAGATTCCACATTCTAGACTTTTTCGTGTGAATTTTGCAACTTGTCTCGTTTCCTAGCTTAAAATCTAGTCGGCATGTTAGAGTTGGAGGGGCTTTGTAATGCAAAATTGCAAATGACTTGGCCCAATTTTTGTTAGCTTTGATTTTAATCTCAGAATATAAATTTAAGATGAGATTAAATTTAATTAAATTTTAAAAAAGAAAGAATCACAATTAGGTGGAATCTCTCTTTCTTTCTTTCCTTTTTTTTATTTTTTTATTTTGGGTACCCCAAATTTAAAAAGTTTCAGTTTCATTTTCATTCTAAAAAAAATTGAAAAATATCAATATTTTGGTCCCATCCTTTTTTAACTCTTTAAGAAATTGCATAAATGGAAGATACAGTATTGACATGGCAAGTCAAAAAGTTAGAATGTGGCTTGAGAAAAATTTACCAATAAATGGATGGGAGGTTTGATTCTTTTAAAATTTTGTGCTAGGTGCTTATTGAAGCCCCAAAAAAAGTAAAGTTTAAGAAAAGTTTAAAGTATGCAAATAAAGAGATTTAAATTTTAAGTAAGTTTCCGTTAATTTAATTAATAGAGTCTTTTATTATCTAATAAAAATATATAAAATTCGAACCCTACCAATGCCACATTATAAACGGATTAACATCTTAAGTTAATAATTAAAAACGCGCTAATAATTGTACTTAGGAATGCTTCTGGAGTCAAGATTACTTTGGCTCCCGACGGACCTCATTAATTTGAGGGGGGAGCTGGCAACACCATGGGGGTGGGGCGCCTTCATAAATGACTATCACATCACTTACCCGCGGCAGTTCCACTTGCCTTCATAAATGACTATCACATCACTTTCCCGGTAGCACAATCTTGTTTACCAAAAATAGGCACTGATGAATTCTTTTTTGCTTTTTTCTATTTTTAGGTTCATATGTTTGAATTCTATTACTTAAAAAAAAACTAAGGCAAGCTATTTTAATTATAAAATTACACATTTTAAATAATAGTTTTTATATTTTTATATTTTTTATCTATATGTATATCAAAAATATTCAAATAATATAACTCAAACTATTTTCTCAAATACCCTCTTAGAGTCTGTTTGATAATATTATTTAAAAAATAATATTTATTATTTAAACACCACAATACATATTTTTATAATACTTTTTTATATACACATATATTTATAATATTTAAATAACATTACTAAAAATTTCTTACTTACCCTAATAAGTCATATTGTCCCATAAAACAAATTAAATAAGTCATATGGACCAGAATTTTTTATTATTTTAATTTTACCCTTCTAATAACTCTTGTGTAAGACTGTACAAAAAAAATTAATAATAAATGTATATCTGTTTTGAAAGGTGGAAGCTGACACTTAATCCTCCGTTGACCTAACATAGTTATTATGTATAGTTTTATTTGAATACTGTTTATGGTTGAATATTAAAAAATAAAAATATTATAATAAAATAAATTTTAAATATGTAAATAATAATTTAGGCTTAATTTTAAAATGATTTTTTTTAAAAAAATTGTAGATCTCATCAAGGGTGTACGGCCCCACCAAAAACAGCGCAAAACTTTATCCCAATTAACACATAGGCTGGAATCGTAGACTGCATGAGGAGCAGCTTTAATTATGAAGCCCAACTGTTTCTCAAAAAAAAAAAATTTATGAAGCCCAACTAGTCAGCAAAGAAGACTAGTTGAATTAAGCTGCTGTGGATGAAGAGTTTAGTGCTCTTCCTCTAAGCCATGGAGACTTTGAGAGAGTTTGAAAGAGATCTGGGGGAGATGAGAGAGTATTACAGTCAAGGAAAGACTAAAGAAGCATCTTGGAGAAAGTCACAGCTCAAAGGGTTGCTTACTCTGCTAAAGGAGAAAGAGGGTGATATCCTTAATGCTCTTATGCAAGACTTGGGAAAGCATAAGGTTGAGACTTTTAGAGATGAGGTATACAAACTATATATATATCTCTTGTTCCATTTTAATTTTCTGAGTGTACATATATATGGATTACCCTCTAAAAAATAAGAGTCATAATAACTTTTTTATTTTATTTTTTATAGTAGAGTCAGAATAACCTGCTTGAGAGGTTACTAACTTGTTTTATTTTAAGCATACGAGTGCTTTCCTTGGACCATTTTAAGTGCATGTTTTTGTGGCTATCTTGTTTCCAGGATAGGGTTTTTTTTTTTTTTTAATTAAAAAAAAAAAAAACCTTCCTTGGTAAATTACACATACATCCAATAGGATTTGAACACACAAATTCACCTTCATTCGGTAGGGTCTAATATTATTTATCACATAAAATGGGTTTAGAAGTAATGCACAACTGTTCTTAGCCAAAATTACAAGAAATTTGTTTAATTATTCACTGCCTCACAAGGGAAAAGGAAAATTAATAGAATTAAAAACAGGTTAATTAAATAATAATCACAATCACGAGGAATTTGTGAACATATTTTTACAAGGACATAAATAGTGGTAAAGACTATTGGATTCATTTTTAAGATGTAGGAGAGATTGAGAGTTTGATCTCTTGCTTTTGTTATGCATAAATTCTCCTTGTTTGCAGATAGGAACCTTGATTAAGACACTGAATTTGGCATTGGAGTCTTTGAGAGAATGGATGTCAGGAAGGAAGGTAAGTTCAACGACTAGACTTTACATGGCATTAATAATAATAAATAAAGAAAAGGAAGAAGAAACGAATTATTTGTATATTTTATAACAATAAACCCCCCAAAAAAGACTAAATTATATTTTTGACTCTTGAATTTTGGTTTTTTTCATTTTGGTCTCTTAAGTTTGAGCTTTTTCATTTTAGTCTACCAAGTTTGATTTCATTTGGTCCTTATGTCTATTTCCGTGACTCCTATGGCCATTAAGGGAGAGAGGGTAAAATTTTTTATTTTTTATTTTAAAAGAGAAATAATGTTGTTTTGTTGACACTTAACAGCTAAATTAGTCTTGACAATAGATGAAATATTGATTATTTTGAAAACTTAATCAAACTTAGTGGGTCAAAATTAAGACAATCTCAAACTTTAAGATCCAAGTGTAATTTAATAAAAAAAATAGGGGTAATAATATTTTATTGGGATTCTGCATGGGAAAAAAACAAGTTTGTAAAACCTTTTAAAAATTTCCAGCTTTCTAGTAAGCAAAGAAGTTAAAAGTTTATACATAAACCATCATGTTGATTTAGTCACGTGCTAATAATATTCAAGAATGTTTTTTTTGAGAAACATATTCACGTAGTAAATTGAGGCAACATATACTAACAATTCTCGTTAATGTATGGTTTATAGGCTAAACTGCCACAAGTTGCTTTGCTCACTAGTGCAGAAATTGTTCCTGAGCCTCTTGGCCTTGTCCTCATTATTTCATCTTGGAATTTTCCCTTTGGTATGTAAGTTAATATATGTTTTAGAACAAGATAAATTATTGATTGTTTCAAAAGTTTAAAATCTTAAAAAATAATGAATTTATTCATTTAATCATTATTCTAACACTTTCCTTTAATTATTGATTGTAATTTTTGATATCATGATAAATCATTGATTATCCCAAAAACTTAAATGGTTAGTAAATGATGAATTCAATCATTAAACCATTATTCTATCATAACTAGGGAAAAAATATATATAATTGTTTGCTTCATTTCTCTTCTCCCATATACTTAATAATGATTGAATTGTTGTCATTTTGTTACAAAATATAGGACTGTCCTTGGAACCAATGATAGGGGCATTAGCAGCTGGAAATACAGTGGTTCTAAAGCCCTCTGAATTGGCTCCTGCTAGTGCTTCTCTTCTAGCAACTGCAATTTCCACATACTTGGACAACAAAGCTGTCAAGGTTATGCAAGGTGGACCATCTGTGGGTGAACAACTCCTACAGCAGAGATGGGACAAGATCTTCTTTACAGGTAAAATTAGTCGTCTCTCATCTTTCTAACCCTTCCTCTCCCATGTGGACTCAGACTCATCCTTAATATGTGAGGCCCAACACGTGATATTTTAATTTTTTAAATAAGAAGTAAAATGAAGACATTAGAGACGGACCCACGTGAGGGCAGAGGGGGGCCATGGCCCCCCTCACCCCATTTTGAAAAAAATATAGCACTGTATACTTTTTAAGAAGTCATCCTTTGTAGTAATGATAGAATCTTGACTCTTAATTTTGAAAAAAAAGATGGTCAGATAAGGACAAATGAGATAAAAAATAAAAAGAATAGAAAAACTGGAAACTAGCAATCAAAAGGAGAAACTTGTGGGAACTACGAATCAAATGTGTGCAGTGGTTAGTAATAAATGTTATTAATTGATAATGCTTGTTTGTTGGTTTATTTGATGAATTATTAACTATTTTTAGAAAATAATTTATTAACATTAATGTTATTGTAGCTTGTGGAGTATGTTTGTTTGGTTTATTTTTTGGACTAAATTTTGAAACTATAGAGCCATATAATTTGGAAATAATGAAACTTTTATTTGAATGGTTGATGATAGAAAAATTATCTATAATATTTGATTTTTTTTAAAGAGAAAAAATTACAAATAATTTGAAGCTGATAACACAGCATTGCCTCTAGTGTTGATGTCCCAATTCATGAAAATTTTCAAACAAAATTCCTAAAAATACCACCGATTAAATCAGTATCAATCCAAATTGTGAAAATATGTGATTATAATGTTAATAAATGGAATGAAATTCGACAAAGCTTGAGTAGATGTTAGTTTTGATTTTTATAAACTTTTTTGTCTTTATACTTTTGCCCCCTCCCTCCACGCCCGCCCACCCCCCCCCCCCCCCCCACACCACTTCGAATCCTGGTTCCGTCCCTGGAAGACATGGTTCAAACTTTTGATCACTCACTCTGTCATTATAATAAACTAACACTTGTTCCAAAAGCTTAGACTGATATGTAATAATGAATTTTATTCGCCTAATCATTATTCTGACCACTGGTTTTAAAAGAACAAGTAATTCAATCTTAATGTTAATGCTTAGGAAGTGCACATGTTGGAAGGATTGTCATGTCTGCAGCTGTGAAGCATCTAACACCTGTTACTCTAGAGTTGGGTGGAAAATGCCCTGCCGTTCTTGATTCCCTTTCTAGTTCTTGGGACATAAAGGTAAGTTTGGCCTTAGTGTGTTACGCAATGTTATTTTATAGCCACAAAATTGGCCTAACTTGGTTAAATCTTAAAACACACTAGTGCATTTCTGTTCTATGTTATGACAATTTGCTAAGTTGAGTTCTTTTCTGCTGTCTAATCACAAGGTGGCAGTAAAACGAATTGTTTATGGGAAATTTGGTAGCTGTGCTGGTCAAGCATGCGTAGCAATAGACTACATCCTTGTTGAAAAGAAATTTATACGCACTGTGGTATGAAAGTAGTAGTTTATGCTGAATCTTATATGAGTTTTTAAGTTTTTTTTGTTTGTTTGTTTGTAATGCAACAGCATTTTGAAATAATGAAACTCTGTTTCAGGTGGAGTTGATGAAGAGCATGATCAAGGAAATGTTTGGTGAAAACCCAAAAGAATCACACAGCATTGCAAGGATAATAAATAAACAACATCTCTTACGACTTGAGAATCTTCTTAAGGATCCACATGTTCATGCCTCTATTGTTTATGGAGGTTCAGTGGACGAAGACAACTTGTAAATGACATTATTTAATCTCTTTTGTGCATATGGGCCTTATGGTTTAAGCTCTCTCTCTCTCTCTATAAAACCCCCTCCATTTTTCTTTTTTGTTAAAGAAGTTTTGGTTATATATGAATTCATAGTGTTCATATTCAATAAATTGGTTTTTATATGGGATTAATCCCTATATTAAATTATTCCATTGTGATATTTTAAGGATTTGAAAAGAGACAAATGCTTGGTATATAAGAGAAAGTCGAGCTTCTGTTCTTAACCCCTTTTTTTTTCATTAGGACAATTTTCTTTGACAGCTTGTCTTGTTCTTTAATTTGTATGTTTCACAAGTAGTAGTTTTAATATGATTTTTGTTGATCTCCATCCAGGTTCATTGAGCCAACAATCTTGGTGGATCCCCCTCTGCAAGCAGAAATTATGACAGATGAGATCTTTGGTCCATTGCTTCCAATAATTACAGTAAGACACACATGCAGATATATATGTATTATACAATAGGTTTCTTTACTGGCCTTAATGGGCAGTGTATATATGATTGTGATGGTAGATCAAGAAAGCTGAGTGATTCTTTTCTTGGTTTGACAGTTAGAGAAGATTGAAGACAGTATTCAATTCATAAATTCAAAGCCTAAAGCACTGGCCATATACTGCTTCACTAAAAATAAAACACTCCAAAGAAGGATGATTTCTGAAACATCATCTGGAAGCGTGACATTCAACGATGCAATTATTCAAGTATGTTATCAATAAGTCAATTGTCTGCACTACTTTTAGTTGCTCAAGTAAACTAAACTGTCTAATTTGTGCTTAATGAGTGAATATTAAACAACACTTCATTACAAATGCCAAAAAACAATATAATAGTCCTCAATGCTTATAGCTTCTAAATTCTCAGTCTGAAGGCTTGCATTTGGCTATGTGTAGCATGCAGCTGATACCCTCCCATTTGGAGGAGTTGGTGGAAGTGGATTTGGTAGGTACCATGGAAAGTTCTCATTTGACACATTCAGCCATGAGAAGGCCATTACAAGAAGAAGTTTCCTTACTGAATTTTGGTTTAGATTTCCTCCATGGAACAATCACAAGTTTCAACTCTTGGCATCCACTCTCAATTACGATTATCTTGGATTAGTCCTTGTCATACTTGGCTTGAAGAGTTATAGGCAAGGATTAGGTGACATATAGCTACTTTTATTAGAAGTACATTTCTCATCCAAAAGGAAGAGAGAGAGAGAAAGAGTGAGTGAGAGGAATCATATTCATATACATTTGAAAGTGTTATTATTTATACTTTATAATATCAATAACCACTGTGTGCAAATTGTTGTGCTGTTAATTTTACTAATAAAGCAATGGGAGCTTTGAGGATATGACTCTGCTTCCCCTTGTGATTTAGCAAGAATTTCTTATGAGGCTAAAGTCTGTATTACTAATAGAATACAGTCATGTTTTTATTTTATATATTAGGGTTATGTTTTATTGTTTACTCTTATATTTGAAATTCTGAGGTTATAACTTTCAATTAAGAAGTTTTGTCGTGTATGTCTCATTAATGAGCCTAGATCAAGGTATCACTCAATTATTTCTATTTTCTTTTCTCTCTGTGTTTGTCTATGAACTCAAGTTCATTTCATGGAGGTCAGGTGATAGCCTAGGGTTAATGACATTATTTGTACTACTCCTGTCATGTGATTTGATCCCCACATCTCTCTTCTCCATTATCTACCTATCTAAACAATACATAAAAATAAAATTTTCACTTCATGGGAGAGATTGGACAATATCATTGAGTCACAAGACATTTGGCAATTTGGTGTGCTATGGTGGGAAGAGTCATCCCAAAAGACCAATTATTAAAATTTGTTTTAATTAATTTTTTTCACTACAAATATATATTTAAGGGGACTAATCATAGGTATTGAACCCACACTCTCCCTATTGGGGAGCATTACAAAAGGTATACGAATATATGTAGGATTTCTTTTTTGGACAAGCAATGATTATTACTTATTACATTAGCTGACTTATACCTTTGATGTGAGAGAAAAAAGTTAAAAAAGTAAAAAGTTTAAAGGTTAAAAGAAATTTATGATACAAGAGCTGAGCTTAAAAAAGAACTTTTTAACTTGTAATCTTAGACCTTGAAAGACAAATGTACTGTGTTTGCTAATTTACTATTGCACCAAATCTAAATTTGTGTATATATGTATAATAGTTAACTGTTGTTAGCCATTCTAAATTATGGCGTATTTACAATATGCGCTCTAAATTACAAAATTTTGCAACCATCACCCCAGTTGAATATTTGTGGTGTTTATCATCGTCCAAATGAGTGTCTACATACCAAATTAATCTCAAATCAAGTATCAATTGCAGTAATTTTTTTAGTTTAAGTTGTCTTGGTAAAGTTGTTCCCAAAAAAAAGGCATCATTATAAATACTCCAATGGTTTATACTATATATATATATATATATATATCTCAATGCTTGGTTTGTTTCTACAAGAAATTTTATCCATAACATTTTCTCAATATTTTTACAACAAATTATAAGTGATGAGTTGTTTCCGGCTGTTATTGTTGGACAAAAAAATAATTTCAATGGTGGGTTCAAAATTAAAAGTAGTAAGTAATAACAACTTATCACCTAAAATTTTTTGTAAAAATATTTTAGATGCAACACTTTTCTTGTTCTTTTGTGCTCTTTTTTAGATGAGAGAGGTGGTTCTTCTTTCCTCTTTCTCTTTCTCTTTTTTCTTTTTGGATAAGGGGAGAGGTTCAGTTGATTTGTCACAAAGAGAAAAATTGTCCCATCTCCCATCTATTCAAATTGAAAATACAAGAACGAAATTTATGTATTTGTCTCTCTACCAAAAAATTGGGCCCCAGCCGAATTGCATGTCCTGTTCTTCCAACAAGACCTCAGATCTTCCATTCCCAAATGTAACCCAAAAAAGAAGAAGCCCAATTATTTATTATTCCACATTCTAGACTTTTCATGTGAATTTTGCAGCTTGTCTCATTCCTAGCTTAACAGTTTGTCGGCATGTTAGAGTTGGAGGGGCTTTGTAATGCAAAATTGGAAATGACTCAGGGCCCAATTTTTGTTAGCTTTAATTTTAATCTCAGAATATAAATTTAAGATGGGATTAAATTTTGGTACCACAAATTTTTAAAGTTTCAGTTTCATTCCAAAAAAATTGAAAAATATCAAAATTTTCGCCCCATACTTTTAACTCTTTAAGAAATTGCATAATGGAAGATATAGTATTGACAAGGCAAGTCAAAAATTTAAAATATGGCTTGAAAAAAAATTTAACAATAAATGGATGGGAGGCTTGATTCTTTTAAAATTTTCGGCTAATCCCTTTGGATAAAGTTTTTGAAATTAGGTTCCTTATTATTACTGTGGGTGAGAAAGCCCAACGCCATATGTTGGGCCTGAGGCCCAGTTCAAATACGACTCTCTGTCCGAAGAGGTTAAAAGTATCAATACTTTGCCATCCTGGTGGAAGTGCAACCCATAAGAGACAAACGCTCCGTCCGAAGACAACCTGGTTGGGCCAAAGGGACCCTACCCAACGGAGCTGCCCAGAACTTGATCGAGTAGATATGCTGAAGATCTCCCTGCCAGGGCTGAGCTTCGGGCATGTCTAACTGCGTAGCTATCATGAAATATCTTACCAATAAAGCTGCCACCGCCACATTTAATGCACTGCAGCAACTTTCCTGGCCGCATTTATGTGGAGAAGACACCTGAACAGTGTATCTTCACCCACCACCACTCACTGTAGGTTAAAGCAAACGGCTGATGTGACTAGTACTCAAGTGGGCGCCTAGATGGAGGACAAGTGTGCGGTGAAGATGGGAAAAGGGTGTATATATAAGGGAAGCAAGTCTCACAGAGAGGGAGGAGAAAAAAAAATTGTATTCACTAAGCCTTTAAATAGTAAGCCTCTTCGGACTAAAGGGATTTTTCTTGTTGAATGCCTGACTCAATCCTTTTTTCTTTCACTATTGGTTTTGTTTGTATGGACCGTTGCTAAATCCACCACTAGCCCAGTTGTTTAACCCATTCTCTACAAATTTATTGTTGAGAATTTGTTGGGCTCACCATACAGAGAGTTGGTGCCTGGCCCAACAAATTTGGACCCTACAATTACTTAAGTTCCCTACCCAAAAAAAAAAAAAGTATTATATTATTAAATTCAAGTTAACAATTATGAGTCATATTTTCTTTCTCTATGTTTTTTGATAATTCAAGAGAAAGTTGATTGAAGTTTCTCAATACAAAAGGACTAAAAAGATATATTGACCTAAAAAAGTTATTTGCAGTTTTTTTTTTTTTTTTTAATAATTCGAATGGTGAGAAGATTTGAACTCTATGTTTCAGTTAGAAACATTAAGAGATATTAGTTGAACTATAAAACATTTGGCAAAATGCTTATTTGTAATTGATAAAAATACAGTTATACCTTTAAATAGTGAGATAATTGTTAAGTTCACTCGAAGTACAATTGATGTGATACTTTATGCTAATATAAGCAAGTTATCTAACATAAGAAAGTAATAAACTCTCCCTTATGAGTTGTAATATAAGAAAAAAAATACACTTGTTAATGATTTATTGATTTATACGTATAGATTTATTATGGTTGTGTGTGCTTTTTTTGAAATTTGTATGTAATGACTCTTTATTTTGTAAATGTATAAAAATATTATTTAATAAAGCATTAAATACAATATAACCATTACAAATAGGGCATTGTTAACAAAAGCCATATAAAAATTAACATTTTGCATGTGACTTTTGAATTTTGTATCATATTTTTGCACTAGGTGCTTATTAATACCCCAAAAAAGTAAAGTCTATTAAAAATTTAAAATATGCAAATAAAGGGAAGCAAATCTAAGTGAGTTTCAGTTAGCTCAATTGGTAAAAACATTTGTCGTTGAATGAGATATAGCATTTGAACCCACCTACATTATAGGCCGAATAATTTATTAGTTTAATGATAAAAAATAATCATCATAAAATAAACATAATCATTAATAATTGTACTTAACTGACCTTTGGATTGTATTTGGAGCCAAGGGTACTTTGGCTCCTGACCGACCTCATTAATTTAAGGGGGACTAACTCTTGTTGATTTCCATGATGTGCAATATTGTTGACCAAAAGTGCTGGCAAATTCTTATATATAAAAAAAGGTTGATCTAACATATGTTGTTGGTTTTTAGAACCCTTAAAACAACAATTAGATTAACCTAGAGAATTAGCCAAGTAATTAACTTAGTCAATTTATGCAATTCTCGGTTATCACAATCAAACAATCATATCAAGAATATATAGCAGCGGAAAAATAAAGAACACAAGATATGATGACCCAGGAAACCACACGGTAAAAACCTGGGGAGGATTTGACCTAACTATCCTCAAGGTAAACCTGAATTCACTATGTGAAAGAATCGAAGTTCATACAAAAGGACTTACAAGCTCCCCGCTTGACTTCCTAATGCTACCCACTAGTAGAACTTACTGACATGACCACGTGCAAACTCCGAATCTATGGACTCCTTCTTTCTTGGATTCTTCAATCATCTACAAGCACCCACGCTTGTTATTTTTTAAGCTCCAATGGCAGCAACTGAGTTGATCATCAAGATGTTGATACTATCTCTACTTTGAAAACCCTAAACTTTGTGTAAAGGAAAGCTTCTTTAAATCTCACAAGAGATTTACACAAAACAGAAAAGTATGAACAACAATACAACAGGAGCAACCCTAAAAAACGTGGCTAGGGTTTTGCCTTATATACCTAGGGCAAAAACATAAAACCCTAAACGTTTAATGAGATAGGGCTGAGTTGAAAATTCTGCAGAAAAACATTCTGGTCGACTTTCGATCGATCGAGTCTATCCTTCGATCGATTGAGCCAGGCCGAAATGCACTAATACATCTGCAGCCTCTCGATTCCAACTTTACATGATAATACAACTTTGAGTAAGTCTAAACAAGACTAAACATATTGTTTTGATCATGGTTTGCCAACATTACACATTAAAGTTCTAAATACATAAAATCCTAAATTTTTAGAACTTAACAAACTCCCCCTTTGGCAATCCATGACAAAACACAAATTAAAAACTCAAAGTTTACAAATAAAAGCCCTTTACAAAAATAATGCTCATAAGGATAAAATTCAATCCTAACTACTATCCATCAGTTGCAAGTGTAGACAGCAGCAAAATCGAATCAACCTATATATTCATGAAACACTCAACAAACGCATAAACGCATGTGTGACAGAAAAACAGTAAATCAACAGATATGTAAACTAACTCTCCCCCTAAGTTAGATACACCAAAAATAAAAACATTCTTGAAAGTTCACACAACACATAATAAAGATATATATCAATGAATAACTCATAAATATAAATCAATAAGCAGTAAACACATGAATCAAGAATCATATATCAAAAGCAATGTATTTCCCAACATGAATAGCCCAAAAAACAAAAGAAATTATACACGGTGAAGCACCTAGATACAATCTAATATCAAATATCTCCACTAGCTCCGCAAAAACAAAAGAAAATTCCCCCTAACTACAAAAACACCTCTACAAGTCTCAAAACTCTACTCCTCCTTTTTGTGACGGAATGCCAAAGGACAATCACATGCCATCATCAAAAGGAGGTGGTGAGGGTGAACGAAGATGCGCCAAGTCAGCTCTCAAAGCACGTAGCTCATCAAGCAAGTCCACCAAAATCTGACCATGAGCCGCCTGAACGATCATGACAGTCTCCAAAGTACGACGTACATCAAAGGCAGTCGGAGGAGGTGGAGGAACAGCAGTAGCAAGATCAGTAACATCTTCACTAGCAGGACCTGTAGAAGAAGGAGGAGGTGGTGCGGTACCAGAAGGCTCAGACCTAGGGTGTTTAGAGCCAACTCGAAGATAAGCAACTCTCTATCTAAGAAAAGACGCACCTATGGGAGCTATAACATGTACGGGCTCAAAAGAAAGGAAATCATCTAGACTAAGATAAAGCAAAATCCTATGAATAAAAACAGGATGAACAAGAGCATGAGCAGAAGATGAACTCTTATAAACTTCGTTCAAAGAACGAAGAAACAAGTGAGGAAAACTCATAAGAGCATCAGTAACAAGAGCGTACAAAAAGACATACCGCTCAAGAGGAATGGTGTGAAGATGAGAGATAGGCCAGATAGAATGACATGATATCCTAAGAAAAAGATAGATAGTTTCAGGAAGCTCAGTAGAAGTGATCCGAAGATCAGAACCCCACTGGATAGAAGACCTAGTGATGTATGACATGACATCATCCAAGAGTGGAGACTCATCATACAGGTAAACAGGGTGCTGGACCAAAGGTATCCTTAGAGCATCAGCCACTACATCAGGAGTAATGGCGTACTCTACACCTCGTATCCAACACTTTACTAAAGTGTTGGAATCATAGATGCGGATAGAGATGTTCGAAAAGAACTCTCTAATCAGGATAGCTGGAGGAGGAGGATCAGAAATATCCAACAGAGGTAACTAGCCCTGACGCTCAAAATTTGCCCTAATGGCAGGATCTAACTCATCTAACACAACAGAACGCTCAGCCTAAATTTTTCTCTTTAGATTCAGCTTCTCAAAAAATCTCTTGGTTTTTCTAACTCGGAAATCTCTCACGGTCAAAGGAAGGTGGGGGAGGAGAAGGTGAGGGAACAGACCTACGAGCTCTAGTCTTCCTAGACATGATGCTAAGGAAAGGACAAAGAAACACAGAAGAACCAAAAGAACAAAAATAAAACAAAAATCCAAGGGCAGACTGCAAATTAGCCCAAAAAAAAAATAGAATAAAAATCTATATAATGCATGAATAATTAAAATGTCATGATGCATGTTCTAATGCAGTAAAAATTAAGTTCAATTAAAGTTCAGATTAACAAAATTGGCTTGAGCATAGGGTTTCTAACAAAAACCCCAAAATTGAAAAACCACTTGTTGAAATTTTTTAAACAAATTGATGAATTGAGCATCTCATAACACAACTCACAGATTATAATGCTTAATTACATCAAAACAACAAGCCAATTTCATCAATTTCACTCTAATTGAACAAAATCCCCAATTCGGATTCAATACAAGCCCTAGAATTTTTAATTTTTCACAAAACCTCAAATTGATCAAATTAACCAACATAGATCATGATTATATCAAGTCCCCATAAAAACCCATTAAAACAACAATTAGACCCCTTAAAACAACAATTAGATTAACCTAGAGAATTAGCCAAGTGATTAACTTAGTCAATTTATGCAATTCTAGGTTATCACAATCAAACAATCATATCAAGAATATATAGCAGTGGAAAAATAAAGAACACAAGATATGATGACCCAGGAAACCACACGGTAAAAACCTGAGGAGGATTTGACCTAGCTATCCTTAAGGTAAACCTGAATCCACTATATGAAAGAATCGAAGTTCATACAAAAGGACTTACAAGCTCCCCGCTTGACTTCCTAATGCTACCCACCAGTAAAACTTACTGACACGACTACGTGCAAACTCCGAATCCACGGACTCCTTCTTTCTTGGATTCTTCAATCAGCTACAAGCACCCACGCTTGTTATTCTTTAAGCTCCAATGGCAGTAACTGAGTTGATTATCAAGATGTTGATACTATCTCTACCTTGAAAACCCTAAACTTTGTATAAAGAAAAGTTCCTCTAGATCTCACAAGAAATTTACACAAAACAGAAAAGTATGAGCAACAATACAACAGGAGCAACCCTAAAATACGTGGCTAGGGTTTTGCCTTATATACCTAGGGCAAAAACATAAAACCCTAAACGTTTAATGAGATATGGTTGAGTTGGAAATTCTGCAGAAAAACATTCTGGCCGACTTTCGATCGATCGAGTCTATCCTTCGATTGATCGAGGCAGGCCAAAATGCACTAATACATCTATAGCCAAGGTTGTCAAAATCGGGATCTTACGTAGGATTGTTGAAGGCAGATGGGATCGTAGATCATAGGATCGGATCGTGAATTGTAAGATCCTACATATTTTTAGATTTAAAGCAAAAAACACGTTGATAATGGCTTTGCATGTTGAATAATCACATAAATTATAAATTCATCTATAAAAAACTTAGATTTTCATCATATGATGTAATTTGCATGTCATATATCGCTAAGTCTATACTAACGAAACAAATATATTTAAGTTTTGACCTAATGTATTTCAATAAATGTTTAATATTTAGCAAACAAATACCAAAATATTTTTCAAAACATATGGAAAATATTTTCCAAGTTCTAAGTTCCAAGTTTGAAATCCAAAATAAATTAGCAAATGGAAACTAGCTAACTACAATATGAAATCCAAAAGCAAGATAAATATTAAGGTGAAGTGAACATTTAATTATTCTTATTCTAAGATTCTTATAACCACCGTTCTAAATTCCTAATCATCATCATCCATTTCATCATCTATGTAAATATTATATATTTGTATACTAGAGCTACAAAAGACATCAAGATACAATTTCATACTCAACTATTCAAGTTATACCACTCAGCAACAATAAGAGAGCATGCTCAAAAAAATTAATCAATCAATATACAAATACAAGCATAATTGATAAAATTATATATATAAAAAAATATTTTAGTAATATTAGAACACAAATTAATATATTGATCAAATAAATTTAACAACATTATAACTTAAAAGGTAACAAAGTCAACATCAAATTCTTCATTTAGAATTGATGAAGCATTCCTTTATTTTAATTTTAAGTGAACTAGCAACTAGAAAACATTTTCTTAAGTTAACATAATTTTATAAAATAAAAAATAAAAATCCATACCATCATAATATAAAAATAAAAAATAAAAACCCTTAAAGGTTCATCAAAACAAAAAATTTATCCCATATAAAAATAAAAAAAATAAAAAAAAAACCAAAATTTATGTTTTTGGTAGGATCGGTAGGATCAGTAGGATCCCATACGATCCTACGATCCTACCATATTTACGATTCTAGTGCAATTTTAAACGTTTTGGTGAGGTAAGATCGTAAAATCGTGCGATTCTACGATCCGGATTGCGATTTTGACAACCATGTCTGCAGCCTCTCGATTCCAACTTTACATGAATTACACAACTTTGAGCAAGCCTAAACAAGACTAAACATATTGTTTTAATCATGGTTTGCCAACATTACACATTAGAGTTCTAAATACATAAAATCCTAAGTCTTTAGAACCTAACATATGTCCTTCGGCATACTATATTAATATTACAGTCACAAACTATTTTATAATATTTTTAAAAATGTTGATGTAGTCAACTTCTTATTGGTTTTTATCTAGGCTCACAATTAATATCATTTTTTTCATTTATTTAATAATTACTCACCACATCAGTTGTTTGTAAAAGAATTTGTAAAAATAGTTTGTATCTCTAGCATTATTCTTTTTCAAATTTTTATAAATTTTTTTAAAAAAATAGATGATTAATGTATGTCCGGCATATATTAACCGGACCCATAAAAAAAAAAGTAGTGTTGCAGTCATAAACTATTTTACAACATTTTTATAAAATGTTGATATAGCAAACCTCTTATTGGTTTTCATTTAACCTCACCATTAATATCATTTTTTCATTTACCAATAATTACTCACCATATCAGCAGTTTGTAAAATAGTTTATATTTCTAGCATTATTCATAAAAAAATGCAAAAGAATATGCTACTGTTTTCTAAATAAGGTAAATTTTAGATTTTAGGTACTGTACAATCCTTAATTAGGTGCTAAACTTTAGTTTTTCTAATTAAATTCTACATGTGGTATTATAACTTTTTTTTGATAATCGACAAATTTATTAACAAAGTAACCATAGTTGTCAGTATTGTATGATACGCAATACGTATCGTATCGTGTACAAAAAGTTTCGTATTGTAAGGGCGTATTGTAAGTGCTCATGAATCGTTTGATACATAGGTGCGTATCGTATGAATCGAATTGTATCGGTGAATCGTATGTATTGTACGATACATAGACATGTGGGTTTAAAATGGGTTTTTTTGTTAAAATTTGTGGTTTTATTTGATTTAAACAAGTTGTTAGACTTTGTTAACACAAAATTATTGGGAAACTTAATTGAGTCGAATGAAATAGCAAGTCTATGAGTTTTTTTTTTCCTCCTTTCTCTTTCTCCTACAAAATTTAGACTATACTCATAACACTCACTTTCATATGTGCAAATTTCTTTTCTATGCTATTAATAATGTATTAAATGAAAATATAATTATTTTTTAATTTGTTGTTATTATTTTGAGTCTAAAAAGCTAGAATGCCAGGAAAAAATATAAAGAATAAATTATTAGAATAAAAAAACCAAAAAAAAAAAAAAAGTAAATGTTGATAATAATAATAAAGAAAATGTCTATGAAAAAATAATTTTGCAAGATGCTGAACATGATGATAACGTTGACTTAGATGGAGTTGATTAGCCAAGAAGATAAAAAGATATTATTATTTTGATTCATATATCCTGTATTATTTCTGAGTTTAATTAATTTGAATGTGCATGTTATAAATATAAGTTAATTTTATTTATTTAGTTAGCTTTGTTAAATTTTATTACATAAGTAATGATTAAATTGTTCATTAGTTGAATATATTTTGAATTTATAATGAATATACCTTTTATATATGTATATTTAAAATTATTTTATAATTTTATTACGTGTTTGTGTATCTTACGATACACGATTCGATACGATACATGATATAGAAAAATCAAAAATCAATTCACGATACGATTCACGATTTGACAACTATGAAAGGAACTATAAACTACAGACCAGAAACTAAATCTTAGCTTGCTTAAGAACTAATACATCACAAAAAACTGATAGGACAGATCCAAGAACAAGACAACTTAAAGAAGCAAATCAAGTTACCCATATTTTGGCTGCATGTGATCAACTATACACAAAAGAAGTACACTGTTTGATATACTTTTTTTTTTTTTTTGGGGTTAAACGGAATATACATAAAACCACTAACTCGCCAAAGTGGCGAGATCGTAGCACCCGAGAGTCTACAATAATACCAGGGACGGAACCACTAAGGGGCAGAGGGGGGCAATTGCCCCCCCCCCCCCCCCCCCTCTTCAAATTAACTATTTTATTTGCATGTCCATATTTTAGAGTTTATAGTTAGTCTCCTTCAAATTTTTGGATTGGTCCAAATAGCCCAAAAGAAATTAATCACTTAACCCCTTCTTTGGACCCATGGCCCCTTCATAATCCAAATACAACACAACAAAAAATCCACAAATCACCAATATCATAATTCAATAACTCATAACTAGAAAAATCTCATAGAAAAAAAAAATTCCGTTACAGGGGTGACAATAATTTATATAACTTTTTAATTGATTTATAAATTATGGGAAAGTCAATTACAATATTTAAAAAAAATTTCAAAAGAAAAAATGCAAAATTCTTTTAGAAGCCAATATTGATGATGTAGCATTGCCAACTCTTAATATTAATATCCCAATTTTTTAAAATCCTCAAAGAAAGTTTTGAAAAGTTTATTAGTGTGATTTTTAGTTGCATCCAAAAGTATGGGTTTATCATATTGGTGAGTTGGTCAATGTGATAAAATCAACATATTTATTCCAATTATCTAAAATTTGGAGATCCGAAGTCCTCTTTTTTTTTTTATTCTTCTTCGAAAAGGTTTGAGTATCATATTGTAACTTTCAACTTTTTTTATTTATATTATTTCCTTCTTGACCTAAATATTTATGGTAATAAAGTGCAATTGTTTTGTCTACCATTATTTTTTTTTGTTTTTAATAAACCATGTCACTTGAAATTTTTTTGGTTCATGCTTTCGCCCCCTCTAGGTTCAAATCCTGGTTCCGTCCCTGAATAATACAGACTAGAAGCATCCATATTAACAAGAGAGGAAATATCAGAGCTGGGGAGCAAATCAGAAACAACAAAGTCCTCCGGCATAGATGATAGAACAACCCTTTTTTGCAAGTGCGCACATTTATTCCCTTCCCGGAATACATGCTCTACTCTGACTTGGTGAAAGCTGCCTAACAAAGACCTGCCATCGTTAAGAAGAGGGGAGTATAGTCTATTTTAGCACTGGTGTTAAGACTTAGTCAGGTGTACAATCACTTTCGCACTGTCTGATAAATTAATAAGCCATATGATTCCACATGGATATGCTACATTCTAGGCCACATGGATGAATTTTATTACTTGATAAACTAATAATTCATATGGTCCCATTCCATAAAAAAAAAGGCGTATGGTCCCATAAAAATAATTAAATAAGATTGTACCAAAATTAACAATAGATGCATGTACATCTGTTTTGAAAGGTGGAAGCTGACACTTAACCCTCCCTTGATCCCACATATTTACTATAGACTGGTAACGTAGACTGCATGAGGAGAAGCTTTAATTTAGAACCCAACAAGTCAGCAAAGAAGACTAGTTGAATTAAGCTGTGTGGATGAAGAGTTTAGTGCACATTTTTTCTTTCCTTCCTCTAAGCCATGGAGACTTTGAGAGACTTCGAAAGAGATCTGGAGGAGATGAGAGAGTATTACAGTCATGGAAAGACTAAAGAAGCATCTTCGAGAAAGACACAGCTCAAAGGGTTGCTTACTCTGCTAAAGGAAAAAGAGGGTGATATCCTTAATGCTCTTAAGCAAGACTTGGGAAAGCATCAGGTTGAGACTTTCAGAGATGAGGTATACAAACTATATATCTTGTTCCATTTTAATTTTCTAATATATGGATTACCCTCTAAAAAATAAGAGTCATAATAACCTGTTTGAGAGGTTACTAACTTGTTTTATTTTAAGTGCATGTTTTTGTGGCTTTCTTGTTTCTAGGATAGGGTTTTTTTATTTATTTATTTTTTTTAATAATTTAATTAAAAAAAAACTTCCTTCGTAAATTGCACATACATCGAATAGGATTTGAACACACAAATTCACATTCATTTGGTAGGGTCTAATATTATTTATCACATAAAATGGGTTTAGAAGTAATGCACAACTGTTCTTAGCCAAATTACAAGAAATTTGTTTAATTATTCACTACCCTCACAAGGGAGAAGGAACATGAAAAGAATTTGAAAACAGGTTAAATAATAATCACAATCACGAGGAATTTGTGAACATATTTTTACAAGGACGTAAATAGTGGTAAAGACTATTGGATTCATTTTTAAGATGTAGGAGAGATTGAAAGTTTGATCTCTTGCTTTTGTTATAATAAATTCTCCTTGTTTGCAGATAGGAACCTTGATTAAGACACTGAATTTGGCATTGGAATCTTTGAGAGGAGGGATATCAGGAAGAAAGGTAAGCTCAACTACTAGACTTTACATGGCAATAATAATAATAATAACTAGTCACTAACCTATACTATGCACGAGAACCTACCTATTTGTAAAGTAGACTAAAATAATTTTATAAAATCTTAAATTGATTAAAAAACTACACCATTGCATGATTTGCTCTTGTATAACTTCAATTTGTGTTATAATTTGATAAAGAAGTCATTGCTTGAACATGCAATGGCTCACAAAAAATTTGTGAAAAAATTTAAGATACTGTAAAAAAAAAACTCAAAAATTCAAATATTAAAACTTTTGAAAGACCAAAAAATATTAAAGAATAAGGTGATTCACTACTTAGAAATTATTGAAACAAAGCAAAATATATATGACTAAACAATAGAGAAATATTAGAAAAAGATGAGTTACATTCAAAAGAATAATCCATAATTGTAACTATTAGAAGGAATCAAAAGATTTAGAACTTACAAATTATAGATAATATATATGTGTGTGTGTGTGTGTGACTACATAAATTCAGATGTTAAAACTTCCAAAATACCAAAAAAGATATATAATTAAAGAATAAGTTATTGAAACAATTCAAAAAATATATGACTATTCAAAAGAGAAATATAAGAAAAAGAAAAAAGTACACGAACCTATAAAGCAATAAGTTTTAAATTTTAACAGGTCTAAACTTTAAACAAACCTTATCCGCATGTGGCCCACACTAAAAAATGTTAAGCAAGAACCCACATTGAAATAGTGAAAGTCATACCTCCTCTTAATATATCATATATAAGCTTTTTACCCAAGAAATTATCATACTTTCATATCGTGAAGTGAAGTAAAGACATGCAGTAGCAGCAACCCTAAATTCAATTATTGCAAGCTTTTTTATCTTGTAAAAAATGGCTAGAGAGAGTTTGGTGATTCATATACCAAAATTACTTTTTAAAAAATACATGAAAAACCATAAAATAAATTTTTTTTAAGAAAGTAAAGGAGAAGAAAATAACAGAAGAATAGCTCATACCTCTACTTGGCTTTAAAAAAAATATATTGAGGTTTGCACTGCTTTTATAGAGTTCATGATTAACCTTGCAAATTTGGAAATAAGTTGGACTTGTTAGAGCATCTCTAACAGATTTTTCAAATTTTTGTACTGTTTGGAGAATGAACAGTAACTTTTATCTTTTAGCTACCTACTTTTTCAAATACACTTTCTAACAGATTCTTTATCACATTCTCTATCTCAGTTAAATATTATTTCTTCATTCATTCTTTATTCTTTTTTTATCATCATTTATTCTTCCTATATTCATTCCCAACAATTATATTTTTCAATAAAAAAGTATAATATTCACAAAATTTTTCGCAATACTTTCACAAGAATCACATCAAAATCTTATGTGAAAAATTGTTACTAGTTCTAATTTGAACCCACCGCTAAAATTATTTTTTTACTCACTAATATTAACTAATAACAATCTATTAATTAAAATTTATTGTGAAAATATTGTGGTAGCATTTCTCAATTAAGATTTTTTATTTTTTATATTATTTTTCCTTTCATTCAATTCATTCTCATCCGTATGCTTTCATTTCTTTTTATCTTTTTCTTTTTTCTTGTTTTTCTCCTCCACACACGTGTCCAGCCTATCTCTACCCACCCCACCCCTTCTTTTATTTTCTTTTTCTCCCTCACATTCAAGAACATTCCAGTAGCTCTCATTCTCTTTTTTTTTTTTTCTCCAGCTCTTTCTTTTTCTTTTCTTTTTTTTTTTTTTTTGAGAAGCAACGGAGAGAATGAGAGAAAAAAAAAAGCAACGAATAGAAGAGAAAAAAAGAAAAGAAGCAACGGAGATTAGAGAAAAAAAGAAGCAACGGAGATGAGAGAAAAAAAGAAAAGAAGCAACGGAGATGAGAGAAAAAAAAGAAGCAACGGAGAGAATGAGAGAAAAAAAAAATCTAGAGGAGAGAGAAAGAATTGACATAATAGTAGCTACTGTTCATGAGCCGAAAAAAAATTCAGGGTTTTGAGAATCTATTGGAGACCATTTTTGGTCTCATTCTCTATTATAGAGATTATTTTGCTTTTAGCTACACCATTGGAGATGCTCTTAGAGAGATAAAGTTTCACTTCTTGGTAAGTTTAGATTAAACAAAAATAATTTTGTTTTAAAAAAATGATAATGATGAGTTTGAGTTTGAGTTTAAGTTGGACTTGTTAGAAAGATAGAGTTTCACTCTTTATTAAGTTTGAACTAAACAAAAATAATTTTATTTTAGAAAAAAGATAATAATATGGCAAGCTCTGGAGAGGTCAATAAAAAGTCTAAAGTTTCAATTTTATATATATATATATATACACACACACACTAATAATAATAATAGTAATAATAGAGAAAAGGAAGAAGAAACCAATTATTTGTATATTTCATAACAATAAACCACCCAAAAAGGACTAAATTATTTTTTTGACTCTTGAATTTTGGATTTTTTTCATTTTGGTCTCTTAAGTTTGAGATTTTTCATTTTAGACTACCAAGTTTGATTTCATTAATTTGGTCCTTATGTCTATGTCCATGACTCCTATGGCCATTAAGGGAGAGAGGGTAAATTTTTAAAAAAAGAATAAGAAATAATCTTGTTTTGTTGACACTTAACGGCTAAATTAGTCATGAAAATAGACAAAATATTGATTATTTTGAAAACTTAATCAAAGTCAGTGGACCAAAATGAAGATGGCCTCAAACTTTAAGGATCAAAGTGTTATTTAATAAAAAAAATTGGGGTAATAATATTTTATTGGGATTCTGCATGGGAAAAAAAAAAGTTTATAGAACCTTTTAAAATTTTCTTGCTTTCTAGTAAGCAAAGATGTTAAAGTTTATACATAAACTGTTAGGTTCTAAAGACTTAGGATTTTATGTATTTAAAATTCTAATATGTAATGTTGGCAAACCATGATCAAAACAATATGTTTAGTCTTGTTTAGGCTTGCTCAAAGTTGTGTAATTCATGTAAAGTTGGAATCGAAAGGCTGCAGATGTATTAGTGCATTTCAACCTGGCTCGATCGATCGAAGGATAGACTCGATCGATCGAAAGTCGGCCAGATTGCGTTTTCTGCAGAATTTCCAACTCAGCCCTATCTCATTAAACGTTTAGGGTTTTATGTTTTTGCTCCAGGTATATAAGGCAAAACCCTAGCCACGTTTTTTAGAGTTGCTCCTGTTGTATTGTTGCTCATACTTTGCTGTTTATGTGAACTCTTGTGAGATTTTTGAGGAGCTTTCCTTCACATAGACTTAGGGTTATCAAGAAGGAGATTACTTCAACATCTTGATGATCATTTAGTTGCTACCATAAGAGCTTAAAGAGTAACAAGCGTGGGTGCTTGTAGCTGATTGGAGAATTCAAAAAAGAAGGAGTCTGTGGATTCGGAGCTTGCACGTGGTCGTGTCAATAAGTTCTACTGGTGGGTAGCATTAGGAAGTCAAGTGGGGAGTTTGTAAGTCCTTTTGTATGAACTTCGATTCTTTCATAGTGGATTCAAGTTTACCTTGAGGATAGCTAGGTCAAATCCTTCCCAAGTTTTACCGTGTGGTTTTTTGGGTTATCATATTTTTATGTTATTTATCTTTCCGCTGCTTTATATATGATATGATTGTTTGATTGTGATAACCTAGATTTGCATAATTTGACTAAGTTCATCACTTGGCTAATTAACTAGGTTAATCTATTGTTGTTTAAGGGGTCTAAATTCCCAACAAGTGGTATCAGAGCGGGTAGCTCTTCTGTTTTAGATCTTTTGATCTAAGAGCTAATCCTTGACTCCTGTTGTCATGGATAATTTGAAGTGTCTTTCTGATCATGTTTCTGCCCAGGCTTCTGTTGATTTTATTGATGCCTGTGAAACTCTTCGTAAGGAATTATTAAAATCTATGAAAATTGCTAAGAAATTCAAGGAAGAGTTAAAATTGGCTAATCTTGAAAAAGATGAATTAATTGTTAGATTAGATGAATCTAATAAAAAGAATGAATTTTTGAGAAATCAAATTTTCTCTCAAGATGAGAAGATGAAAAGCTTGGAACAAGAGTTAGTTGAATCTAAAACTAAAATTGAAAATTTGACTAGTACCAAGCCTGCTATTGATAACAGAAGTGTTTCTGTTTCTCTTAAGCCTAAAACTGAGAAAGTTTATATCCCTCATTTCAAGAGGAATAATAAAAAAAAGACTTATTTTGCTAGATTAGACAAAGGTAAAAGTTCTGATGTAAATGCTGAAGTTTCTAAACCTAAGTCTAAACCTACTATTAGAGAGCATAATAAATCTGTTTTTGTGTCTACCTGTCACCTTTGTGGTGTTGTTGGTCATATTAGACCAAATTGTTCTTTGTTGAGGCAAAAACCAAAATCTGAGACTAGATTTGCTGTTAGGAATACTGATATTCCTAAATTTGTTCATGTTTGTCACTTTTGTGGTGTCTCTGATCACATTCGTCCTAATTGTCATAAATTGAAATTTAAGTATTCTGTATGTCAATCTAGGATATGTGATGATATTTCTCCTGCCATAAGTCCATACAAATTGTTTCATATGCTTTTGAAAAATTTGAACTTGTTGGCTTGTGAAAGGAATTTGCAGGATTTTAGTCTTTCTTAGAAGATTGGTATAATCCCTCAAAAACACTTTGCTTCTTATAGATTTTCACCTACAAAACCGAAGACTCGTGCTATATGGGTGAGAAAAGATCCTTTAAGGTGAGTGTTGTTGACTTGTCCTTGATTTAATTCTTTCAATTGTTTGTGGACATATCTTATTTTTGTTTTTTGTTGTTTTGTTTTTTAGGTTGTTTTTTATTTTAAAAAAAATCCAAAATCGTTGAAAATTTTCAAAAAGACAAAAATATTTTATTTTGTGTCTTATTTTATTTTTCTTGAGGATTACATGAGTTATGATATCTCTCTCTTGATTTAGAACATGCTTGACATTGTGGAGAAACTTGAATAGTTTGTACTAAGCTATTTCTGATTTTGTGTGAGTATGTACTAGTTTGTACATGTACTCAAGGGTTAATTAAGAAATTGGTATTTCTTATTTGTGCACCCTTTATAGCTTAGTTAAGCACTATCATGCATTGCATTTGCATTGTTCATTTAGCATAATATGTGCTTTTTGTTTTTGGTCATAAATTTTTTTAACCAAAAAGATTTTGTGTTTTGTATTTTACATCTTTGATTTATAATCAAGGATTGGCCATATTATCTTTACATAACGTGTTTATGTACCTTGTTTAGCTTGGATGAGTTTATTTTATTGCACTCTACTAGTTTGAGCTTAGTAGTGCATGTTGTGTGGGAAGATGTTATAATTTTTGATAATTTTGTTTTAATTTTGAAATCACATGCCTTTGATTGTCAGATTTGATCCTTTTGAGAAAGGCATAAATAACCATCTCACCACTGTTCACTAGCCAATCATGAACACCTTAGTGCATATCATAAGATTTTGTGCTCGAGAAAGTGTAGTACATGCACAAAAAGAACATAAGGTGTAGCCTCGGATTAATTGCTTAATAATTAAAATTTGTGTGTACTATTAGGCTTGATGCCAAATCACATAATTAAAATTAATGTATACATTATCCCGGCTATTTAATAAGTTTCTAAACAATTAAAATTGGTGTGTATATTATGAGGCAAAATCAAGAAACTTACATGATTGCAAGCTTATGATCTAGGAGATGTGGGAGTTATATGATGTAATTCTTTAGAAGATAGTCTCTTTCAAATTCTATGTGATGAATTTTGTAGATTTTGTGTTTGATTTCTATTCACAGATCACCTCACATGTATCTCAAGTTTTTGCTAGTTGCACACACTACACAAGTTACTCTTTGCTAAACTTGGTACATTTTATTGTGTGTGATCTTGTTGTGGCCATCCAAGATTAAAAGTTTCTTGATCTTAATGCAAAATGTGTTTAAAGTTTGAGAAATTAGAAATTTTAGAGCTTGAAATTAATCCGAATTGGGAATTTTGTTCAAATTTGGTTCAATTGATGCACTTGGCTTGTTGAATTGATACAATTGATCATTATAATGTGTTTTCTAGTTTGTGTGATTATCAATTGGTCAAATTTTTTCTTAAAATCTTAACAAGTGGTTTTTAAATTTTGGGGTTTTGTTAGAAACTCTATACTCAAGGCAATTTTGTGAATTTGAACTTAAAATTGAACTTAGTTTTGTTGCATTAGAGCATGCATCATGACATATTTTTTTTGCATCATTTGTGTTTATGATTCACATGCATTGTATTGATTTCTGTATCCATCTTGCAGTTTTGCAGTCATATCCCTCATTGTTTTCACACATAGCATGCATACACTTTGCTAAATTGGGTATTTAATTTGATTTAAAAATTGATTGATTAATTTTTGAGTTTTGTACATTCTAGTATATGCTATTTTTTATGTATGAACTGCAGAAAATATTTTTCTTAAGACATATCATGGATAATCAATGTACAAATATTTTCTCTACTCATGCAACTGTTTATGGGTCATCATATATTGTGTTCTTTATATTTCCGCTGCTTTATATGATTATATGCTTGTGTTAATCTAGAATTGCATAAATTTGATTAAGTTAATCACTTGAAATTTTGAGTTTTTGAAAAAGCATTTCATCTCATACTCATGCATTTTGTTCATCAATTTTTAATGCTTTGAGTAGTTTGTGCCAAAATGTGCTTGGTCTTTCAAAAACTGTGATTTTTCTCAAAAATTTTGTGAGCCTCTGCCTGTTTCAATCGATCCAATCTGTTTTTCGATCGATCGAAAATGTTCTTAAAATGTTTTATGAGTCTCAGGTTGATTCGATCGATCGAAAGTAATTTTCGATCAATCGAAGATCGCGAATCAGGTTTTTTAAAACTCAGTTTTGACTTGTTCAAAACATTTTTCAAATAGTTTCAAAACCTTTTTCTCTCTCTCTCCAACTAGGCAAGGCACAATCATCCAGTTTTTGTCGTTTTCCTCCGTTTCTTTTGTAAGGCTTTTGTCATCTCAAGCCGGTAAGACTATATTGCCCTTCTTTTTGAATTTGTTTTCATGTTTCATGCATAAATCCATGCATTTGAGGGATATTTTCGGACTATGCATCTTTTGGGGGTTTTTGATGATTCAAGCCTTATTTTATGAAATTGATCAATGGGTTTTTGTGGGCACTTGATATAATCATGATCTATGTTGGTTAATTTGATCAATTTGAGGTTTTGTGAAAAATTAAAAATTCTAGAGCTTGTATTGAATTCGAATTGGGGATTTTGTTCAATTAGAGTAAAATTGATGAAATTGGCTTGTTGTTTTGATGTAATTAAGCATTATAATCTGTGAGTTGTGTTATGAGATTCTCAATTCATCAATTTGTTTTAAAAAAAAAATTTCAACAAGTGGTTTTTCAATTTTGGGGTTTTTGTTAGAAACCCTATGATCAAGCCAATTTTGTTAATCTGAACTTTAATTGAACTTAATTTTTACTGTATTAGAACATGCATCATAACATTTTAATTGTTCATACATCATATAGATTTTTTATTCTTTTTTTTTTTGTGCTAATTTATAGTCTGCCCTTGGATTTTTGTTTTGTTTTTGTTCTTTTGGTTCTTCTTTGTGTCTATGTCCTTTCCTTAGCATCATGCTTAGGAAGACTAGAGCTCGTAGGTCTGTTCCCTCACCTTCTCCTCCCCCACCTTCCTTTGACTGTGAAAGGTTTCCGAGTGAGAAAAAACAAGAGATCTTTGAGAAGCTGAATCTTAAGAGGAAAATTTGGACTGAGCGTTCTGTTGTGTTAGATGAGTTAAATCCTGCCATTAGTGCAAATTTTGAGCATCAGGGTTGGTTACCTCTATTGGATATTTTTGATCATCCTCCTCCAGCTACCCTGATTAGAGAATTCTTTTCGAACATCTCCATCCACATCTATGATTCCAACACTTTAGTAAAGAGTTGGATACGAGGTGTAGAGTACGTCATTACTCCTGATGTAGTGGCTGATGCTCTAGGGGTACCTTTGGTCCAGCACCCTGTTTACCCGTATGACGAGTCTCCACGATGTCATGTCATACCTCACTGGGTCTTCTATCTAGTGGTGTTCTGATCCTCGGATCACTTCTGCTGAGCTTCCTGAGACTATCTATCTATTTCTTAGGATAGCATGTCATTCTATTTGGCCTATCTCTCATCTTCACACCATTCCTCTTGAGCGGTGTGTCTTTTTGTACGCTCTTGTTACTGATGCTCCTATGAGTTTTCCTCACTTGTTTCTTCGTTCTTTGAAAAAAGTTTATAAGAGTTCATCTTCTGCTCATGCTCTTGTTCATCATGTTTTTATTCATAGGATTTTGCTTTATCTTGGTCTAGATGATTTCCCTTCTTCTAAACTTGTACATGTTATAGCTCCCATAGGTGCGTCTTTTCTTAGACAGAGGACTGCTTATCTTCGAGCTGGCTCTAAACACCCTAGGTCTGAGTCTTCTGGTACCGCACCTCCTCCTTCTTCTTCTACAGGTCCTGCTAGTGAAGATGTTGCTGATCTTGCTACTGCTGTTCCTCCACCTCCTTCGACTGCCTTTGATGTACGTCGTACTTTGGAGACTGTCATGACCGTTCAGGCGGCTCATGATCAGATTTTATGGACTTGCTTGATGAGCTATGTGCTTTGAAAGCTGACTTGGTGCATCTTCGTTCACCCTCGCCACTTCCTTTTGATGATGACATGTGATTGTCCTTTGGCATTCCGTCACAAAAAGGGGGAGTAGAGTTTTGAGACTTGTAGAGGAGTTTTTGTAGTTAGGGGGAGTTTTCTTTTGATTTTGCGGAGCTAGTGGAGATTTTGATATTAAATTGTATCTAGGTGCTTCACTGTGTATACTTTCTTTTGATTTTTGGGCTATTCATGTTGGGAAATACATTGCTTTTGATATATGATTCTTGATTCATGTGTTCATTGCTTATTGATTTATATTTATGAGTTATTCATTGATACATGTCTTTATTATGTGTTGTGTGAACTTTCAAGAATGTTTTTATTTTTGGTGTATCTAACTTAGGGGGAGAGTTAGTTTACATATTTGTTGATTTACTGTTTTTCTGTCACACATGTGTTTATGCGTTTGTTGAGTGTTTCAGGAATATACAGGTTGATTCGATTTTGCTGCTGTCTACACTTGCAACTGATGGATAGTAGTTAGGATTGAATTTTATGTTTATGAGCATTGTTTTTGTAAAGGGCTTTTATTTGTAAACTTTGAACTTTTAATTTGTGTTTTGTCACGGATTGCCAAAGGGGGAGTTTGTTAGGTTCTAAAGACTTAGGATTTTATGTATTTAGAACTCTAATGTGTAATGTTGGCAAACCATGATCAAAACAATATGTTTAGTCTTGTTTAGACTTGCTCAAAATTGTGTAATTCATGTAAAGTTGGAATCGAGAGGCTGCGGATGTATTAGTGCATTTCGGCCTAGTTCGATCGATCGAAGGATAGACTCGATCGATCAAAAGTTAGCCAGATTGCGTTTTCTGTAGAATTTCCAACTCGGCTCTATTTCATTAAACGTTTAGGGTTTTATGTTTTTGCCTTAGGTATATATGGCAAAACCCTAGCCACGTTTTTGAGAGTTGCTCCTGTTGTATTGTTGTTTATACTTTGCTGTTTATGTGAATCTCTTGTGAGATCTTTAAAGAGCTTTCCTTCACATAGACTTAGGGTTATCAAGAAGGAGATTACTTCAACATCTTGATGATCGTTCAGTTGCTACCATAAGAGCTTAAAGAGTAACAAGCGTGGGTGCTTGTAGCTGATTGGAGAATCCAAGAAAGAATGAGTCTGTGGATTCGGAGCTTGTACGTGGTCATGTTAGTAAGTTCTACTGGTGGGTAGCATTAGGAAGTCAAGCGGAGAGCTTGTAAGTCCTTTTGTATGAACTTCGATTCTTTCATAGTGGATTCAGGTTTACCTTAAGGATAGCTAGGTCAAATCCTCCCCAGGTTTTTACCGTGTGGTTTCTTGGGGTCATCATATCTTTGTGTTATTTATCTTTCCGCTGCTTTATACATGATATGATTGTTTGATTGTGATAACCTAGATTTTCATAATTTGACTAAATTAATCACTTGGCTAATTAACTAGGTTAATCTATTGTTGTTTAAGGGGTCTAAATTCCCAACATAAACCTCCATGTTGGTTTAGTCACCTCCTAACAATATTCAAGAATTTTTTTTTTTTTTGAAACTTATTCATGAAGTAAATTGAGGCAACATATAATAACAATTCTCGTTAATGTATGGTTTATAGGCTAAACTGCAGCAAATTGCTTTGCTCACTAGTGCGGAAATTGTTCATGAGCCTCTTGGCCTTGTCCTCATTATTTCATCTTGGAATTTTCCCTTTGGTAAGTAAATTAATATACCTTTTAGAACATGATAAATTATTGATTGTTTCAAAAGTTTAAAATATTAAGAAATAGTGAATTTATTCATTTAATCATTATTCTAACACTTTCCCATACATTTGGCTCAAACTCCCCTTAACAAGTGAGGCCTAGCACAGGGAGTTTTTAATTTTTTAAATAGGAGGTAGAGTGGAGAAACAGTTCAAACTCAAGATCATTATTTTTGATATCATGATAAATCATTGATTGTCCCAAAAACTTAAGTGATTAGTAAATGATGAATTCTATCATTAAACCATTATTCTAACATAACTAGGGAAAAAAAATAGTTTGCTTTATTTTTCTTCTCCCATATCCTTAATAATGATTGAATTGTTGTCATTTTGTTACAAAATATAGGACTGTCCTTGGAACCAACGATAGGGGCATTAGCAGCTGGAAATACAGTGGTTTTAAAGCCCTCTGAATTGGCTCCTGCTAGTGCTTCTCTTCTAGCAACTGCAATTTCCACTTACTTGGACAACAAAGCTGTCAAGGTTATCCAAGGTGGTCCATCTGTGGGTGAACAACTACTACAGCAGAGATGGGACAAGATCTTCTTTACAAGTAAAATCAGTCTCTCATCTTTCTAACACTCCCCCCTGCACGGGGACCCAGACTCATGCTCAATATAACTTTTTAAATGAGAATTAAAGTGAAGACATGGTTCAAACTTATGATCACTCACTCTAACATTATGATAAACTAACACTTGTTCCAAAAACTTAGACTGATATGCAATAATGAATTTTATTCACCTAATCATTATTCTAACCATTGGTTTTAAAAGATTAAGTAATTCAATCTTAATGTTAATGCTTAGGAAGTGCACATGTTGGAAGGATTGTCATGTCTGCTATCTAACACCTGTTACTCTAGAGTTGGGTGGAAAATGCCCTGCCGTTCTTGATTCCCTTTCTAGTTTTTGGGACATAAAGGTAAGTTTGGCCTTAGTGTGTTACACTATAATATTTTTTAGTCACAGAATTGGCCTACACACTTACGCATTTTCTGGTCTATGTTATGACAATATGCTAAGTTGAGTTCTTTTGTGCTGTCTAATCACAAGGTGGCGGTAAAGCGAATTGTTTATGGGAAATTTGGTTGCTGTGCTGGTCAAGCATGCATAGCAATAGACTACATCCTTGTTGAAATGAAATTTACACGCACTGTGGTATGAAAGTAGTAGTTTATGCTGAATCTTATATGAATTTTTTTGTTTGTTTGTTTGTTTGTAATGCAACAACATTTTGAAACAATGATACTCTATTTCAGGTGGATTTGATGAAGAGCATGATCAAGGAAATGTTTGGAGAAAATCCAAAGGAATCACACAGCGTTGCCAGGATAATAAATAAACAACATCTTTTACGACTTAAGAATCTTCTTAAGGATCCACATGTTGATGCTTCTACTGTTTTCGGTGGTTCAGTGGATGAAGATAACTTGTAAATGACATTATTTAATCGCTTTTGTGAATATGGACCTTATGATTTAAGCTCTCTCTCTCTCTCTCTTTAAAACTCCCTCCCTTTTTCTTTTTTGTTAAAGAAGTTTTGGTCATATATGAATTCATAGTGTTCATATTCAATAAATTGGTTTTTATATGGGATTAACCCCTATATTAAATTATTCCATTGTGCTATTTTGACGGTTTGGAAACAGACAAATGCTTGGTATATAAGAGTAAGTTGAGCTTCTGTTTTTAACCCCTTTTTTATCATTAGGACAATTTTCTTTGACAGCTTGTCTTATTCTTTAATTTGTATGTTTCACAAGTATCAGTTTTAATATGCTTGTTATTGATCTCCATTCAGGTTCATTGAGCCTGCAATCTTGGTGGATCCCCCTCTCCAAGCAGAAATTATGATGGATGAGATTTTGGTCCATTGCTTCCAATAATTGCTGTAAGACACACATGCAGAAATATGTTCTATTTAATAGGTTTCTTTACTGGCCTTGCTGGGCAGTGTATTTATGAATGTGGTGGTAGCTCAAGAAAACTGAGTACTCAGTAAGGCATGTTGCACATTTATAGTGATTCTTTTCTTGGTTTGACAGCTAGAGAAGATTGAAGACAGTATACAATTCATAAATTCAAAGCCTAAAGCACTGGCTATATATTGCTTCACCAAAAATAAAACACTCCAAAGAAGGATGATTTCTGAAACATCATCTAGAAGCGTGACATTCAATGATACAATTATTCAAGTATGTTATCAATAAGTCAATTGTCTGCACTAGTTTTAGTTTCTCAAGTAAATTAAACTGTCTAATCTGTACTTAATGAGTGAATACTAAACTACACTTCATTACAAAGGCCAAAAAACAGTATAATAGTTCTCAATGCTTATAACTTCTAAATTCTCAGTCTGAAGGCATGCATTTGGCTATTTGTAGTATGCAGCTGATACCCTCCCATTTGGAGGAGTTGGTGGAAGTGGATTTGGTAGGTACCATGGAAAGTTCTCATTTGACACATTCAGCCATGAGAAGGCTGTTACAAGAAGAAGTTTCCTTACTGAATTTTGGTTTAGATTTCCTCCATGGAATAATCACAAGTTTCAACTCTTGGCGTCCACTTTCAATTATAATTATCTTGGATTAGTCCTTGTCATACTCGGCTTGAAGAGTTATAGGCAAGGATTAAATGACATATAGCTACTTTTATTAGATGTACATTGCTCATCCAAAAGGAAGAGGGAGAGAGAGTGAAAGGAATCACATTCAGATATTCATTTGAAAGTGTTATTATTTATAGTATTAATAACCATTGTGTGCAAATTGTTGCGCTCTAAATTTAGCAGATAAAGCAATGGGAGCTTTGAGGATATGCTTTTGCTTCCCAATTCCCCCTGTGAGTTAGCAAGAATTTCTTATGAGGCTAAAAGTTTGTATTAGTAATAGAATACAGTTATGTTTTTATTTTATATATTGGGGTTATGTTTTATTGTTTACTCTTATGTATGAAATTCTAAGGTTTTAACTTCCAATTAAGAAGTTTTGTCATGTATGTCTCAATAATGAGCCTAGATCAAGGTATCACTCAATTATTTCTATTTCCTTTTCTCTGTGGTTTGTCTATGAGCTCAAGTTCATTTCATGGAGGTCATGTGATAGCCCAATGATAATAACATTATTTGCAGTGTTCCAGTCATATGATTTGAACCCCACAACTCCCTTCCCCACTATCTATCTATTTAAAAAATACATAAAAACAAAATTTCACTTCATGGGAGAGATTGGACAATATCATTGAGTCACAAGACATTTGGCAATTTGGTGTGCTATAGTTGGATTAAGAGTCATCCCCAAATACCAATTATTAAAACTTGTTTTAATTATATTTTTTCACTACAAATATATGTATTTAAGGTGACTAATCATAGGTATTGAACCCACACTCTCTCTATTGGGGAACATCCCAAAAGGTATACACATAGGATTTTTTTTTTTTTTTTTTTTGGGACAAACGAGGGTTATTACTTATTACATTAGCATACTTATACCTTTGATGTGAGAAAAAAAAGTTAAAAGTAAAAAATTTAAAGGTTAAAAAAAATTTATGATACAAGGGTTGAGATTAAAAAAGAACTTTTTAACTTGTAATCTTAGACCTTGAAAGACAAATGTACTGTAGTTGCTAATTTGCTATTGCACCAAATCTAAATTT
The DNA here is from genome assembly GCA_023736055.1 of Quercus glauca. Lineage (NCBI taxonomy): Eukaryota > Viridiplantae > Streptophyta > Magnoliopsida > Fagales > Fagaceae > Quercus > Quercus glauca. The sequence continues at coordinate 56,406,650 of CM043315.1, read as the reverse complement.
GTGTATATATGTATAATAGTTAACTATAGTTATCCACTCTAAATGGTGTATTTACAATATGCACTCTAAATTACAGTATTTTTGCAACCATCACCCCAATTCAATATTTGTAGTGTTCATCATCATCCCAATGAGTGTCTAAATACCAAATTAATCTCAAATCAAGTATCAATTGCAGTATTTTTTTTAGTTTAAGTTGTCATGGTAAAGTTGTTCCCAAAAAAAAAAAAAAATCATCATTATAAATACCCCAATGGTTTATATATAGTAGATAACTATATACTAATCAATTAATTACGACACTGAATTGAATGATGGTGCAAATATAACAAATTAATCTTGAATTAGGGTTTCAATTGAATTTTTTTTATTTTTTATGGTGTGCATTACAAATATGTCCTTCGTTTAGGATGGATAATTGCAATTAATCTTGTATAATCTTTAAATTAGTTTAATATTTCAAAAAAATAAAAGAAAAAAGAGACAAGCATGATGAATAGAGATAATGCAATCAAATGGTGTGTATTACTATTACCTCAAACACTTTATTTCAAAATACTAAAAAGTATCAACCAATTGAAATATGACACTAATAAGTTTTCTTTTTATGTTATAGTATTTTTTGATAGTTACAAAAGAAAATTTTTTACAACCTTAAGATACTTTAGGAAGCAAATTTTATTAAAGAAAATGAAGATCAATCTTCAATCAATACCAAAAAAAATGTAGATTTCAGTTAGCTTAACTGGTAAAATCTTTTATGATTGAATAAGAGATGTATGGTTCAATTATCACCTACACTAAAGACTGATCGGTGTCTTGATCTAATAATAAATGAACTATTATCAAGGGCCTTGAAACTTTCTTAAAAAAAAAAAAGAAAAAAAAGAAAAAGAATGTCTTAAAAAAAGGAAACAATACTAATAAATTATTGGAAAGGAAAAAGAAATTTTACCGTTAAAACATTTTTAGCGAAACCCCAAAAAGGACTTTTATTATATACGTTGTTCAACGGTTCAAAAAGTTCTCCAAATTGGGAGGGAAATTTTCCCGCCAATTTTCTCTCTCTTACAAAAACTAACTCTCTTTCTCTTTCTCTCTCTCCGTGCTCGAAACCCTAGCACCACCACCGCCGCCGCCGCCGCCGCCGCCATCTCCATCGCACTGTATTTTCCGTACATCCATGGCGGAGACTCCGAAGAAGCACCTCCTCAAGTCGCCGAGGAGCTCCAAACTCCAAACGAAATCGACTCCAAAACCTTCTACGCCTACGCCTTCGCCTTCGCCTCTCGCTCCTGTAACCCCTCAAACCCAAACCCTAACCCCTCGCAGATCCTCTCGCCTAAACGCTCCACTCTTCGATCCACCAGTCTCAATCGAAGAACCAAAGGAAACCCCAAGAAGTGGCAAGAAAACGAGCCGCACTTCCGATCCGAACACTCCCCGAGATTCGGCGGAGAAATTACCGAAATTGAAGCGGAAAAATAAGGAAGATTCGGTAAGATTCGATGTCTCGTCTTTTTCTCCGGCTTCTCCGGAGCAACTGGAGTCGAAGAGGAAGAGAAAGAGGCAAGAAGAGAGCAAAGTGGTCACGAGAGCCAAGTCGGCGGTGTCGGTGCCGAAAAGGCGAGTGTATTACAAGAAAGTTGTGTATGATGGAGGGGAGTTTGACGTAGGGGATGACGTGTATGTGAAGAGGAGAGAGGACGCGAGTTCCGACGATGAGGTGCAGGAAATTGAGGAGTGTAGAGTGTGCTTTAAGGCTGGGAAGTCTGTGATGATTGAGTGTGATGATTGCTTAGGTGGGTTTCATTTGAAGTGCTTGAAACCGCCGTTGAAGGTGGTTCCGGAAGGGGATTGGGTATGCGGGTTTTGCGAGGCTCGCAAATCTGGCAAGGAGGTTGAATTTCCAGTGCCACCGGAAGGGAAGAAGCTGGCGAGGACGATGAGGGAGAGGCTGCTTTCGAGTGATTTGTGGGCTGCACGTATTGAGAGGTAGTGATACCCCAAGTACCAACTTCCTCTTTGTTGTTTAGATTGAACTGAATTGTGTGAATTCGTAATGTTGTTGTTGTGTTTGTTTTAATGTGTGTGTGGGGTTTTCAGTATATGGAAAGAAGTGGATGGTATCTATTGGTGTCGGGTTCGTTGGTATATGATCCCGGAAGAGACTGCTGCTGGAAGACAGCCTCATAATTTGAGGAGGGAGCTATATCGTACAAATGATTTCGCTGACATCGAGGTATGTACTACCATAGCACTGATTATATAATATGTCTTTGACATTCTTACAGTTCTATAGTGTAGTAATATGGTACATGCTTTGTTCCGTGGTTTGTTTGTGTTTATTAATGGGGGTCTTGAAACTGTTTATTAAACAAATAAGTAAGAGGACCCTTAGCATGTACACAAATTTTATTGTAGGGGAAAAAAAAAGTATACAAGAGGAACTGAAAGATTTAGCTGCTATTGTGGATGTGAATTTTATGCGTTTAGATATTGTGATTTAGGACTCGAAGGGCAGCCCAAATTCTCTACTTTAACGTTCCCTAGTATTTTTCTAACAAGCCAATTTGGTTAAGCCTTATATATAGATTTTTCATTACAATCAATGGAAATACCTCACCTTTTCCAAACTGAGGGTTGAACTTTCATCAAAATTGTTCCGATTGTTTCAATTGGCAGGTTAGTTGATTTCACCCCTACAAGCACATAAACACATGCCGTGTCAAATTTTTTTTACCATTTCCTTTTATGATTGCTTTTGACATTCATGGTCCACTAAGCAATTATGTTAAGTGGTCAGTTTTATTCTGCAATTTTGGAAAGTAGCATAAAACTGCAAAGTTGCCCTAATACTTTGCAGTAGCTTTTAAAGCTAGCTGCACATGTCTATAGTCTCCATTCATTCTTGCTTGTCATCCTTAAGTCTTTAATAATGCTCATGCAAATTGCTGCAGATGGAATCTGTTCTTAGACATTGCTATGTCATGATCCCTAAAGAATATGCCAAGGCCAATTATGGAGATGATGTTTTTCTTTGTGAGTATGAATATGATATTCATTGGCACAGTTTCAAGCGTCTTGCAGAGATTGATAATGGTGAAGAGGTAAGCATTTCACATAATAGAGGCAGTATTTGGTGGTTATTATAGTGTCAAAATTGAGTTAGCATTTAAAATTATGGGTTTATTGCCATTTGGTAGGATGGTGAAGAAGATGATGACAGTGATGAAGATTGGAAACTTGGCAAGGATTCAAATTCTGATACAGATGAAGACATTGAATATGATGATGAGAACACAAAAAGTTTACCAACCAAGCAATCCTCAGTTCATGAGTTGGCTGCAGTATGACACTATTCTTTATTACAAACTTGTGGCTTTTGGCTTGTAATTGCCCAAATTAAATTAGTCTGTGTGTAACTAATACAGAACTCAAGGAAGGGACAGTTTTTTGGACTTCAAAAGATAGGGACAAAGAAAATCCCAGAGCATGTAAGATGCCACAAACAGACTGAACTTGAAAGAGCAAAGGCAACACTTCTGCTGGCATCATTACCTAAATCTCCGCCTTGCAGGAACAAGTATGTGAAAATTGAAATTTTATAGGTTTTCTTTGATGTGCCTTTCTTCTGTCCTTTCTAATAAAGTTCACTTGTTTTTTCAGAGAAATGGAGGAGATAAATGCATTCATCAAAGGCGCGATCTGTGATGATCAATGTTTGGGACGTTGCCTGTACATTCATGGTGTTCCTGGAACTGGCAAGGTAGGATCTGTTGGCTGTAACGAGTAAAATAGAGCTCTCTTCTAATCTTCTCTATGCATAAACAAGATTTGATCTTCTTATCCTTATGAAACTGCAGACAATGAGTGTACTAGCGGTAATGAGAAATCTGAGGTCAGAAGTTGATGCAGGAAGTATAAGACCATACTGTTTTGTGGAGATTAATGGTCTAAAGTTGGCGTCACCAGAGAATATATACAGGGTAAAGATGACAAAGCTGATCCTATTCTCCTTTTGTGATTGCATTCTCTGGTTTCCCCATAGTATGCCCTATGTTCTTTCAGGTTATATATGAAGCATTAAGTGGGCATAGAGTCAGTTGGAAAAAGGCTCTCCACTTGTTGAACGAACGATTTTTGGATGGAGGGAAAGTTGGTAAACAGGATGATCGGCCTTGTATTCTGCTCATAGATGAACTTGATCTTCTTGTAACCAGAAATCAGTCGGTAATTGGTTCAATTTGTGATAATAATTTCAAATATTTGAAGTTCATATGCTCTAGATTTTTGTGAAGTATAGAAAGTTAAATATTCATACCCTTTTTGTCACAGGTTCTATACAACATTCTTGATTGGCCTACTAGGCCAAATTCCAAATTAATTGTGATAGGTATGGTTTTATGTTGATAAGGCCTTCCCAGCTGACAGATCTATCATCACAAAATTAGCAAATGAATGATATTATCTGTCACAATAAGATGCCAAGGCAATCTATTTAATTAAATATACTGATGACAATGTTGATGACTGATGTTATTCTTTGTAATGAACATAAATTCAGGTATAGCAAATACCATGGATCTTCCAGAAAAGTTGCTTCCTCGTATTGCAAGTCGTATGGGTATGCAAAGGCTTTGCTTTGGCCCTTATAATTATCAGCAACTTCAAGAAATCATTTCAAGTCGCCTTAAAGGAATCGATGCATTTGAAAAACAAGCTATAGAATTTGCTTCAAGAAAGGTCAGCATTTTTCTCTTTTTTTTTTTATCATGAAACTCGATTGCCTCTATAATTTCTCATCTGCAAAAATTGGTTGCACGTGATAAACACTCCAATCTGAGTTTTTGTTTTTTTTGTTTTTTTGTTTTTTTGTTTTTTTTTTCAATTTTTCAAACTCAATATTAACATTCTGTACATACCTTTAGGTTGCAGCAATATCAGGAGATGCACGACGTGCACTAGAGATATGCAGGCGTGCAGCAGAAATAAAAGATTATCATATCAAGAGACTAAAATCAGCTCCTAAGTCTGTTTGTTCAGGTATACGCACATTAATTTATTCACATATTGAAACAATGAAAAAAAAAAAATCAGTGGAAGATCCCTTGAGAAGTGGAAACTTGGTTGTACTTTTATTTGTTGGTTAATGTTTTGTTTTTGTATCCGTTGTGCCCATGCACGCATGTAAAATGTTATACCAAATCTGATCTGTCAGGTGTTGAAATTATTTAGGGCACATATATGCATCTCTATTTGATTTCATATTTTTATAAATAAATTGCTCTCCTTTTCCCCTCTTTTCTTCTTTTGCCTAGATATTGTAAATATTCAGTATCAATTGGACTAGTAAATCTGTGTGAAGAAGGATGTGCCTAGGACCGCCATGTGACAGGGACAACGGGGTATCACATCCTTAGTTGTAATCATATTTCACATGATTGCAACACTTTTACTTGATAATTTAATTTCTTTTCTTTTTTTAATTAAAAAAACCCATGTTTGCAACACTTGTAGCTATTCTAATGATTGCATGCTTTCAGCTCGCTCCAGATTGATATCTCTTTATTTTTTTTTAACATAATGATGATATATGAGATGTTATACAGTACTTTCACCCACAATATATTATTCATTGCTCAATGGTGTTTGTCCAACTTATTCTTGTTACAGCCTTTTAGTGAATCATGCAGGTATAACAACTGAAAATATTTGCTTCTTTTGACTATCAATTGCTTAGAAGCTGGAAAATAACGAATATTTAAAAAAAAAAAATGGTAATGGTTAAAAAGCTATGAAGGCCAAGGACTCATATACACACTTGTAGAAGAAGGCCTCGTGATGTTTGGTGTTAACTTTTGCATTTCACTTCATAGAAATGCTGCAAAAAGTTGCAAACCCTTTTTTGCTACATTGGAACATGTCACCGCATTGTATTTTCTTCAAAATAATGACAAAAACATCAAAGTATGTTTTGCAGTCTCGCTTTTTTATATTTTAAAATGTCATACACTGCTGAGTTCTACAGAATTTGAAACTTAGGGATGTTATTTGTCATAAAACTTATGTTGATAGGCCAGAATCATCATCCTTAGACCAAAGCCCTAATCTAAAGGGTGAGTTTAAGACTAGGCAAACTATCTAAACCATCACTCGTAATCAGTCCTTATTATGCATCCAATGTAAGATGGAACCTTGCCTCACTAGTAGCCTTAAAGTAAGACCTTACATCATGAGAAGAAGCATTTGTTTGTTCTTCTCACTAATTTAATTGAATAAATCTTTGCTTTCTAGGAAAATCACTTGTTGGTATGGCTGATGTTGAAGCAGCCATTCAAGAAATGTTCCAGGCACCTCATATTCAGGTGAGTTTAAAATTTAGTTTATATGTTAACATTGAATTATGATTAAATTGTTATTGACACTTATACCCCATTTGTTTGAACGATAACATGTTGGAAGAAGATATCAAATTGATAAATGAGGCATGTAATATTTTGATTGTTATGTCCTGCTACAAGGCAAATTATATGTGGATAAACGGACTATCTAAACAGTACTATGCTGAGAGAAGAAACTATTGAGATAACAGAATTCTATTTGGGGAGCTGTCTCTTTTGTTCTGAAACTGTGAAACATGATGTCACTTAGAGTTTTAATGAACTAATATAAGTGCTTCCCTGATTAAGAACTGTAACTCACAACAATAAAACTACTCTTACAGGACCAAACTATCACAGAGCACAAATATTGAATAACCACCACTGTTTGCATGCTTTTTTCTGCCACATCTGTGTACAAACAAGATCCAGTGTCTAGTCACTAGCTTCAGCAATTATCATTCTTACATGGGTGACAAGAATGTCTGTTCACATATTGTACATCTTGCACAATGACAACAATATTGTTATGATCTTGGAATATGTCTTCATAATCTTTTTTTTCCTCCAGGTAATGAAAAGTTTTTCCAACAATAAGAACTGTAACTCACAACAATAAGTGCTTCCCTGATTAAGAACTGTAACTCACAACAATAAAACTACTCTTACAGGACCAAACTATCACAGAGCACAAATATTGAATAACCACCACTGTTTGCATGCTTTTTTCTGCCACATCTGTGTACAAACAGGATCCAGTGTCTAGTCACTAGCTTCAGCAATTATCATTCTTACATGGGTGACAAGAATGTCTGTTCACATATTGTACATCTTGCACAATGACAACAATATTGTTATGATCTTGGAATATGTCTTCATAATCTTTTTTTTCCTCCAGGTAATGAAAAGTTTTTCCAAACTAAGTAAAATCTTCTTGACGGCTATGGTGCATGAGCTATATAAAACAGGAATGGGTGAAACCACCTTTGAAAAGGTCAGCTTCTTAAGCTTCTCTCTAAATCTCTGCGTTCTTTCTTGTTGGTTTGGTGATATTTAGATTTCTTTGCATTTTTGACATTTGACAGACGTTTTTGTCAATTTCAAACTAAGAAACCTTTTTAACTCATCAAACATGCCCACTAGTGGAAATCTTGAAGATTTTTTTTTGTTTTTGTTTTTGTAATTCTTTTCTGGCCAATTGCACAGTGGCACCCACAAATGATTCCTTGATGGAAGATGGCAAGGACTGAACCCAGAATCTTTCACATAAAGTGTGGGCAGGAATTAATTGCTGAATACTTCAAGATTTCTTCTCACTTTATTTTGCTTCTTTGTTGCATAATAGCTCAGCTAGAGGACTCTGCAAGCATGAAAATATTAAGTGAAATCCTCGGCTAGTAATAACTGGATAGCACTAGTAGTAACTGAAGGAGGACAATTTTAGTTCACCATCATCCAGAACTACAAAAAACTTCTTAATGGTGCAGGAAATTTAATGTTAAGAATACATGTGTATAGATATTTATCTTGAAATTTTATTTTATTGCAGTTGGCACTGACGGTCTCATGTCTTTGTACAAGCAATGGAGAAGCATTTCCTGGATATGACACACTCTTGAAAGTTGGGTAAGAATTTTTCTATTATTTATTTTATAGACATCAATGGGAGACAAGGTCTCAGTTTGACATATACTTCAGAGGCCTTTCTTCGATGAACTATTAGGGTGTAAAAGGCATGCGTTGCACTTAGGACCAAAAATAAAGTCCAAGCCCTATTTGCTGCCATGGAATATCGAAACCATGGTGAAAATAATATATATATATATATATATATAGACACACATTATGTATACATCTCCTTCTGTGTGAAATGTTTTGCTACCTGCTTTATTTTATGATAGTTTGTGAAACCATATTCCTCCTTTTTTCTCTTTACATTTCAGGATGATTTTCTGACCATATTAGTGATGACCCTTTCTGTTGCTTATAAAATTATATGAAGCTCATTTAGTTGAATTGATGCTAATAAATTCTGTGTTAAGGTGAAAACTGAGCTTCCTTTTTCTTTTCTTTTTCTGCAGCTGTAAGCTTGGTGAATGCAGAATTCTTGTATGTGAGCCAGGCTCTAAACACAGGTTGCAAAAGTTGCAGCTCAATTTTCCAAGGTTAGTTCTTTAACAAGCCCACTGCCATAGTTGATTGGACCCAGTTGACTTTGGCATTTGATCTCAATTAAAGCAATTTAATCATAGAAGACTGGAAAGTGTCTTGTATATGAACTCTAATGCCAAGCATGACTCTCTTGGTGTTCTCTATATATTTGCACATGCAAGAGCCGCTAGTATATGTGACTGTAAAAGGTAAATATGGTCTACTCTGATGGTCCAAAATGATTTGCCAAAGTCTGTCCTAAATTGGTCCTTAAAATTTTGCGTCTCTATTAGAAATTACTAGGACAAGACAGGGTTCTTGTTGACGTCTAAGCTAGTCCTGCAGGATTCTGTCCAATCCCTAAAAATTCGTTAGCCTTCTAGACACAATGTTTTTACTATTGGGATTGCCATTGCCACCATATTGCACGTGGTGTGTGGATATATTGAGTAGAAGTTTTGAAGACCACAGGGCATGAACCTTGGTTAATTAGGATTTTTATTACATTTGCAGTAGACAAAAGTAAGAGTCTCTTTCTAGCCTCAACTTGTCATAAAAAAGATTCATTACCCAGTGCTAACCCCAGTAAAAGCGAGGTCTTGGGAGGATGGCTTGATACAGTTCTACCCTTCAACTTCTTTTTCATGAAGTAGCCACTCTAAAGATTCAAATCCTTACAATGTCAATTGGCACGTGAGATTTTACCATTACAACACCATAACTTGTCATCAACTTATAAAAAAAAGTAACAGCAGTCATAGCTAATAACCATTACTGCTTACTCTATATTCTTAAAACTACTTTTTGTTGTAAAATGTAATGTTGTGAGTAATAATCACCGGTTTCAATGTCAGATATGTATAACGGCTAATGTTTGATTTATAAAATTTTTCATTTAGCCATCTAAGTTAGTATCAGAAAATTTTGACAGTATCCTAATTTGAATAATTTCATTATGTTCTGTGGCAGCGATGATGTGTCATTTGCATTGAAAGACAGCAAGGAGATTCCTTGGTTGGCCAAGTATCTATAATTCAAGACTCATACAATCACATTCAATTTTTAGTTCAGAACAACAAATTTTTACTTGCTCTCAATTTTTTTAAATTATAAATCCCCATTGATTTATGTTCTTTCCAGACTTGGATACCTCATTTTTCCTTTCCTTTGTTCCTTTATTATAAACTTTGAGTTCATTTGGAGAATTTGTATCTTGTTCCTGAGGCCCTGTTATTTTTCTATTAGAAACTTTGAGACAAAGAAACTTAAATTGTATCTCTTTTTTCTTCCCTAATAAGTGAGAAGTACAAAATTAGAATCTGAAGAACATTTGTCAATCTGTACTATTTTAAACATGTCCTATCATTCCTCACCACATCACTACTTTGGCGAGCTGATAAAGGACAGCTTGAAGGGGAAATCTGGAGACATTTTTGGTTTGATTAGAGTTTGGTGCAATATGAATAAAATCCTGAAGTTCTTGACGCACTATATCCACTGGCTTAGGAGTCCCAGTTTTAGTGATGGTTTTGTGAACGACAGAAGTACATAACCAACATTGCAACCATATTGAAATGGATGCATAGATTTGGCGTATGGTAGTTATTTTACCAAATCTCAGTAATATGATAATCTTGCGAGATTCTACCAATTGAGTATAAGTTCTCTGAAGCATGGTGGTTGGTAGTTACTCCGCAATTCCTTTTTTTCCCCTCATACATAGATTGAATGTTGACCAACCAAATGCAAACTTGTCCAAATTCCTTAGCTCTGATTACAAGCTACATGAGTTCCAACTTCCAAAGCAACAGAAACTAAATGAAGAACTATTTACCTTGAATTTTGGAGAAGGATTGGGGTTATGGTTTGCACTTAAATCTTTGACTTGGTTGCTATAAGAGCAAATATATATAATCATGCAATTGCAATGGTGTAAGTATTATTTGTTCTATCGATGATGTCGTGACCCGATGCTTTCAATTTTCTATGAGGGAATGGCACATTAATCGTGCAATAGGTGCCAGGAAAAAGAATATATGAAGCATCTGTATAATTAAATAATAAATAAATAAAAACTAGGAATCGTAGCTTGTATTTTCATGTTAGCTATTTGAGAAGATACAATGGACAACTTTAGGCAGAAAAGGAGTCGATTAATCTGCAATTGATAACATACAACAAGCAACAGTCTAAAATGTGGCTCAAAGTATATCTGTACTTGAAAATTTGCCAATGGGCAGTCTCCTGTATTGACATCCACAGCCCACATAATATGAAAGTGTAAAAAAAAATAACAATAAAACTACGTAAATAAAAAGAAAATTCTCAAATTCCACTAGAGCATGGTATGCTGAAGAGCATCCTGAATGTTTTTACTCCAGATTGTAATATCGTAGTCCAACAGTGGCCATGGTGTACCAACGTGAAACATATACTTGATGCTTTTTCTCCAGACTGCATGCTGATTGCATAAATTCACGAACACTTTAATCTGGTAGAGCTCCAGAAAACATGGATCAAAACCAGAATATCAACCAAGTTATGCTGGAGCTGCCTAAGTTTGCTGTGAGAGTGATGAGGTTTTCTGCCATAAGGGTCGTCCTAAAATGGTACTTCCATGAATGGAGAGATAAGCAGCATTTAACCTAGAAATCAACATTTAAAACAAATAAAAAAGAAATCAATTTATGGCTTGGGTAGTTTGGTTCCTAAATTACATTGCAAGAAGTGAGAAGAAGAAGAGAATTTACTTATCAACATCAGGTGTAGCCAAGGGATCATATAACTCCTCCCTTTGATCTACAGCAGGCATGGCTCCTGTCATAGCTGCCATGTCCTGAACACCTTCAACCTGTAAATGAACCATTTAGGTATAGAATTATTTTCAAGCACCTTTTGGGTTTTTTGAAAAGTAACAAATATTTTTATTAAAAGAAAACCAAACCAAGTACACCTGGGGTGTACTCAGTGAGAATTACAATCAAACTCTCAAATTACAATGCTCAAACATATCTAGAAGAGTTCAAGCACCTTCTGTATATTTGCTCTCTCTGTTGTGTGCAAACGTAGAATGGGTAAAAATGATGCATGGCTTTTCATATCTACAAATAAGCCCGTTTGTTGTGTGTTGGAAAGGTAATAATAATGTAGGAGTTCACACATTTGAAAAACCCCATTTTGGAGTAAAAAATTTCTTTTTTTTTTTTTTTCCAATTTCAAAAGTCTCATTAAATCTTCTAAAAATTATTGAGAACTTCAGTGCTCAACATGTGTTATTCCCACATGATATTCACTTAGTTGATACTAGAAACAATTGCTCACAAGGCCGAAGAAAAAAAGAAACAGTGGCTCTATTTCTGTTGACTAATACAGCATCCATCTCACGAAATAAAAATTGCTTTGGAATAGCATCAGTGCCAACAAGTGTTACTAATGTCAAAACAATTTACCTGCTGTGGGTAATTTGCATAGCCACCATATGAGTTGTACGCATATAATGATGGATCCTGAGTAGCCCCATAAGCATAGGCCTCATAGCCTTGTCCATAACCATAATAAGCACTCCATTGACTTGGATCTACTTGCTGACCCCAGCTACCAGGTACATCCTACAATAAGCCGGTATCAAAAAATTTGTAAGGCTAGATTGTTGTATCTAGAAAGTTAACCATATAATGAAAAATTCCAGTATCAATACAAATGGGTAACCATATCTAGATTAATGTATCTAGAAAATTAGCTATATAAGGGAAATTCAAGTACAAAACAAATGGGTAACCATATAAGAAAGCTAACCAGAGATGTTGTGTTCATCTCAACCTATCAACCATGCCTTAACAGGTAGGTGAGCAGATGAAAATAAAATGTGGTTTAAAATTCAGTATGACTGTCAGTGAGTTCTTTGATAAAAACCCTTCAAGTTCACTCTTTGTTCATACATAGTACTAAGACAAAATATAGCTAATTTACCACCATTCCACCAGAGGTATGTCACATCATCAGACTTCAATTGTCTAATCGGGTGTTCCTGGCTTTGAAATAGAGCATCACATTGGAAGCACAAATGGAAAACAATATCTTTATCACTATATCAAAGTGAGCATATGATAGAGATGAGTTAAAAGCAATCACCTGTTTAGCTGTTGGACTCCTACCCCAAGAAATGCGGACAATTTGTTGGCCAATCATCTTTCCCTGCATCTTTTGCATGGCTTCATCAGCAGTTGCTCTACATAGACAATTGTAATAAAAGAAATCAGGAACCCATGAACACCAAAAAAGGTAAAGTGATAAAAAGACTTGACAAAAACATTGTATAATAACGAGTTTGCCCTTTTTGGACTACAGGTTTTTCTTGCATTCTTCCATGCTTTCATTTTTTTATGATTCATTTTGTCAATGCAAAAAGTAGGCCCTAAAACGTCAACATTCTAGTACAACAATCAATGATTTTCTAAAAGAAGGTAAAAGGAAGAAGGAAAAAAAGAGAAAAAATGGTCACTATATTTATGAGACATTTTTACCAAAACAAAAATTATGGGAGAAGTTTTACATTCACTGTTAAATATCAGGAAAATCAAGTAAATATTTCACATGCAAGCAAATGACAAACCTCGTCCCAAACTGTACAAAACCGCATCCTTTGCCCACAGGAATCTTGACGTAGGCAATTTCACCAAACTGTAAAAAGGTTTGCTTTAGCTCCTCTTCTGTGACATTAGGATCCAAGTTACCAACAAAAATCTGCAGCAGATAAAAAGAAGAAAAATAAGAGATGAGATAAATGAACACAATAAGACTTTAGTCTGTCTGACTTACCGTAGTATTATTTACATCATAATTTTCTGCTGGAAGCATGGCGGGTGCTGGTGTGGGATATGCTGCTGTAACTGAATATACTGTTGTCAGAAAAGTCCATACATAAGATCTCTTATTAAGGCTAAAACAGTATCAGAAACTAATTTTAGCATGAAGACTAAAGAATGTTAATCAGGAATTTGAAGTCTCTTGTCTCAATGGCTTTTCCAGACAATAAGAAAGACTTATCTGAGTCCGCAACATGACATTAGTTCTATAACAGTTTTTTTTTTTTTTGATAAGTAAGAAAGATGTATATTCAAGAAGCTACCTCATGAAAAAACATAAGGCAGAACAAAGAGTACAGAAAAAGAAACAAACAGACAGAAAAAAACAAAAAACTAATTACAAAGGAGAGAACTAAGGAACAAAGGGAGAGAATCACTAGAGGTGAGTCCCCAAGCCCTAGACTAATCAAAAAGAGAACCACTAAAAGAAGCAAGCAACTAGTCTATAACATTTAATAAGATATAAATAACCTTTGGGTGTAGCATATGGTTGAAACGCAGTGGTCTTCTTTGGTGTAGCTGCACTAATACGCATCGGCCTTGTTGAACAATATAAACCATTCATTTCAGTCATAGCACGATTTCTTTCGGCCTCATCAGAAAATTTGACAAATCCATATCCCTTTGAGCGTCCAGTATTTGGATCAGTCACAACCTTGGCACCTCTAACAGACGGATAATTAACTCGAAAGGTCTCTTGTAACAGATAATCAGTAACATCAGGAGCTAAATCACCCACAAAAATAGAATGTTCAGGCCCAGCATCAGGACGTCTTTCCCCTATGCCAAAAGAAGCCCAATTCAACCTGAAAGTTTGTTCAGTTCCAGGCATTTGAGTGCCATTGTGAGACTGCAGAATCCTTTCAGCTGCTGCATGGGAAACAAACTCAACAAACCCATAACCCTCAGGCTGGCCAGTGATCTTGTTACGTATAATCTTTATTGAAATAACCTGTAAAGAGAAGTGTCCATTTAAAAAGTTAATAACATCTGTTTCAGCACAGAACTACAAGCTTGAATGAGAAACTAACACATTGTAAGGGTTCAACACCCCATAATCTAGCATTAACAGACTTAAAGACCTGAGGAGGCGGCCAATTTAGCAGGTGTTTAATAATGACTCATTGTTCATGTTTGCAACTCATGATTCACAGAACTACAAGCTTGAATGAGAAACTACCACATTGTCAGAGTTCAACACCCCATAATCTAGCATTAACAGACTTAAAGACCTGAGAAGGCGGGAAATTTAGCAAGTGTTTAACAATGACTCATTGTTCTTGTTTGCAACTCACAATTCACTATGCAATACCGACCCACTGTTAACCAAAATGAAGCTTAATTCACATTAAAACCAGCAAAAACTTCGAATATAAGAAATTCATGAGTCACCATGCTCCACCACCACATCTTGTCATCTCCACTACTGGAAGCAAATTAGAATATAAGAACAAATTGTGCAAAAGCCAACAGCCTCTAACTCTCAAAATCCTGAAAAGTTTATGTAAAGCTAATATTCCAACGTCAGACTCCCTCTCCAAAGGTACCCCCAAATGTCAAGCTGCATCACCTTATTTATAATGTTTCAAAAATAAGAATCATGTGAGTGATCTTCAATGTAAATATGTGTATGATAAGAACTCAAACTCTGATACTTCTTCTCCTTTCTAGATGCCATGAAAGCACCAACTTGATACAGTGATTTTGGTATCTCGACATTAAAGCCAAAAAAAATTACTTTACCTTGCCCTAACAATTTAATTGTTAATTTTTGTATGGGGATGAAGCTCCAGTCATAATTCAACACTCAATATATTACCAAAATCATTCAAACCAACAAATCTCTCTTGTTGTGAACTCCGTCAGTTTTCAGAATAGAGGTGTTTAATTTGTAAGAAAAAGTAGAATCTAAGTATATTTATAACATACAAATACAAACGGCAGCAATCAGCCATAATCAATTAAAAAAAATTTCAACCAAATATCAAAAGTAAAAAAAAAAACCTTCTCTCTTCTTCTACTGACAATGTTTCTTCATGATCAGACAAAGAATAAATGCACTCCAAATTCGAATTAAGCTCACACACCCTATAAGCAGAGCAAAGCCACCCCATAACACATTCACAACTCATCTAAAAAACATAATTCACATACCCCAATTATGAATTTATAGACTAGCCTAATCAATTGGTTTCATATTCTACAAACACTCAAATTCTCAAACCCAATAACCCTGCACAACCACGACAATGAAGCTCCCTTCTCCACACTAAAAAAAAATTCAAACACCAATCTTAACAGGGCATGATTGAACACCTAATTGGCCACTGAAAAATTCTACAATCAGAGCACTCTTACGCTTACTATCAGTCATAAACATCACCTACTCAAAACAGCATTATAAACCCCAAAAATACCACATCAGGAAATCCACAGAGAAGATAACAAACAACTCAAAACCGAGAATTTCACTTTCACACTTCAATTGGGTCT
Organism: Quercus glauca; assembly: GCA_023736055.1. NCBI lineage: Eukaryota > Viridiplantae > Streptophyta > Magnoliopsida > Fagales > Fagaceae > Quercus > Quercus glauca. The sequence continues at coordinate 56,390,758 of CM043315.1, read as the reverse complement.
CTGAATTTGAAGACAATTACCAAATTTGACACACAAATACATGCACATACACATGGATACATTAAAAAAAATAGAAACCCAAAAAAACCCACATCAGGAAATCGACAGAGATGATAACAAGCAACTCAAAATCGAAACTTTCACTTTCAAACTTCCATTGGGTCTCTGAATTTGAAAACAATTACCAAACTTCACACACATATAACACATAAATAAACAAATTCACACACACACCACACACACACACACACACACACACACATATATATATATATAGAGAGAGAGAGAGAGAGAGGACCTCGCCGGTGTGAGCAAAGCAATTATGGAGGTAGTTCTCGTCGACCCAGTACTGCAAATCGCCAATCCAGAGAGTACGGACTTCTTCGACGGAAGTAGGCTGATGGTAGCTGGGCTGAGACGACGTCGTCATCATCGTTGGTGTTGCCGATGCGTCTTGTACATGCACTTGTGCTTGCGCGCTCGTCACCCACTGCATTATTCTCTCTCTCTCTCTCTCTCTCAAAGCTTCGGTTCTGAAAAAGGGTGAAGCTTCAGTGAAAGCAGTGACGCCACAACGCTGTCGTTTTTGTTATTGTGTGTGTAAGCACTTGAATTGTTTTGTTCCACCCCTTCATATATATATATATATTTTAATAATTTTAACAGCAGATAGTACTCTTCGAAATATGTTTATTAAAAAAAATTAAGACAATTTTGTACCTTTACAGTTTTTTTTTTTTTTTTTTCAGTTATCTTAATTGGTAAAATCGCTTATAATTAAATATGAAATTTAGAGTTCAATTCATGTATACACAAAAAAAAAAAAAAAAATATCTTGGTCTAATGATAAAAGAGCAATCATCATAAGTGGATGTCATGGATGGATATTATCTCTAAAAAAATAATACATTATTTTTCAAATAATGTATATAATTCTATACATTCATCTTACACAAATTTTTAAAGAATTTAGCCAATTATAAATAAGAGTGGTTCCAAGAATTTTTTCTAGAGTAGTAATTAAGAAACTTACATTATATAAAATCTAATAAAAATAGAACTTCATATATTGACAAAAAATAATAAAAATAAAAACATGCAAATACATAAATTTACAATTTCCTTCTACAAATTTTCTTATTTTAAAATCGTTGTATGATAGTCATATTATCAATATTACAAATTATATCTCTTTCAAAACATTAGTTAAATACCATTTTTATTGGGCATTTTCTTTTTATTTTTCTTGGGCATTTTCTTTTTAAAGTTACAACTCTTATTAAAAAAATTAACATGACTACATATTTTAAAAATCTAATATTTAAATTACATATTCTTTATATTCTTAAAACACATGTCAAATTTCATATCAATCAGATATTATTTACGATTCGACCTATAAACTTATTTTTTATATGTATTTTTAAACTACAAAAACTCGAAATTCAAACATTTGATTGATGACATAGCAATTGATCTTTGATCTTCTTGAAATTTTGCAAGTATGGAGGATATAAGAAGAAAATGTAATTCAATTGTAGATTTATCAAAATACACATCCAATAAAAAAAAAATATATTAAATGGAGTTGTAATATTAGTTTACAACCAAGGTTGCCAAAATTTGTCAAAAATTTAATTAAGTTAGGCTTAAAAAAATTTAGAGTGGTCACAATGTGGAGTCGTGCCTGCAATTATTTGCATCACAATTTTTTTTATTTCTATTACCTATATAAAAAGCGCGTATGCACCTGTGAATGGTGCTTTTGTCGAGCACCTTGCTTGGTTATTTTCTGTCTAACAAATTTACAGCCACGCAATGGACAAAAGAGAGCTGAGTTGGTTTGTTTGTTCTGTGTAGACGGCTTACCCATGTTTGACAAAACGACTTCCCAAATGACTTCTCAAGTGTTAAAACGGCAAGCCTAGCAAAAAGAAGTGCAAATTCTTTGGAACTCTAAAAAACATCAACATTTGGTTGAGATTACTTAATTGCCCCTACCTTCATTTGTGAGCTATATAAAAAATGGGCCCTTTTTAGTCTTTTTGTTGTCGGGTTTATAGTGCTGGCTGCCGCACATGTTCAAGTACTTTGACGTTTTTATCCTTCAAAACTTTAAATCAAAAGAGTGAACAAGCCTGGACAGTAATGGGCCCTTTTTAGTCTTTTTACTGTCATGTTTATAGTGCTGGCTACCCCACACATGTACAAGTACTTTGACGTTTTTATCCTTTAAAACTTTAAATCAAAAGAGTGAACAAGCCTGGATAGTAATGGGCCTTTTTTAGTCTTTTTAATTATCATGTTTATAGTGCTGGCTGGGATTTTTTTTTCCATTTAGTATTATTTTAGCAACAAGTTTTTTAGTTAGCATATTTTTGAAACATTTTAGCAAGCTAACATCTCAAGTTTGTCAGACTCGATTTCAACTAAAGAAATCCAGTGTAGTACACTCGATTTATGCTCTACCAGAGGTTGATGTGGATTTTTTGTACATGTAGATCTCAAGTCTAATATACTCAATTTAAGCTTTGGATTTGGAGAACAAGAAAACACGAAGAAGAAGAAGAAAGAAAGATTTCTTTGCAGGTGGGTTTGGTTTTGTAGGTAGAGATGGCAACAAAGTGGTGTATTTGGTTTTGCCATGGGTGGGTTTGGTTTTGCAAGTGACTTCACAGGGTGGGTCTCTTCTTCTTCTTCCTCTTCTTCTTTTCCTTCTTTCTTCTTCTTCTCCTTCTTTCTGCTTCGTTCTTCTTCTTTGTTCTTCTTCTTTGTTTCTTAGATCTAGAAAACTAAATCGAGTACATGAGACTCGAGTTGTACGTGTATAAAAATTTCCTCATCAACATTCCAGAGAATCAAAATCGAGTGCGTGAAACTCAATTTCGTCAATTGAAATTGAGTTCAAAAAACTCAAGATGTTAGTTTGTTAAAATGTTTCAAAAATATGCTAACTAATAAAATTGTTGCTAAAATGATGCTAAATGGCAAAAAAATTCTGCTGATAGACACAAACATGGTAGGGAGAGAAATAGTGAGTCTGTGAGAGATAAGAACAAAGAAAAAAAAGGGGGGGGGGGGTGGGTCAGCCATGACCCATGAGTCAACTGCTTCCATCACAAGAGAGAGAAAGAGAAGAAACAAGAAAAAGAAGAAGGTTGGAGAGAAAGAAAGATGGAGATTTTGTTTTGGTTTAGCTCATTAATTTTTTTTTTATTTGATGAAACTATATTTATCTCATTTAGATGTAACTTCTGCACATGGGTTCATCTTGCATGTAGATTATTACTTTCTTGCTTGCTGATTTTTTTTTTTTAGAAAGTCTTGGTGGTTTATTTTAACAAAGATGGAGATTTTGTTTTGGTTTAGCTTATTCATTTCATCTCACTTTTTTTTTAAAAAAAATTATTAGATGAAATTATATTTATTTCATTTAGATGTACCTTCTCCAGATGGATTCATCTTGCATGTGGATTATTATTTTCTTTCTTGCTTTTTTTTTTTTTTTTCCTGAGAAAGTTTTCCTGATTTGTTTTAATTTGTTATATGTAGTCATGTAATTCATTTGTTGTCCCATCATTATGAATATAATTTGTTTAAAAGTCCTTTGCCATTGATGATTAGTTCTTAAGCAATTCCCTGTAGCATCTCTACCTTGTTTGGAGAGGTAGATTTTGACACATACATATGGAGAAAGCTGTGTATGAAGGTAATGTTGAGGGTGGGTTGCAGTATGAACTATGTATTCTTAAGAGCAAAAGGCTTTTTGTACTTGTAATTGAGTTTTGAAATGTGAAATTTTCCTTTTTTAAGTTAGTATCCCCATTGTGTTTTGTACTCGCAAATTTATAGAAAATAAAACTTTATATTCCATTCCTCACATTTTAAAAATACTGATGGTAAAAAATTTAGGTGTTTCACATATAAAATGATTTACATATTGGTTGTGTTATAAACAATTTCTATATTTGAAATTATATTGTTATTCAATGCAATGACAAGATATTGAGGTAAGAGTAAAGGTAAGAGTAAGGCTGTTTAACGTAATCTCTCCAAAACTTTGTAACATTGTAACATAATTCCTCCAAAAATCTTGTAAAAAAGGGAGTTTTGTATACTGAACATGAATATGATAACAATAAATTATTATTTAATATAATGGCAAGCGTGTGCCTTGCATGTGCTTCCCCACTAGTAGTTTAAGAAAAGTAGATATTTGATTGAATTTCTTCTTCAACTTATATAGAACATAAAAAGAGAATTCCAGAATCCAAAAGAAGACAGTCCATATAAAATGACAAGAGCCATGACATACTTTGCAAGGACCTGACTGCATGGAGGTTAATGGATGAACTTTGGAGCATGTTAAAAGTCAAATATGGACAAGATTTCCCTTATAGTAAAATAATACAAATGGGATTGAGATCAATTCAGCAAAAAGAAGAAGAGGGATTAGGATCAGAATGCCGACATGTTATACGTGACCATAGCGGCAAAACCACAGTGGACTAGATGGACTCTTGGTCCGTTTGAAATCTGCTTATTTTGCTAAAATTAAATTTTTTTTGTTAAAAATACTATAGATAAAGGTAAAAGTTAACTGAAATAGTACAATGAGACTCATGAATAGTATCAAAAAATGTAGTGAAACTCATAAATAGTAGCAAAAATAAGCCGAATAGTAAAATAAGTTGGCAAAAATAATATTTGTCAAACAGACACTCTGTATAATTTGCTTTTGGTGTGCACAACCTTGTTGAAAAATGAAAATCTTAGCCATGTTACATAAAGTTATTAAACTTGAAAGCGGTGTTTGAAAGGCTCTTGATCGAGATTGCTTTAGCTTCGAGATTTGTAGTGATGCCTCACAGATTTCAAGTAATAACTCATTCTATTTTGTGAGAGAGAGAGAGAGAGAGAGAGAGAGAGAGAGAGAGAGAGAGAGAGAGAGAGAGAGAGAGAGAGAGAGAGAGAGAGAGAGAGAGAGAGAGAGAGAGAGAGAGAGAGAGAGAGAGAGAGAGTATTTACGCAGTAATTAAAGTGGTGGCAAACTTGTAATTAAAGCGAACATGACTTCAATTTTATTTTTTATTTTTTAGGTAAAACTATAAGATATAATCCTTCTAAAAAATAAAATAAAATGATATAGTATTGTACATCATATTAAAACATTTGAAAACATTATATATTTTTCCATTTTTTCCAATCAATAAATATAATTTTGTACATTCATTATATATTTTTCCATTTTTTCCAATCAATAAATATAATTTTGTACATTCAACATTACACACATGGATATTAGAATTGATTTTCAAATGAATACAGTTAAGTTGAATTTTCAAATGAGTGGTAAAATTGATTGAGTGTGGTTGTGTTTATTCTTTAATATGTAATATGACTATGTGGCATGTTGGGATTGGAGGGGTAAAACTTGAGTTTTACACTACATCCTTAGAGAATTTAATCTTTTTTTTCAAAGCATGTTCACAATTTTGTACATTCTAAATACAATTTTTTTTAAAAATGTACACAATTATGTAGATTTTACACACACATTTTTCAAAAAATGTGCACAAATTTTCAAATAATGGACATAATTATATGCATTCAACACACACAAAACTTTCAAAGAATGTACACAATTTTCAAAGAATTATACAAAACTCTATAAATTCAACGTACACATTTTTTTAACAATGTACATAATTTTGTAGATTTAAAGTACACAAATTTTCAAATAATGTACGTAATTCTGTACATTCAACATACACTTTTTTCAAATAGTGTACACAAATTTTCAAGAATGTACACAATCATGTACATTCAATGTACACATTTTCAAAAGAATGTACACAATTATGTACATTCAACATACACAATTTTGTTTATCAAAAAAAAAAAAAAAAGACACAATTTTTTAAATTTAATATACACAATTTTTCAAAGAATGTACACAATTATATAGATTCAATGTACATAAATTTTCAAATGATGTACATAATTCTATATATTCAATGTGCACTTTTTTCAAATAATGTACACAATTATATACATTCAAAGTGAACACATTTTTCAAAGAATGCCCACAATTCTTTACATTCAACATATACAATTTTTCAATGAATATATCTAATTGTATACATTTAATGTACACAAGTTTTTAAAGAATGTACACAATTTTATACATTCAACGTACATATTTTTCAAAAAACGTAGACAATTCTATACATTCAATATATACATTTTTCAAAGAATGTATACAATTTTATACAATAAATGCATACAATTTTTTAAAGAATGTAGACAATTTTGTACAATTAACATCACATTTTTTTAAGAATATATACAATTATATATATTCAACGTACAATAATATACACAAATCTCTACATTCAACGTACACCATTTTCATAGTGTACACAATTATGTACATTCGACATACACAAAATTTCAAATAATGTACATAATTTTGTACATTCAATGTACATAATTTTTCTAAGAATGTATATAATTTTGTACATTTAATGTACACATTTAAAAAAAAATGTAAACAATTCTATACATTTAAAGTACATGTTTTTTCAAAGAATGTTCACAATTCTGATTTTACATGAGATTGGTGAGAGGGTTTGGGGATTGGATCGTAGGATCGGCATGAGAATTATAAGATCCTACTTTTTGATTAAAAAATAAAAATAAAATACCTATAATTATAATTCATAATATATATATATATATATATATATATATATATTAAAGAGATTGTTGAAAAAATGTAATTTTTTTTACACAAATTAATGAAATTACTAATAAAAGACAAAGTACCAAATTACAAATACATAAATAAAGTGAAAAAGTTACAACTCATAAATATCAAGTTCTAAGTTGAACAACTCAAAGCATACATAATGTCTCACATAAACAATTTAAAGCAAATAATAATGTCAATACCTAATGTCTCACATAAACAACACAACAAACAACAATGTTTTAAACAACACCACAAACACACTCAATCATCAATACTAAAATTTTGGTTATCTTAGATGAATTCCTTAAAGAACGGTTGATTATTATAAACAAAATTCTTGTCACTGTAAGTGGAATTGCAAAAAAAAAAAATCATCTTCGTTGTCAATGGTCTCTCTCAAAGTGGTGTCATCATCAGATTTTTCAACTTCTATCTTTAGTAGCCTAGTCTCTTTTTTTCCTTTTGTCTTCCATGATTATGTTTATTAGGTTAAGATGACAATTAACTACCGACGTGAACTTTAGAGTTTTATTTTTTGTGCTTTTTTTTTATTTTTATATATGATTTTTTAATCAATTTGTTTTTTTTTTTTTTTTAAAATCAGTTTGAGGCATTTGGGCTCCATTTGGAGCCCTAAAATAAGAAATTATTTTTGAATTTCCCTTTATAGCACATGAACTCTAGCATTGACACATCCATAAAATCCTAAATTTAGGTCGGGATCTCACACATATTTTGTTTTAGTAGAAATCCTAGTAAGATCTAAGATATTTTAGGGATGTAAGATCTTAGGATCCTAATATCATGGGAAACTAATAACAGAATTGTTATATCCATAACATTTCATAACACTTTTACAAAAAAATTATATACGATAAGTTGTTATAGGTTTTAATTTGAATTCACAATTTAAATTACTTTTTGCCCACTCGAATCATCCAATAACATACTGCATTTCTCTACTAATAACCATGATGTTATGCAATGACAAACAAGCTGTTCGTGCAACTGCAACATTTGCAACGTTAAAGCCCGCTCAAATCGGTCTCAAAGCTGGCGTACGGCCCACCAACATACACGCATGGTTTCAGTGTCTTGTTCATTGACAGCCCCCAAAACCCTGTCTCTCTCTCTCTCTCTTTGCAACAGTCTCTTGTTAGTTCTTTCCATCTTCCAAAACACATTGCAACTGTCTCTGCCTCTCTTTTTTTTATCATTATTTTCTACGTGCATACACCATTGCTGGTTAGAAAAGCTAGCTTGCCATGGGGATCCCGGCTGTACTTGTTATAGTTCCTGTGGGCATACTTTTCATTCTCTCAGGCCTTCTTGTCAATCTCATTCAGGTATTTGGAGACCAAATCCATTTGGTCTTTTTATATTATTGCATACATATATAATATAATGTCAATTTTGTTCCAATACTTTTTTTCAAACAATGTTTCAATGTTAGTCTTTTGCCATGCTTTTGGCTTCAGCTTCTTGCCTTTCGGGTATCTTTTGAAGAACCATTTTTTTTAAAATTTTTTTTTTTTTTTATGTTGTTTACTAATTGCTAAATTCAAATTATTATTATTGTAAGACAGTCAAAATGGTTGTTGAATAAAAATTGATTGCAATCTTTTTCACAAATGTTGAGTTGGCATGTTGTGGTTGATGCTAATAAAAGTTGTGTCAATAGTGGATCTATGTGAAAGTGATACTACTCTAATCATAAATTGTCGAGGGAATGTGAAAAAAAACTGTGAAATTTATTTTTGTCCATGGCATTACTAAAAAAAACAAGAAGAAACAATTAGAATTGAAACTATTGTCAAGGCAATGTGGAGCCATTTTGTCTAAGGATAGCAATCGTCCACTGTCTTTGCTGAATGTTTTGGATCTTCTACATTTTTTGCTGTAATTTTAGGGAGATACTATAATACAAAGCCTCTGACTTTAGTTCCCAAGCCGGTTATTTTCAATGCAATTTTGCTTGCTTATTAGAAACTTGTAATGTTATCACCAACCATTGTAGCTAATTGGTATCTCTCCCTTTTAATACTGAGGTTTTGAGTTAAACACATGGGTTGAGAAATGGCCGTCATCCATCAAGTAGATTGTAGCCTACACCTACTGCTTCATTAAAAAATTTCTTTTATTCCAAATGAACTATCTCACTTGGATATATTTCTACTTATGCTTTACTTTATGGAATACCTTTGTCTGACTTTTACACATATTTTTTCTTTTCTCAGGCAGTTTTCTTCATCCTTGTTCGTCCACTGTCAAAAAATATGTACAGAAGGATCAACAAAGTAGTTGCAGAATTACTGTGGTTGGAGCTTATATGGCTTATTGATTGGTGGGCTGGTGTCAAGGTGATGAATTTGTTTTGTAAAACTGTATATTCAATTGCTTGTTTGCATGCATCTTTCAAGGATCTGTTTTCAAAGTTATAATCTTGTTTGCTTATAAAAAAAAAAGTTATAATATTGTTTGGTGTATGGTATGGTATGGTACTAAAATAGTTATGATTAAAAAAAAAAGCTAAAATCCTCTTCCATAATTGTCATGAATAAGTAAATAGTTTGCTAATATTCAACATGCTACCACATCTTGCTGAGGTGAGCATTCCTAGCCAATTGAAAATATTCCATACTTTTAAAAAAGTAGGCCTATAAATTGTAAAGGGGTTTCATGGCTTGAGGTAGGAGAGGCGAGAAAATCCCTAAATGTGGAAATGGAGTCTGCAAGCTCCTTAAATCCAGGGATATAGGGGGAAAAGATAAGAGAGGAAATTTTAGGGTTTCTGCAAATAGACAGATTCAAGGAAGTTTTGACAGGCCTTGCCAACAATCAGAAGAAAAGAGACAAAGGATATGTACCTAAAATTTTTTTATTTTTTATTTTTTTTGTCTCTTGAATTTGTTAATTTGCCAATAAGTTGAAGGTAAGTATGCTGTGGAATTCATTAATTGTTTTGTTTTGTATACAAACTCTGTTTGTATTCTCTATTAACACTAGTTTGTTTTGAATTGTTTGACATAATTGCGGTTAGTTTTTCACATATTGACCCAGTGACATGCTTAGCATTCCTTGCAAATGCGTGTGTACTTGGATTTTTATATCCGCATTGCAGTCTGACCAGTTAGACCTTCTGGCTGCAGATTGAGCTGTACACAGATTCAGAAACCTTTCAGTTGATGGGTAATCGATTTTTGGTTTCCTTTTTGGTAATAGTAAAGGTTTAAGATATTATTCTTGAAAACACTTATGAATCTAACATATATCAAATTATCTTATTTGAGTTATTTTCAGGTACAGAACATGCACTTTTCATATGCAATCATAGGAGTGACATTGATTGGCTTGTTGGATGGGTCCTGGCTCAGGTGCTTACCTTTGTAAACTCTAATTTAGAGGCAGTTCTCGTACAATGTTGTGTGTGTCCATACCTTTTAAGATTAACATTTTTCATAAAAAGACTGTCATGAATTGTCTGAATTTATGAATAAACTTTGGAGTTTCTGCTCAGGCGATCTGCTGAGTACTGTGTAACCTTTTGTCTGCATGTCCTAACTAAATTTTGTTCACAATGAAATCACATTTCTTGAAAATTACTCCCACCCTCTCCATTTGTCTGAAGAAGCACAAGGGCAGGTAAAGTTGGCTTTATCTATTTGAGCTAAGTACCTTCATCTCATTTGGTTCTTCATGCTGAACCTGAATTTAATAGCTGGTGAGCTTTTAAACCCATCGGGTGTACATCAATACTCATAAACTTACATGTGCATGTTGTATACTCTATAGTACAGTGCACATAATTGTGTATTGCTATAATTAAAGTCATTAATAGGCTTTGTTTTCATATAGAAAATGTGCTTTTTACAGAACACTTGGCTTATTGCTTCTTTTATCTGGTTGGTCTTACCTATGACAGCGCTTGGATTGCCTTGGTAGTACACTAGCCATCATGAAGAAAGCAGTAAAAAGCCTTCCTGTAAGTTTTAAATCTAACCAATATTCTTCTATTGTAAAATTGGACGAGTCATTAATTTATTAGTTAAATGCTATATTCAAGGTTTTTAGTGGAGTACCACTGGCAATTTGCAAGTCCAACTTCATTGACAAAGGTCGTAGAACTCAAGATAGTTAATGCAAGAGTTTCAAGCCTTAAAATTTTATATTTTAGAGGGAATACCTAATGGAAAGTATGATGGGACATAATTGTTGAAGTGAAAGAGAAAACCAATTTATTCTTGACATATTGATGTTATTAATCAAATTGATTTGAAAGAATTGCATCTTCAAATTTTTAGTAGTTGCAACCTGTGGAACCTAAAACCTACACTGAAGGCCAATTAAGCATAAGTGAATTATTTGTCTTAGCTCAGGAACTCACTTTTCTGGAGCCTGAAAGAACAAATATACCAAGTTATTTAATTTCCCTTTTATCTCTGTATGTTTTCTAAGCAACAAAGTACAGCTTTAAGTTTTACCCTTATTTATGTATTCTGCACTTTAACTTTACTATGCCACTGATAGTATTTTTATGTATGCTTCACTTTCTCTCACTTATTTACTATTCCTTATCCAATGCAAGAAATTTGGCTTCTTTTCAAATTTCTGATAGATTTCTTTACCATTGCTAGCTTTGACATGTTTGCTCGCTTTTCTCCAAGTTCTTCTAAATGTTAGAATCATCATGACCTTCATTATCATCATCACTGTCATTGCTATTGTTGTGAAAAATCACATCAGTAAACTAGACTGTCACTAGTGAAAATTTTCAATGGAATTACTAATGCTAGGTTGCTTAAAAATTACCTTCACAGTCCAGTTTGAGTGTTGGAAATTCTTTCCATCTGGGGTTTGTTTATGTCATTGTTTGTCTAAGTTTCTTATTTTTAGTTGTAGGTCAGATTTGACATTTCTATGAAGATAAAGAGATAAAGGATATGGTATATTTACGCAGGTCATAGGTTGGTCAATGTGGTTTTCTGGTTATGTTTTTGTGGAAAGAAATTGGGCCAAGGATGAAAGCACATTGAAGGTATCCTTTAATGCATTTAAAGAAACATGAATGCATCATAGTTTAATTGTTTTTATCACGTTCATGTCAAATGTGGTTCTGTGCTGCAGTCAGGTTTTCAACAGCTAGAGGATTTTCCATTTCCTTATTGGCTGGCGCTTTTTGTGGAGGGAACTCGCTTTACAGAGGCAAAGCTTTTAGCAGCTCAGAAGTATGCTGCTTCAAAAGGGTTGCCTGTTCCTAGGAACGTTTTGATTCCTCGTACTAAGGTGAATTTAGTTGAAATTTTCCTAAGATTTTCATACTATCCTATTTTTGGTCACATTAGTGCACATTGTTTCCTGTTTGAAAGTTTTAAAGGGGATTTTCTTTCAGTTTTGAGTAGGGAAAGTGCTTTAATTTTCAAATAAAAACCATCCCAGTTTTTGATTGAGGCATAAACTTATGTGGGGTAGTAGAGGCTATCTGATTACTGCTAAACAATTTATTGCCATATCAATAGCACATGAATTTTTCCCAATATATCTATATACATGTATGTATTTTTAATTTTTCTTGTCGTCTGATGAAAATACCCTTGGTATTGATTTAAATTGCTCTCAGGGTTTTGTTTCAGCAGTAAGTCATATGCGTTCATTTGTTCCAGCAATTTATGACTGTACAGTGGCTGTTCCAAAAGATCAACCTCCACCTACAATGTTGAGAATACTTAGAGGGAAATCTTCTGTGGTACGAAAACAAAACCCCTGACCACTTCATTTAACAGCTTAATTTTTTAGTTGATAGTATTGTAATGATTGATTTTACTGAGTCTGAAATCCTAATCTGGTATGAGAAATGTTTTAAGTGTTTATGCTCATTTGAACCCTATAGAAACCAGAAGAAATTCCTGTAAACTGACAAGAACAAACTGAGTCTGTTTCCAGCTACTAGTACAGGCCAGAATCCAGATGAATATTATTGTTGAATGAAAATGAGGCCAATGTATGTTCTTGATATATATGAGTAATGCTATTCTCACATAATCAATAATAGGTGTCATTGTTTCTTACTTTACAGGTAAAGGTGCACATCAGGAGACATTCAATGCTGGAATTGCCAGAAACAGCTGACGGCATCTCACAATGGTGTAAAGATGCATTTGTTACGAAGGTATGTGTATTGATGTCTTGATATAATTGCTAAGAAGAAGTGCCTGATAAATTTTGAGGGGCTGCTGGAAAATTCTTGTATTCAATTAACTGATACAAAACATATATTTGCCAAATACAATTAACACATTCTAGATTATGTGCCCAACATAAATTGCCAATATCAATGTAGACGCGAAGATAACTAGCTTCTTTACTCTTGAGAAAGCTCCTAAGCCTGCCCACCCCACTATCAAATTGAAGAGAGAGAGAGAGAGAGAGAGAGAGAGAGAGAGATGAAGTTAACTTGGAAATAATGTAGAGAGCTACAAGAAGTTTTGGACAAGTTGTTTTACTAGAGTCCTTTTATATGTTTTATTTAGCACATATTTTGCATTACTTGGTAATATTCCAACTCCCATTCATCATGCCTTTATAAGAAGATGCATTTATTGTAATCATAGTCAGCCTTCAGTTTTTTGTTTTTTTTAGTTGGTGCATATAATTTATATATTTATTTCTCTTATCAACCAGGATGCTTTGTTGGAGAAATACTTATATAAGGGCTCATTCAGTGACCTACAGAAGAAAGACATTGGTCGACCAAAGAAGTCTTTGTTTGTAAGACAACATTCTAATAATTTGAACAAAGTTAGTGTGCTATCCTTTTTCTCATCTATAGTCTCTCTCTGTTCTACACGCAGGTTGTCATTTGTTGGCTATGTCTCATTGTCTATGGCCTCGTCAAATTCTTTCAATGGTCTTCTCTCCTATCCTCATTGGAAGGCATTGTATTTTTAGTGATATTCTTGGTGCTTGTTACATTTCTTATGCACATTCTCATCCAATCTTCAGAGTCAGAGCGTTCTACACCTGTCAATATACCGACACAAGATCCAATGGAGGAGCAGCTTCTTCAGAAATAATTCAAGATTTAGCTGTAGTTGGTGTCTAGTCCATCTATGATCATAAACATCTTCTGATATCATGAAATCGACAATTTTGCCTATGCCCTCATTGGTTAACTGGATTGGAAAATGTAGAATATGTGCATAGCTTATTATGCTGCTTAGAAAGTGTGATATATAGTGAATTGAGATATGGGTTGGGCTCAGTTCTTTTGCCTAGTTTACTGGAGTAGGATGCTTCTGAAGAAGCCGGAGAAGCATTGTCTTGATCATCTCTCATTTGGGTGACTTGAAGCATTATTTGCCTAGCAAGTTCTTTGAGATCTTCTTTTGACTTTCCTTGGATTAGGGCAGATTCCACTGTTGACTGTGAGATTGATTTTTGAATTCGTGTGTGTCTATATATATATATATATATATATGTATATATATAATTGTGCATTGCTTACATGTGAGTTTGTTGGGCCTCTCCTAAGAGGTTAAGACAATATGCCTTTTCCAGGTTGTATAAGTATAATTAGTGTTGGCTTTTTATTCCAATTACAAACATATTCACTCTTTTTCTTTTTTTATTATAGAATTACACACGCAACTAATGAATCTTGAACCCACAACTTCACAATTCCATTATTGTAGGAGGAAGAGCTATTTGAGTTATAGTTTACTATTTTCATATTTGCAATACTAGAATCCTACCTAGTAAATATTCCATATGAATCGAGAAAAGTGCTAACCACATATACACTACACTCTAAAGAAACTAGTCTAGTTACAATTGAGGTTCCTCAAATTAAACTATTTATTAAACAAGTCAATTCATGTTGACATGAATTTGTTAAAACCTAAATCCTTACGAGCTAACTTTGTGTCGTGTTTGCGAGTCATGTCAAATACTGTTGCCTCCTAATAAGTAGAAAATAATATGAATCCAAGGACTTAATACTTGCTCCAATTTTGGAATCACATTTTATAGCGTTTTGGGCGGTCGAGAAAAAATTGTGAGTCCATCCGAAAGTGATTGACTATGTCAAAATTGTGATAAAAGTTACGACACAAATATTCATAATATATATTTAATTTTGAAATTACATTTGATAGTGTTTTGAGTGGTTTTGAATGGTGAAAAAAAATTATGAGTCTATCCGAAAGCAACGGACTATGTCAAAATGTGATCATAAATATTCATAATATAGATTTCCTGTAATAAAAAAGGTAAAAGTTATGACACATACATACCTAAATATAGAATATGGAATCAAAAAGGTTTGTTTTGGGTTCATAAAAAAAAGGTTTGTTTTGGGAAATGAATATGAATCCAAATCTGAAAAAATCTTTAAAATTTTAAGATTTAAACCTTCTAGATTTCTTATAGTATTCTACCAATAAATTTCTTTAAATTTTAACCACATTTTAACAATTTAATGATCTAGATTCTATCATGTCAGTATTTCATTAACAATATTCTTAAAATAATAAAATAATGTTGCAAACAAAATAATTAAAATTATTGTTATTAAAATGCTAACATGACAAAATTTAGACGATTAATCAATAGCAAAAATTTAAGGAAATCTATTAATTAATGTTTTAAGAAATCTATAGTATAACGTACACTTTAAAGATGACACCGACATGAAAATCTTAACAGAGTTCACAAAAAGTCTGAAAGTGAAAGTACGAAAATGGTGCAAGTAGAAAAGTAGATGCAAATATGCACAAGGAACCGAATCTACAAAATAATATATTTAATTCAAACTCCTCCAAAATATTCTATTTTAAGTTTTTATTTTATACACAGAGACTAAAATAGAAAGAATTTTCTTTTTTTAAGGTTGTTCTTGATTAGCTTTGACAATTGCATAACAATCACAGTGATAGTAAAAACCAGTTGGACCTGATTGAAATTCGAATATAGCAAATGGGGTCGTTGAAAAACCAAGAGGAAGAGCTGGAACCGGTGGTAGAGGAGGCGATACTGTATGTCAATGGAGTTCGTAAAGTTTTGCCTGATGGGTTGGCCCACATGACTCTTCTTGAGTATCTCAGAGGTACAAACGACATGGGTTTTCTCAATCTATGATGGTTTGGTTTTTTCTCTGACACTTTTTGTGATTTGGGTTTTGTTTAGTTTGGTTGCTTTAGAAATTAGAGGAAACGAAAAGAGAGGAAAATATGGGTTTTGACCGTTTGATAAAATGCGAGTTTGAAGTTTTTTTTTTTTTTTTTTTTTTTTTTAATTTGGTTGCCCTGGAAAAAATGAAGCTAAAGAGATAGAGGAAGAGAAAGTTTGAAGCTTGACCCAACCTTAACAAGGCTTAATATTATTGTTGTTGATTTATCTTTATTACTCAATTCTTTGTGGTTTGAATTGGGTTCTCGGAAGTTGGTTTGTTTTGTTGCCAAGAAAATTGGAGAGAGTAATGAAAGGGAAAGACGTTCTTTTTCTTGAAGCTCAACTTACCTTATTAGGCTCAATATTTTTTTTATTGTTAAGTTATACACTCCCCTAGTGGTTCTTGAATCAATATTATGTGGGCTAAGCTTAAATATTTTGTTCTCCAATCTTTCCCCATCTTTTATTAGCTACCAAAAAGGGTTAGTGATATTTGTTTCTGGGTTCTGTTTATTATTGGTGAACTTAAACCTCTGCTTTTGCTTTTCTTCAGAATTTAATTTAGAATCATAACTCACCTCCAGTTAGTTAACTGTAAGTCTTATTTTTTTGGTTGCTAAGAAATTTGAGAAAAGGAACTTTGTTTAAATTTGTTGTTGATTTGTTTGCCTCTAGTTTCTGCCAAGATAAAAGAAGGGAGTTAAATAACAAAGAAATTTTGAATCACAATGCATCAATACTAAAAAAAAGTATATTTTTTGGATTTAACAATCTTCTCCTTTTCCCACAACTTATCCACAATAGACTAGCAAATTATTAATAATAAGGAACATGTCATTAATAATTTTCCTTTATTTTTTGTTTAGATATTTTTTAATGATATTTGTTATGGGCAAGGCTTGGGTCCAGTGCACCAGATCACTGGACCCAAACCATGTCCATTTGTTATAATCATTTAACCATTTTTAATGTATTGTGGTCTTTTGTCTTTAATTTCCTACCAGATTGAGGTCAAAATCTTAGAATGTGGTAGCTGAAATTGCATTACCACAAGAATTTGTTCATAATGGTGACCAGTATTTCTTTTGAAAGAGATTTTTTCTAGTATCATTGAATTTCATGTCTGATTGTTCTGGCTGAAGCTCATTGTGTCATATGCCTTTCAAATGTTGAGTTGAAGGTTTTTGGCAGTGGAAATGTTAAATCTTAGATTTTCTTAAATGTTTTTTGTTTTTTGTTTTTTTTGTTTTTTGTTTTGTCTTGTTTTTAAATCCTTTTTGGATCTCTCTCATCCCTTATTTGCTTGGTCTTTTCCTCTCTTAACCCTTGATTGTTTGTTGTTCCTTTAAATTTGTTGAAAATACATTGGTTTGTTATTGGCCAAAATGTTTAAGTATCTACTTCCTCATCCCTTATGGGAAAATTCTGATCTAATATACTTTTGTCATTTTGGCAATAAAGATATTGGTCTGACGGGGACAAAGCTTGGCTGCGGGGAAGGTGGTTGTGGAGCTTGCACTGTTATGGTTTCTCATTATGATAAAAATTTGAAGAAATGCATGTGAGTCTCTTTCTCTTGTTTGCTCTCTACTTCTTCATGAGTGCCTCTTTCTTCCTGCTTCCTCCTTCCTCTGAGGTGTGTCCCATAAAATTGTCAGAAATTTAAATGTAGCTCTGACAAACCTCTTTCAGGCACTACGCTATCAATGCATGCTTGGCTCCTCTTTATTCTGTAGAAGGGATGCATGTAATTACAGTGGAGGGAGTCGGAAACCGCAGACATGGCTTGCACCCAATTCAAGTAATATATTTTGCTTTTTATGGTTCTACTATTTTGTTGAGTTTGTTAGTAATGTTACAGCCATGGTTCTTGTGGTAAATTTCAAAAATAATTTTGGAGGGGCAAGGAAGTATCTATATGTCCTACCATGGGTGTCAACACTTGGTTCTTTTTCCCTGTTTTGATTACCTTTTGGAAGGCAAATCTTTTTCTTGTCTATAATAATTGCAAAAAATAAATATTCTCCCCTTAATATCTAATGTGGCTTTGCACAACTTGTTCTTCACATTCCAGCAATCATCTTAATCTTTTTAGATATAGTCTAGAACTTCCCTTTTTTCAATGTTCTCTAAACAAATAATGTACTGTGAAAATATATCATTTTTTCCCCTATAAGTGTGGAATTAAATCTGAATATGTGCAGTAACTAAGTATATATGTTACTGAGTATATATGTGCATGATTATTATCAAAACGGAATGTAATGCTTATAAATTTTAGCTAAAGATATGATAAATTTGACAATTCATCTTGATATAAGTGCAAAACCTAGCTCTTCACTGCAATGGACAATTATTCTTCTCTGGATCAAGTTACTCAGATCTTGTAAACCTAGTAGCTAGATCCAGATAATAAAAAAGGAAAGCCTATCAACTAATATTTTAGTTGATCAATCTGCTCTGCTTTGGAGATTGCAGTAGTTTACTTGTATTTATTATAGCCACTTTCTGTGGTGCCGAGTTTGTCTAACTGTGGTCCTCAAGTATGTTTCCAAAATTTTCTGCAGGAATCATTGGCACAATCTCATGGCTCGCAATGTGGGTTTTGTACTCCGGGTTTTATCATGTCCATGTATGCCTTGCTGAGGTCATGTCAAACACCACCTAGTGAAGAGCTGATTGAAGAATGCCTTGCAGGAAATTTGTGTCGATGCACAGGATACAGACCAATTGCTGATGCATTTCGTGTCTTTGCCAAAACAAATGATGTTCTGTACACTGACTCTTCACTAAGCCTTCAAGGAGGTGATTCTATTTGTCCTTCAACTGGGAAGCCTTGTTCATGTGGATCAAAAAGCCTAAGTGGTAGAGACACCAACAAACAAAGTGTCACTTGTGGGGATAGGTATGAACCTGTCTCTTACAGTGAGGCAGATGGAAGCAGATATACAGACAAAGAACTTATTTTCCCCCCTGAGCTATTATTGAGAAAATCAACTTATTTAAAATTGAGTGGTTTTGGTGCGCTTAAATGGTATCGACCTTTAAGACTTCAACAAGTCCTAGAGTTAAAAATGAAATATCCAGATGCAAAGTTATTGGTAGGCAATACCGAGGTAGGAATTGAAATGCGGTTGAAGAGAATGCAATATAAGGTTTTGATCTCTATTACACATGTGCCTGAACTTAATGTGTTGAGTGTGAAGGATGATGGCTTAGAGATAGGTGCTGCAGTAAAGCTCTCCGAACTCTTGAATTGTCTTAGAAGGGTTGTAAAAGAGCGTGATGTTGATGAAACTTATTCTTGTAAGGCCTTCATTGAACAGTTGAAGTGGTTTGCTGGAACACAGATTAAAAATGTTGCATCTGTTGGTGGGAATATATGTACTGCAAGTCCAATATCAGACTTGAACCCTCTCTGGATGGCTGCTGGTGCAAAGTTTCAAATTATTGATTGCAAAGGGAACATCAGAACAGTCCTGGCTGAAAATTTCTTCCTGGGTTACCGTAAGGTGAATCTCACACAGGGTGAAATCTTACTTTCTGTATTCTTACCGTGGACTAGGTCCTTTGAGTTTGTGAAAGAATTTAAGCAGGCTCACCGTCGAGATGATGATATTGCAATAGTAAATGCTGGAATGCGTGTTCATCTTGAGGAAAAAGGTGAAACGTGGGTGATTACAGATGCATCCATTGTTTATGGTGGGGTTGCTCCACTCTCTCTTTCTGCACTTAAAACGAAAGAGTTTCTCATTGGGAAGTGTTGGAACCAGGAGCTCTTGCAGGATGCTCTGAAAATCTTACAAAAGGATATCATCATAAAGGAAGACGCTCCTGGTGGGATGGTTGAGTTTCGGAAATCTTTAACTCTTAGTTTTTTCTTCAAATTTTTCCTATGGGTTTCTCATCAAATGGATGGGAAGAAATCTGTTGAGAGCATAGAATTATCACATCTATCTGCTATACAATCATTCCACCGCCCACCTGTTATAGGAAGCCAGGATTATGAAGTTATAAAACATGGGACTGCTGTGGGTTCTCCCGAGGTTCATCTTTCGTCAAGACTTCAGGTATTTACATAGGAAGAGTAACAGTTGATTGAGTTTTATCCTTGCTGATATATAAAATTATGTGCATTGTTTTTTGGATTTTATATTAGAAATTTAAAGTAATCAAGGTAGCATAGCTTTTGGGACTATGGTTTGTTCGTTCTTGTTGTTGTTAGGTAGCATAACTTTTACTTTGCTATCTTCCCATATCACTAATGGACATTTGGACTGTGTATGTGGAGATTATATTCTCATATGTTAATTGTCTGCAGTCATCTTAATCTTCAATATGTTTAAAATGTTGAACTTGTTTATTATTATTTGTTGTATGCTTATTCCTAGTTGTTTTTGGTCCCCAAGAGTATCATCATGATATTATTGTTAATATCATGACTGTTTCTAGGTTACAGGAGAGGCAGAATACACTGATGACGTACCAATTCCTCCTAGAAGTTTGCATGCTGCATTAATATTGAGCAGAAAAGCTCATGCCCGTATACTTTCAATAGATGACTCGGAAGCCAAAGCTTCACCTGGGTTTGCAGGCATATTTCTAGCCAAAGATGTGCCTGGTGATAATAAAATTGGACCAGTTATTGAAGATGAGGAACTATTTGCTACAGAATTTGTCACTTGTGTGGGTCAGGTATGAAGTTTACTGTAAAATTTTTAATCTACAATATTTTTTTTCATTGGCATGCTTTGTCCTTTTTCCTTCTGTAGGATGTTTCAGTTCTCCTCACTCTTTTCCTTCTTAATCCATGGAATTACGAGTGTATAATTTATTCAGGTTATAGGAGTGGTTGTTGGTGATACACATGAAAATGCAAAACTAGCAGCCAGAAAAGTCCATATTGACTATGAAGAGCTCCCAGCCGTATTATCAATACAGGATGCCATCAATGCTAAAAGTTTCCATCCTAACACGGAGAAGTGTTTGAGAAAAGGGAATGTGGATCTTTGTTTTCAATCAGGGCAATGTGACAAGATCTTGGAGGGGGAGGTTCAAGTGGGAGGTCAGGAACACTTTTACTTGGAGCCAAATAGCAGCTTGATATGGACAATGGATTGTGGCAATGAGGTTCATATGATCTCATCCACTCAAGTAAGTTAGCTTGTCACCTCTCCTGCATGCTTATCCTAGCCATGGGCTTCTCCACACCAATTTAGATTTAATAGGGGTATTGAATGTAAAGTGAAATAGATATGAATTCAGCCACTTTTTACTGTTTTTTAGCTGCTTTTTTATAAATTTTTGGATATATTTGGCCATTGGGAATATTTATGGTTCTTATGGAAAGTAAGGGATTTTATATGAGATGAGGTTTTTTTATCTAGGATCGGATATGTGAAGAATAAATAAGATTTCAAAATTGCATTTACTGAATTTGTGAGTTGGACTAATTGGGCACTACAGAATTTTCTTTGCAATGCACGTGGTGAATTATAATTTGGTGTCAGTTTAACATGGGTTGATGTAATGGTCTTTGTTGGTCCAATCCTTTTTTCTGTATACATCCATCTGATATCTCCCTTAATCTTACTGGATGCCATGCTGTTTACTGCTCCTAGTTATCACTTTAAAATGAAAACATCTCTCATGTCTGTTCTGTACTGCAGTTGATTGAATATTCATATATCTGTACATACATAGGGACTAAAAATTCATCGGCATGTATTAACTAGTGTTGGAGAGTCAGAGTAGAAATCCTCTCACTCTCCCCCCTTTTACACAAATAATTAAGTTCCGTATCTTGTCTAGGAATCTACCCCTCTAAAATGGAATTGGGGGTAAGTCTACCTACCATTCAAATTTACCGGACCCCATAGAAATGGTAGCTTTGTGCTCTGGGTACAATATTTTTTGTATAGTTTTATATCATGATTTGGATATATGAAAAATTTCCATATATAACACAATTTTCTCTGACAATTCCTTCTAGTTGGGCCCCTTGACATGTCATTATAATCGACAGGTAGAAAGAATTACAATCCCCATTTCACTGTATACTGTTCAGGGATAAAGTACTTATTTCTATAATATATTTTTATTACATATAAAAAAAGAAAAGAAAAGAATTACAATCCCCATTTCACTTAAAATTTGAGGAATTAGTTGATAGCTAGAATAGATTCATAGACTGGGTTGACTAATCCATTTTTTACTATTTTCTATCAGCTTAAGCTTTTGGAATAAGTGGTAATCTGTCATGGTATTAGAACAATGATCAAGCTTTTGAAACAAATGGTGACCTATCAGTTGCAAACTTCACTGCCTAGATGCTTGTTAGTCTTATGGCATGACATTTTTCTATTCTAAGATTACAATGTGATGCTTTGTGCAGGCCCCTCAGAAGCACCAGAAGTACATTGCTCATGTTCTTGGTCTTCCAATGTCAAAAGTGGTTTGTAAAACCAAGAGAATTGGTGGTGGATTTGGTGGGAAGGAGACAAGATCAGCTTTCCTTGCTGCTGCAGCTTCTGTTCCATCATATCTGTTGAGTCGACCGGTGAAAATAACGTTAGACAGGGATATAGACATGATGATAACTGGACAGCGGCATAGCTTTCTTGGAAAGTACAAGGTATTATATTTGGTACTCAAATTGGATTAGCTATATTTCAGTATACTTAAGTTTGGCAATTTAGTTATACTGCCACGAGTCCACTTGATATAATGTTTAAGGTGTTAGAAATCAACACTAACTCTCTTGTTTCTAGAAATTTCTAGAAACTTCTAGAACATTCTCACACAATCTCTCTCTTTCTAGAAATTTCTCTCTAATTCCGGAAATTTCTCTCTTGCTCTCTTTCCAGAATTCTCTCCAAGATAGTTCTTATATTTTCTCTAGAAGCTTCCTTGCACTAATGAATTCTAGCCACATGTTTATAGGATAGTCTAGAAGGTTAGAGAATGAGGAAGGTGCTAGAAGCTTCAAGTTGGTTTCCTAACCAACATGCACCTAGTATAAATAGATGTAGTGGTATGTGAAGCAGTAAGAGAGACTCCTAGTGTGTGAGAGACTAGTGTGTGAGTCTAGTATGAGACTAGTGAAAGACTAGTGTGAGACTAGTGAGAGGTGTGCACTAGTGTTAGTGAGTCAAAGCATCAGAGCTTGTAAAGTGTTGTAATTCAAAGAGTCAAGTATTAAATAAAAGCTCTTTGTTCAGTCATTTGTTCAATAATCTAGTGTCAGAACTTCCGCTAACTCAACATAAGGTGCCTTCTGAGCAAGATATATGCTGAAATTTTCAGTTTTGTTTTAGTTTTTTAGGTTCGAGGGAAGAGAATGGAGAAGAAGAGGGAAGTAAAGAAAGGCTTTACCTCCTTCAACTTCAATTTATGATACACTTCTGTTACTCCAATTTTTTTTTAAAACCTTTTCATTAAGGTAATTATCTCAATGTAACTAAGGATTATTTCCAACCAAACTGGGTTTGGAAAATGAAAGTTTCTGTCTTTTTAGGCTTTGCAATAGCATGCTGTTCGTGGCCTCCTTAGCACTTTTTTCAACATTTTTACTCATGTTGTTTTAAGCTTCCTTCTACCCGTTCTCACTGCCACCTTTTGGTCTTTGTTTTACTTTTACCTATGCAAACCATCTTAAGTGACTCTTCCATATTATTTATTTTCACCTAAGGGGTTCACAACATCATTCTTATTTTTATTGTCAAATTTTGAAATATTATGAAACATAAAGAGAAGATGAGAATGGAAGAATGAAGATATCAAAGTGGACTGGTCACTAAGACCTATGTCCCCAACACCAAACGCCTAAGAGCTTGATTGATTGATAACACATTTCAAAGGAACCTAGACTTATAATGGGATTTATAGAGTTTGAAATTAGGTCAAATATCAAGTTATTACATGTATTTTGAATTTGAATTTCATATCAACATAATTGATTCTTTCAATCCCTTGATTTACTCCAAGCAATTAATTCCGTGATTTTGTCTTTAGTTTTTGTAAAGTGACATACTTTCCAACATCAACTTATCTTTTTAAGTATCTCTAGTTTCCAATAAAAAAAAAAAAGTATCTTTAGTTTCCACTCATCTAAGTTCTTGTTTTTTGCTACACTCATTTTATGAAGTATTGCTTCTTAATATTCCAATCTTTAATACCATGGCATAGCTGGTGGTATAGTTGTCTTATAAAATCTTCCCGTTGATTTAATGGGTATTTTATGATTGCACTCGTCAACTTTTCTTTGAAAGTTTATGTGATGGAACAAAAAAATGATGAAAGGTCATTACTTGGCTTAGGTTGGGTTCACAAATGAGGGGAAAGTGCTTGCACTGGATCTTGAAATTTACAATAATGCTGGAAATTCAATGGACCTTTCTCTTGCTGTCCTCGAACGTGCCATGTTTCACTCGGATAATGTCTATGAGATACCAAATGTGAGGATTGTTGGAAGGGTTTGCTTCACTAATTTCCCCAGTAACACTGCCTTTAGAGGATTTGGTGGTCCTCAAGGTATGCTTATTGCTGAAAATTGGATTCAAAGAATTGCAGTAGAACTCAAGAAAAGCCCAGAAGAGATAAAAGTAAGTTACACTATCTTCTCAACTTGATTTTCTTTTTTTATGGCCTCAGTTTATTATTGCTACCCTTGCTGTTGTTATTGTTCTTCCTATTAAATTCATCATTTGAAATTATTTTTAGGAAATTAATTTTCAAGGCGAAGGTTCAGTGCTGCACTATGGCCAACAACTTCAACACTGTACATTGTCCCAGGTCTGGAATGAATTGAAAATATCTTGTGACTTTCTGAATGCTCGTAAAGAAGTTAACCAGTTCAATGTTAATAACCGGTGGAGGAAGCGTGGAATTGCTATTGTTCCGACCAAATTTGGCATATCCTTTACGGCAAAGTTCATGAACCAGGTAACATGCTTTCTGTATGTGTAATTGATTCTACAATATTGATTAGCCTATATGGACTTTACTGGCATCTTGAGGATCAGTTTGGTTTGTGCTCTGAAAGAAGTAATGAACTTGGGAGATTATGTTCCTGCTGCAAGGGAGGAGGGGAGTGGTTTTCAGGGATAATTCTAGAGTGAAGTTCCAATATTTGTAACTTAGTTTATGTAACCTCTGCGAGCACAACAAGATTAAACTCCCTTGGATATGAACCGGGAGATGAGTAGCTACTGCTCCAAAATTTTTCTTCAATATTTTCTCTCCCCACACAGGGTGACACACTGCGAATTCCTTTCTACATTTTTATTCTCCCCTTTGTTTCAGTTATTCCTAGCTGCTTGAACTACATAAATGAATAGTAGTTGTGCATGAGGTGGCACAATTAGGAATTTTTTTTTTTGGAGAAAACAATTAGGATTAATTGAAAATAACATTTTACCATTGAATAGAAAGCTTCTTTGTTTCTGAAAATTAGAAAAATTACTCTCTTCCTTTGAAGAGAAAGCATTACATCCATATAAATAGGTGACTAAATTACTACTGAGCCCAAACTGAAGTACCCTTGGCATTATCTGTCATGTGCCAAATTAATGCTTGGATATTAGAATTTGTTTTGGGATGCCCTGTATATATGTCTATAGTGGTTGCTTTCATGGTACTCCATCAGTTTTGAAAATTTATAGATTGCCGAACTATTATTACTGGTTGAATATGTTATGACGTTCTTGCTTTTGGGCTATGAGGTTTGCATTTTATTTTTATTCTAGAATCATGTCATCAGATCCTGATTATGTAAATCTGCCTAATGACTGTAGGCTGGTGCTCTTGTTCATGTTTATACCGATGGAAATGTATTAGTTACACATGGAGGTGTTGAGATGGGGCAAGGTTTACACACAAAAATTGCTCAGATTGCTGCTTCTGCCTTCAATATCCCTCTCAGTTCTGTCTTTATATCTGAGACAAGTACTGACAAGGTAATAAGTGATGTTTTGTTAAAGGTTTTATGTCTTGTTTAGTTATTTACTCCAGACCATGTTCAGCAGAAAATAATCATTGGTATCACTGGTAGGACTTGGCATGGCTGTATCCTTTTATCGAAAGTGCTAGAAAAAATGAATAAAATGGAAGTTTTGTAAAATACTCCTCCTTACATTTTTTTTTTTAAAAAACATTGACTAATGTGAGATGAAAAGGGAATCAAACATATGTGATTTCCGCATAGTTACTTATCTGACGTGTGACAGCTTTATCAGTACCAAGCATCATAAAATATCTTCTGCAACCCATATTTAGAGATGAGTAGCCCCTTCCACTTGTTCTGTTTTTCCTTTTCCAAATAATTCAAAAAAAGAAAAAGAAGTGCTTGGCCTTTCTAATTGATTCTTAAACTCTCTACATTGCCAGTGGTTCAACCTGGAATGTTTTCTCTCATCAGTCTCCATTAGAATCATGGAATGGTAACATTTCTTAACATTAATGTGGAAATGAAACCATCCAAGATTCTGTGTGAAAACTAGAAATAGATCGCGGATTTCTTATGTATTAAATAATGGTATTGAATCATCTTATTCTTCATACATAAATGTATACTTGCATGCATATATGCATATACAGTATAAAGTTATAAACATATACGTATGTTGTTTTTGTCATGCTGCCAAATCAGGTCCCTAATTCATCACCAACAGCTGCTTCTGCAAGTTCTGATATATATGGATCAGCAGTTTTGGATGCATGCGAGCAAATAAAGGCACGTATGGCGCCTATTGCTTCAGAACATAATTTTGACTCGTTTGCTAAGGTACCTTTGTTTTCATAGTTTTGTATAACTGCCTTAATCCTTTGGATGATCAAATCATCAAATGTATGATCTATTTGTTTTACGGATTGAATGAGTTCTATATTTTCTTTAAAGGAAACAAACAAAATTTTTAAAAAGGAGTATATGTTATTTAACATGAATGCTATTTTAGATATATAAATGTTCTTTGCTATTGAGAGCCTTTGTTCTCATGGGCAGTCTGATGAGAAAATTATGTTGAGTTTTCATTTGTTCTCAGCTGGCGAATGCATGCTATATGGCACGAATAGACCTTTCAGCGCATGGATTTTATATCACCCCTGAACTTGACTTTGATTGGAAGACTGGTAAAGGAAACCCATTCAAGTATTACACATATGGCGCTGCATTTGCTGAGGTTGAAATTGACACATTGACTGGAGATTTTCACACAAGGGCAGCAAATGTCATCTTGGATCTTGGATATTCTCTCAATCCAGCAATTGATGTTGGACAGGTGCTTTTCCTTGGACAGACTCTTCTTTTCTTTTCTTTTTGTAATTAATTTCCTTTTTTCATTTTCTCCTATATTATATTTTAAATTGTGTGTATATATATATATATATATATCGGTTCCTCAGTCTCCTAAAACTTAAGTCATTTAAATATATGTACTGAAATCCTTCTGTTCTGGACTTTGAGGTGAATGCCAGTCCCGCTTCATATGTTATAGTCTTGTAAACTTGGGAAACTGATGTTTGAACTCCAGTGCCATTTATTTGATAGTTGCTGATATTATTCGTACATTCTGTCTGCTGTGTGGACATTTTTATGATCATTATTTGCACTTTGAACCTTTCTTCTGTAGGAGTTTGTTACACTTGAAACCAATATGGTCTTAATTTATATTCTGATGAGTTGGTGTATGCTTTGATTTTTCTAACAGATTGAAGGAGCCTTTATACAAGGTTTAGGTTGGGTAGCCCTAGAAGAACTAAAGTGGGGAGATGCAGCTCATAAGTGGATCCCACCAGGATGCCTTTACACATGCGGACCTGGAAGTTACAAAATTCCCTCAATGAATGATGTCCCCTTCAAATTCAATGTTTCACTTCTGAAGGTACACTCAACTAATTGCTTCTCAAATGCCTTTGGGAATGAAGTTTTTTTTTTTTGATAAGTAAGAAAGATGTATATTCAAGAAACTACCTCATGAAAGCAACATAAGGCAGAAAAGGGATACAAGGGGGGAAACAAACAAGAAAAAACAAAACAAACAACAACCAACAAAGAACAAGGATCAAAGAAGAGAACTAAGGAACAAAGGGAGAGAATCACTAGAGGTGAGTCCCCAAGCCCTAGACCAATCAAAAAGAGAGCCACAAAAGAAAGCTAGTAGCTGGTCGTCGGATTTATCTATGTCCTCAAAAGTACGCCTGTTTCGCTCCCTCCAGATACACCACATTAGGCATAGAGGGGCTAAATTCCAAATGCTAGAAAAGTGCTTTCCCAACCAATTCCACCAACCAAGAAGCGTGTCTGCAACCGATCTTGGCAAAACCCGAGAAATCCCAAAAGATCTGAAGACCAAGCTCCACAGCTGATGAGCTTTATCACAATGGAGTAGCAAATGATTCACCGTCTCCCTGCTACATTGACACATAATGCACCAGTCAACAAGATCAAAGCCTCTACCCCGCAAATTGTCCCCTGTAAGAATCTTCTCCCAAGCTGCATTCTAGACAAAGAAAGAGACGCGCGGAGGAGCCTTAACCTTCCAAATACCTTTCCAAGGAAAGATAATAGGCGGGGGACTATGAAGCTTATTGTAGAAAGAGCGGATATCAAAATCCCCATTCTTAGACAACTTCCACCTCATACGGTCGCCATGCTCAGATTTAGGTAAATTAGAACCCAAGATTCGAAAGAAATCCTCCACCTCACCTGACTCCCAATCATTTGGATCCCTGAGTAAGCGAACATTCCAGCTTCTCCGAGCCTCAGTCCCCAACCTTTCGAGAGAAGAGGCCACAGATGCCTCTTTATTATAAGCAATCCCATACACAACCGGGAAGGAAATATGGAATGGTAACTCCCCACACCACTAATTTGTCCAAAATTTCACTCTATCTCCCACCCCTATCTCAAACTGAATGAATCTTCTAAACACCTCCCAGCCTTTTCGGATACTTCTCCATAAGCCACACCCGTGGACACCCCTACCCAACTTGGAAGACCAACCCCCCCCCCCACTCTTCCCCAAACTTCAAAGCTACAACCCTTCTCCAAAGACGATTCTCCTCAACCCCAAACCGCCATAACCATTTTCTTAATAAAGCTTGATTAAAAGTAGTTATTTTCCTTACTCCCAATCCACTGTTCGCCTTAGGAGCGCACACCTTATTCCACCTCACCAAATGAGTCTTCGAATCTCCCCACAAGAAGTCCCTTTGCATCTTCTCAATCTTGTTAGCCACATGCGAGAGGATGGTAAAGAGAGATAAATAATAAGTAGGAAGGCTAGCAAGAGTACTCTTAAGCAGCGTAAGTCTTCCACCTTTTGACAAATACAGCTTCTTCCACCCAGCTAATTTCCGCTTAATTTTCTCCAAGATAGGATTCTAGATAGAAGGGGACTTATGGGAAGCCCCCAGCGCCATACCGAGATAGGTCATAGGCAGTGTCCCAATCCTACAACCCAGAATCTCAGCCAATGCATGCAAATTATTAACCTCCCCAATTGGAACCATCTCGCTTTTCAAGACATTAACCTTCAATCCTGTCATAGCCTGAAAACAAAGGAGAAGCATCCGAACATGGAGGATCTGCTCCACTTCTGCATCACAAAACAGAATAGTATCATCCGCAAACAAAAGGTGCGAAATACATTCCCCTTCCCCTCGTCTCCCGTTAGCCTTGAATTCCCTGATCAATCCGACACCTTCGACTCTTTTCAACATCCTACTTAAAATCTCCATAATAACCAAAAACAGCATAGGAGATAAAGGATCCCCTTGTCTCAGGCCCCTCGTGCTTCTAAAAAAATCAGCTGGAGCCCCATTAACCAAAATAGAGAACTGGACAGTGGAGATACAAGTGCGAATCCATCTACACCACTTCTCCCCAAAGCCCATTCTCTTCAATAGATCTAGAAGAGCCTCCCAATTCACGTGATCATAAGCTTTCTCAATGTCTAGCTTACATATAACCCCCGGAGTCTTACTCTTTACTCGACTGTCAACGCACTCATTGGCAATAAGGACTGAGTCGAGAATCTTTCTACTTCCCACAAAACTATTCTGAGACTCAGAGATTAGTTGATCTAAAACGAGCTTCAAACAGTTTTCCAAAACCTTAGACAAGATCTTGTACAGGCTCCTCACCAAGCTAATAGGCCTGAAATCTCGAATGTTGGAAGTATCATTCTTCTTAGGAATTAAGGCTATGAAAGTAGCGTTCAAAGATTTCTCAAACTTACTGTGGAGATAGAACTCCTCAAAAACTGCAAGAATATCTCTTTCCACCACTCTCCAACAATGATGAAAAAAGGCCATAGAGAAACCGTCTGGACCTGGAGCTTTATCCCCAGCCAACTCCTTGACAACTAGAAGAATCTCCTCCTTCTCAAACCTCCTTTCAAGCCAACCCCGCTCCGACCCGTCTATCTGATCAAACTCCAAGCCTTCCACAAAAGGCCTCCACTCCTCTGTCTCTTGATACAAATTTTTATAAAATTGAACCACATGAGCCGCCACCTCGGACTCCTCCTCATACCTCACCCCATCCATCTCCAAAATGCTCAGATGGTTAAACCTTCTACGGGAGTTAGCCACCCTATGGAAGAATTTGGTATTGTTGTCTCCTTCCTTAATCCATAACATTCTTGATTTCTATTTCCAAGAGATTTCTTCCAACGAGATAAGATTCTCAACTTCAGATCTCACCATAGCTCTCTCACATGTCTCTGCATCAGAGAGACCAAACTCCCCTTCCTTGGCATTTAGCAATTTCAAAGTCTCCAGTAATTGAGACTTTTTGCGTCCAACATGACCAAACTCCAAACGGTTCCACTGAATGATATCTTCTTTCAAGGCCTTCAGTTTTTTGGCAAACACAAAACTTGGAGTACCAGAGAAAAAATGTCGGTTCCACCAAGAATGGACTCTATCAAAGAACCTGTCCGTCTTTAACCACATATTTTCAAACCTAAACGGACTTTTCCCCCTCGCCATTCCCCCAACCTCCACAAGAATTGGGAAATGATCAGAAACAGGGCGAGGCAAAATCCGCTGGACCACATTCGGATACTGCTCCTCCCAATCATGAGACACCAAAACTCTATCTATCCTAGACATCGAAGGCTGATTCCAGCTGCTAGACCAGGTATAACTCCCTCCCTCCAAAGGCAGATCAATCAAGTTAAGGTCCTCAATAAACTCCGAAAAAAGTTCCATAATCGGAGTGAGACGGGAATTACCCAACCGTTCACTTGGAAAGCGGACAATATTAAAATCCCTGATGCAACACCAAGGGATGTTCCAGTATTGCTGAATACCAACCAATTCATCCCACATTAGCCCCCTCGCATTGTTATCAGTTGGGCCATAAACCCCAGAATACGCCCAGGTGAAACCATCCCCCACCCCTTTCCACCGAACAGACACAGAAAAGGAACCCACCATAAACTCCAACCTCTCTAAGACCCTCCTATCCCACATCATCAAAACCCCGCCGGCCGTTTGGACAGCATCTAAAGCCACCCAGTCCACAAAAGGACAACTCCACAAGCTGCCAACCATTTGTCTGTCCAAACCAGTAAGCTTAGTCTCTTGAAGACAAATTACATTACACTTCCACTCACGCAATAAATTTTTTACTATCAAGCGTTTCCGACAATCGTTCAGGCCCCTAACGTTCCAAGAGAGAATTTTTAAATTCATAAAGACAAGAGAAACCCTACTGATAATCTAGCACAGCAGCCAACACTCTACCTGCGATCGTAAATAACCGAAGAATGCAAATTCCTAAGCTCTCTCATCCCTCTTTCCTTATTAATGGTAGCTTTTCTAGGAACTGTACTCTTCCTGTTCAACTCTTTGGCGTCCTCCGTCTCCTTCTCGATCTTTTGGAGTAAAGCAATACATAACTTCTCATGTCGACTTAGAGGCAGCCCCACCAGTTTGCTAAAACCAGGAAGTTTGTTCTTCACCCAACTAGAGATATCCCTCGTATATGCACACTCCAATGCCTCGTTACCACAGTTCAACTCAGCTGACACATGCAGCCCAAAAGGAGTGATAGACATAAGAGGGGCTAGACTATCCACTCCACCCGAGCCCAAATCCGAGAGACTCAATTCTCCCACCACCAAAGCACTCGCCCTGGTGACTTCTCTTACTGCCTTCATGGGTATCATTGCTAAACTGGACAGATCCTGGTCCAGGACATCATTTGGCCTGAGGTTGGCATAGCAGTCTCGGCCCTCTTTGGCCCCATCATAGACACCCAAAACCTCAGACCCAGCCCTCGATAGACTCCAAAAGGAACCAGAGAGGAGAAGCTCAACCAATGACCGCGAGATCACCGTATCGGACTTACCCGGTGACACCCTGAGCTCATCGGAGCAAGAACCGACGGGGAAGGTGCCGTCGGCCTCCGTCGGAGACCCAGCGCACCGAATCGACACCACTGGCTCAAGGTCGAAAGGTTGGGGAAGAACCATGGGGCACGCCGTAGACTCCGGAGCTTGGGCTGAGTCTCCATCGCCCTTAAAGGAACACTCGCCCACTTCAAAAATACTTGGGCCTGATAAAGATGAGTTAAAAGGATGCTTATTAGTGTCGGTCACCAATGGGCTTGAGCCCAGGCCTAAAACATCAGCTTTTTTGATACCTCGTGCAACCCATTTAAGGGGCTTTGGTACTTCTTTTTTACAGAACCTATCCACTACCCGTGATTCACCACAGAGCAATGTATCTCCTCCTTTCTTTCTATCCCAGAAAACCCGTCTGCTCCCTGTCACATCAACCTCCACGAAAAGACCTCTTCCTGTCCAGCAAGATCTTCTGGCATCACTCTTCTTCCCCTTATCTTTTGAATTCAAACTGAAGTTTGGGCAGCAAATCCTAGTGTCTGCCAGATATTGCTCACCTACCATTATCTCCTCGTTAATGCTCTGCCTCCTCCTGTCCCCTCCCACCACCTCCACCTTATCAGACTTACCCACAGGAAAAACCCCCACTTTGGCCCATTTAAGTCTCAGATTCACCCCCTTCTCCTTCTCTCGTAGCTGTGTCATCTTCCCCTTGGCTGTGAAACCAAGCTGCTTCAGTTGGTTTCTATCCTCTATTCTTTAATGAGAGCCTTGCACAACTTCAGCAAAAGTTCTAGAATTTTGAGCCTCCAAGTTATACCTCCTCACCTGAGGAATAAATTTTGGAGGACCATAACCACCCACCGCATACTGGGATGGGTTCAGCAACTTTCTAAGTTCAAGACCAAAAGCCCTCCAACCCTTTTTCTCTTTACCTTCAGGGATAATAATCGATCTTCTAGACCCACCAGCTTTGAGCTCAGTCAAAAGCAAGAACTGACCAGAGGAGTTGGAGCTCCTTTGGAGAGTAAGGGCAATGTCACCTTCTCTGAAGATAAAAAACTGTTTGGAACTCTCCCCAATTACAAGTTCTTCAATATTATTCATCAGCCAATGAACTGCATTCTTGCCCATGAAAACTGATCTCATAAAGAATTTGCCTCTTTCAAAAATCCGTAACAAGAAGTAACGTCCCCCTTCCTCTAAAATAAGTTGAAAGAACTTAGACTCAATAAAGAAACTGCGAACACCCCCCATAACTGCTAGCCTACCAAAATTTATTTCTCAAAAGAATGTAGTAAAAAATTTATTTGGTCTGAATTCATTCTACCAAAGTTTAAAATCTATTTGCAGTTGTCTCCCCAAATGCTGCCTCGTCAATGGTGGGAATGAAGTTAGGGAGTTGGGAGGGGGCTGGGTTGCGTTTTTTATTTTTTATTTGATTCAGAATCACCTCTATAATTAAGAACCTATTTGAACATAGAGATTCGGATGAATATTAAAAATTTAACAAGAAATGATGTTTTGATTTAAAAATGAGTTGAGACAGGAGAATGCTCACGGTTATTTACATGATGTGAGCAACACAAAACTAGGTGTTGAACTTACTGCATCTTATTACAAAGAGAGAAAATGAGATGCTATTATGGCATGGCTTATCTTTCACTTTAGGGATGGGTAAGGCGTCCAAGGGAAGGTTGTAGAACTATGATTTTGTGATGTCGTTTTGATTAATCTATTGTGTTGGCTCTTTTAAAATCAATGGAGCAAGATTGCAATAGAAAAAAGGACAAGAGGAGTAACACTCAAATTTATTAATGATTCAACTTAAACATTTATAAATTATCACTTGTACCAAAAGCTTAAGTTGTTAGGAAAGGATGAATCTAGTTATTGATGCAACTTCACCATCTAGAACAGTCACATGGTAACCCTTGGGCATTATCATAACTCAAAACTAAATAATTAAAAAGTAAAAACTTAAAGTTTGAAATAATCCAATGAAAATCCAAAATAAAATATTGAAATAATTTCTAGTTGTGCTCCTACGTCAATTATTTAACCAGTATGGAACTACTGAATCCATAGTAAATTTTTTTGACTTGAACCTCAAGAAAACACTCCCTTGTTATATTATGAACATCAGTTATTTATAAGAAAACCCTAGATAGACTATAGAAGACCATATTCTTAAACCAAAGATCATATTTTAATAAACCAAGTGAATGCTAGACTGCTTGTTTTTTTTTTTTTTTTTGATAAGTAATGAGAATATATTAAAAGAAGAGGGGAGTCACCTGAGTTTACAGGAAATATACATCAAGGACAAAAACAAATCAAGTGCATAAAGTACAAAAGTCCATGAAACCATGGACTGAAGAAAAAGAACGAAAGCCAAACACTGTAACCCAATCTAGAAGAGTCTTAAGGAAGAAGAGTTTAATATCAGAAGCTGATCTCTCTAAATCCTCAAAATGCTGGTAATTCCTCTCCCTCCAAATGCACCACATCAAACAATGGGGCACTGCCATCCAAATAGCAGAATTACGATGCCTCCCAAACTTTCCTTGCGAACAAGCCAACATCTCCACTACTGTTTTTGGCATAACCCAATGGATGCCAAACAGAGTAAACACCATTGACCATAAATCAAAAGCAATAGAGCAATGGATGAGGAGGTGATCAACTGATTCCCCATTTCTTTTACACATGCAACACCAAACCAAAATCGAAATCCGCCGTTTCCTAAGATTATCAATAGTCAAAATATTCCCCAAAGCTGTAGTCCACACAAAAAAAGCAACTCTAGAGGGGACCTTAGACTTCCAAACAATCTTCCAAGGGAAGGACTGATTGGAACTTTTTGTCAGCACCTGGTAATAAGAACGAACAACAAAACCTTTTCCCATGGCAGGTTTCCAACACATCTTATCGTCCCCAACTCCTTTCAAAGAAACTCCATAAATTCTAGACATAAAACTGTAGAAGGAATCCAAATCCCAATCTTCGCCAGACTGCTTGTTACCTAGCCTTCAAACCATCTTTGCATTGCCTCCATTAGAACGATGACTCCCATTTGTAAATTAAGTGTATAATTTTAAGTTATTAATTTTGGCTGTAACTTTTTAGGGCTTTAACTTTTTGTATTGTTATTTTTATGTCAAAAGTAAATTGTTGTCTTCCCTTGCTTTTCTAGAGTTTGCTGTTGGTATTCACTTAAATCTATACCAGCTTACATTTTACTTCTCTGGCTCGTGTGTTTCTGTGTTAATCAACAGGGTCATCCAAATGTGAAGGCCATCCATTCATCTAAAGCTGTTGGTGAGCCTCCATTTTTTCTGGCCTCAGCTGTCTTTTTTGCCATCAAAGACGCTATTACTGCTGCAAGAGCAGAAGTGGGTTGTAATGACTGGTTTCCTCTGGATAATCCTGCAACACCCGAACGCATCCGGATGGCTTGTTTGGATGAGTTCACTGCACCATTCATTAGCTCTGATTTCAGCCCTAAGCTCAGTGTTTGATGCAATAGTCTTATTTCAATTTAGCATATCTTAAAATTCTCACTTTGTACAGTTGTCTTTAACAAAGCTTCCTCAAAATAAAATAAAATAAACTGACTCTGCTAGTCAGGGAAGAGCAAGGGGAACACCCTTTTTGTAAGTTAAATAATGGTATTCTCATTGTCTACTATGGTACAAGATGTACTTACAAGTGCAAAATGTAATTACAAGCAGTCATTTTCTTGACCAGTCAAAACAGCCTGGCATATATATATATTGAGTGCTACAATCTCTTGCCTGAAAATTTCAACTTATCTAATTATATACAACTTTAAACTTTTACTTTTTCTAAGTAGAACTATATTTTGGCTTAAACTTATTTTTCTAATCCAATAATTCAATGCAAATAAATTCTCACAAAGGAGCTCCGGACAAAAGGACACAATGGCACATCATGAGAATTGTCAAGGAGCGGCCAGTTGAAGTTGGTAGCAATTGTCTCTTGTCACTAAATTGTGTTCAAAATTAGCTCTACTTGGAATCTTTCAAGCAAATTGTCTATTGTCACTAAATTGTTTTCAATGTCTCTATTTTAAGCAAGTTACATCATGGTTGCAGTCCAGAGAGGCTTGAATTGGTGAGACATTTAATCCGCCACGATATTGATATGAAACAAGAAAAGCATTACAATGCTTCCTTGTACTGAGTCAAATGTATTTATTGCTTGACTTTGTTCTCCGACTTTAGTTGGTGCTAAATGTAATGCGTTTAGTCTGTTTAATATGGAATAAATGGAATTTCATTTTCACGAATACTTTTACATCATATTCAAAATTGACAGGATATAATTACCGATTGACTAGCTAATCTTCATGGTTTCAAAATTTCAATGATCCATGTACAATTACTTAAAATCAAACTTTAACAATAAGTTTTTAACTCAAATGCTAATTCCTAGGGTGTTAGCTATCCAATGATTTTTACTGACTTTTTGCCTTTATATAATTAAGTAAATAATTACCGATTGACTAGCTAATCTTCATGGTTTCAAACTTTCAATGATCCATGTACAATTACTTAAAATCAAGCTTTAACAATAGTTTTTAACTCAAATGCTAATTCCTAGGGTGTTAGCTATCCAATGATTTTTACTGACTTTTTGCCTTCATATAATTAAGTAAATAATTACCGATTGACTAGCTAATCTTCATGGTTTCAAACTTTCAATGATCCATGTACAATTACTTAAAATCAAACTTTAACAATAAGTTTTTAACTCAAATGCTAATTCCTAGGGTGTTAGCTATCCAATGATTTTTACTGACTTTTGCCTTTATATAATTAAGTAAATAATTACCGATTGACTAGCTAATCTTCATGGTTTCAAACTTTCAATGATCCATGTACAATTACTTAAAATCAAACTTTAACAATAAGTTTTTAACTCAAATGCTAATTCCTAGGGTGTTAGCTATCCAATGATTTTTACTGACTTTTTGCCTTTATATAATTAAGTAAATTTCCTCTTCATAGAAGAAAAAAAAGTGAGTTAATGGTTTCAAATCCCACAGGTGTGTAACCTAAGAAATCAAGAAGGCAAAAAATCAAAGTTCCATGGTTGGAAATATGGACAAAATAAAGCAATTACCTAACAATTATTTGGAGAATATATTAATAAAACATATACAATGTATGTGGATAAAGAAAAAGAAATGTAAAGGATGAAAACTTTGAAAATAAAAGTTACAATATATCTTCATCCATGCCTTTTTTGAGTTTTGACTCTCATTTATAAAATAAGTCATATTCAGGCCATCATAAATCTTTTTTTTTTTTTTGGCTCTCAAAGACCATTAGAAATTATTGAAGTGTGTGTGCGTTAGGATTTAGGAATCCTTTCCCAAAGTTGCATGAATAGCAGAATAGATGAGAATGTATAACTCTTTCAAGCATTTAATTTCAAAACACTCTCCAACCCATAATCTCTATAGAATTAACACCAAACTCTACCAACACGAGTAATTTTTAGGTATTCTTGGTGCACCGTGAATAGTGCTATTTCTTTTCACATTTATAGTTAGGTCTACTCATTAAATTCATAATAGGATTCATCATGAATGTGAAATAAGGGAGCACTATTTCGCTAACACTCCGAGAGTACCTAAGTATTTTCTTTCCAACACACTTATGTATCGATTACACAACTTTGATCTTATATCTAAGAGGTAAAAACTGGCAAATAAATTTTCCCAATTTGGCTTAACCAAATGTCTAGAAAATGCCTTGTATATCACACAATTGACCATTTCATTTGAGATATAGATAATGCAATCTATTCTGAACAAGCCAACAAAATGTCCTATGTGCTGGAGTCAGCTTAGGCGGCAAATCAAAACTATAGACTGAACTTCACCATGCCTTGATATTTTCCACATGAAAATGAGATGCAATTGGCAATAAACTCAAAACACGTAATATGCAGAATAATGTATAACTAAATTGACATGGATTTCAAGGTTTTCACACCTAACTACGCGGTTCTAGTCCCCACAAATTTGTTTTAATATGAACTGGGCCTTATATTAATTAATTATAAAAACCACATTGTCAATATTGTTAACCTCTTTCGGAAGTGTGATTTGTACGCAGACCCCAGTGCATTATGAGTAGGAGCTGTTAGGCCATCAACTTGACAACCTTGCAGTGGGGTTAGATAAATAAGATTTTCAATAAAAGTAAAAAAAAAAAAAGAAAAAGAAAAAGGAAAAGTAGAAGAAGCAGATAATTAGGTCCTGACAATGATAGAAACCATTAATCATTTCAAAAACTAAAGTAGTCAAGAAATTGGCCAATAAATTCATTAAAAAAAAAAAAAAAAAAAAAGAAAGAAAGAAAGAAAAAAGAAATTGGCCAACACACATTTACAATGATACAAACCATTAATTAGTTTCAGAAACTTAAAATCTCTTGTTGTGGAATAATATACATGTGGTTTGAAACCTACTTTACCACATTAAAAAAAAAAAGAAAAAAGAATTAATTAAAAAAAAGCTGTCAAGAACTTGATCAATAATGTATAGCAGACATCATTTACATATGGGCTACGCGTGCTACTTATAATAACATAGACCAGGCAATTAATATTGCTAGGATATATAGTTTGCAAATGAATTTTTTGCTTGGTCTGAAACAATCATATATGACTCTTTCTGCAACACATGCAAATACGAGAATGTTCAACAGTCCAAGATTGATGCTACTATTTAATTGGTTTAAATGGTTCCAATCTTCAGTGTAATTTTCATTAAAATACCAACCAAAGACTTTAAACAACAGTAGAAAGTTTCTTCCAAAACTAGATCACATAGTAATCTACTAGTGTACACACACACACACACACACACACACACACACACACACACACACATATATATATATTATCTTATTGTTTATCTGGACTATTTCAGAGCATAAGTACATGATGTATTTAGAGTTTACTGGGATCCCACTAGCCTCTATTTTTTATTACAAAAAAAGGTGCAGAACTTTCAAATTATATTATATTAATGGACTAGTTCATAATTAGTTAGGCTGGAAGCATCATATATTATTAAAAAAATGATTTACTCATTGAAGGGATGGCTATATAAAGTATCAGCCTTGCCTCAGTATTCACTCACAAACTAGTCTAAATTTATTCTAAGCCATAGAAGTCACCAAAGCTTTGGGACTTCTCCTGTGTTGCTCAAAAAATGGCCAATCTTTGGCCTCACCTTGTCTATGCATTGGCACTAATCTTATTAGCTACCAATGTAGCTGCCGATGATCACAAGCCTTACATTTACGCTTCTCCACCTCCACCACCTTACGTTTATACATCTCCTCCACCACCTCCTTACATTTACAAATCACCACCACCACCTCCACACCACGAATCACCACCTCCTTACTACTATAAATCACCACCACCACCTCCACATCATGAATCACCACCTCCTTACTACTATAAATCACCACCACCACCTTCACCATCACCTCCTCCACCTTACGTTTATAAGTCTCCACCCCCTCCTTACGTCTACAAGTCCCCGCCACCTCCATCTCCATCACCTCCCCCTCCATACGTTTACAAGTCCCCACCTCCCCCATCTCCATCACCTCCTCCTCCATACATTTACAAGTCACCTCCACCTCCATCACCTTCACCTCCCCCTCCTTACATTTACAAGTCCCCACCTCCTCCATCACCCTCACCACCTCCTCCCTACGTTTATAAATCACCACCACCACCATCTCCATCTCCTCCTCCTCCATATGTTTACAAGTCTCCACCACCACCATCACCCTCCCCTCCTCCTCCTTATGTCTACAAGTCACCACCTCCCCCATCTCATTCACCTCCTCCTCCTTACGTCTACAAGTCCCCACCACCCCCATCTCCATCACCCCCACCTCCTTATGTTTACAAGTCCCCACCTCCTCCATCTCCTTCTCCCCCACCTCCTTATGTCTACAAGTCACCACCCCCACCATCACCCTCACCTCCCCCTCCTTACGTCTACAAATCTCCCCCACCCCCATCTCGATCACCACCTCCTCCATACGTTTACAAGTCACCACCTCCTCCATCTCCTTCACCTCCTCCTCCTTACATTTATAAGTCACCTCCACCACCTTCCCCATCACCTCCTCCTCCTTATGTTTACAAGTCACCTCCACCACCATCCCCACCACCACCACATCCCTACTACTACAAATCTCCACCACCTCCCACTGGTTACTAGTTAAAGTATACTAGCTAGAGGTTTACGTAAGTATATTTACATGGAAGCCTTTTTTATTTTTTATTTTTTTATTTCTAACTTTTGACCTTTTCTTTTTTTACTTCCTTTTACTTTTACTTTCTCTCATCGTTAACTTATAATCATGATTTGTAATGTTTTGTTTTGCAGATTATAATTTGTTAAAAAACAATAATTGCTGTTGAAGTAATCAGATACTGTCGTCGGATTTGGTTTATTATTATGTACTTTGGTTCGGTGTCAATCAAGGCGACCCGGTTGAGACAAGTGGGAATAAAACAAAGGCTGATGTCGATGGACATTGACGCTTTGGCATGTTCTTATGCAAAAA
Organism: Quercus glauca; assembly: GCA_023736055.1. Classification (NCBI taxonomy): domain Eukaryota; kingdom Viridiplantae; phylum Streptophyta; class Magnoliopsida; order Fagales; family Fagaceae; genus Quercus; species Quercus glauca. The sequence continues at coordinate 56,349,851 of CM043315.1, read as the reverse complement.
TATATATAATTTTATTTTAATGAGCTAATAATATATAAGTTTTTGATTTCTTTAATTGGACACGAGTTCCATGCACGTATGAATAATAATGTCTCTTGTAATTTCTTTTTCTATAATTGGATCACGTTCTTCCATTCCATTTGTTGTTGACTCTCTCTCTCTCTCTCTCTCTTTCATATTTATACTATTTTTAGGTAAAGGACAATTGCCATAATCGTAATCAAGATCAATAAGATGTATGAATTTCGGAAAAATGTGCATAATCTCAGGGAAGAGGGATGATTATTCTTGACTTAAAAAATGTTATAAGTAATACTACCATCATAAAATATTTTACAATATTTTGACAAACTATTTTTGTGACAATTTTTTTACTGATTCTCATCTGGATTTACTATTAACATCACTTTTTCACTTATCAATAATTATTCATCAAACTTATAAATTTTACTACAAAAAAATTATGTATTAAGATTCTTTAAAGTTTTTAGTATAACTACACCGTAGAGTTTATAAAATCCTATCCATTCATTTTGAATTAAGTGGATCGGATTTTGACCCATTGTCAACATTTAACAAATTTTAGCTATTACAATTTGAGAAATTTTACGTTCACAATATTTTTACAAAAATGTTACAACAAATTCTAAGGGAAAAGTTGTTACTTTTAGAGATTTTTTTTTTTTCTTTTTTCAATAGTGGGCTTAAATTATAACTGGTAATATTTTGCTACATAGGTAAGATTTATTGTGGATGTGACATTATTCATTACCATTTAATTAGCATCTATTTAACTCACTAATAAAGTGAGCAAATCCAATCTATCCATTGATTTCAAAATAGATTGATTCGATTTCTTTTTTTTGAGAAATAATTACAATATACTGCTAACAACGCAGCTCGAACTATTTCTCCCCTAGAACCCCATGCATTTTGTACATAGGGAAGCGTCAATTCAGCTATAAGATCTTTGGCGATTGATTCGATTTCAAAAACCTTATACTTAAGAATTTTATTGATAGCATGACAACTAACCAATCGGACAACTGTCCACACCCCACATTGGGGTGGACGTCTGAGCCTTAGGTAGGGTCATAAGCTTGAACAAAGAGAAGAAAAAATCTCAGAAAAATCCACACCCAAAATACATAAATCTAACGTTAACGAATATTGTCCGTTGATACATGATTCAAGCTATTAAAATTAATTTATTTCTATTCTATTTGTTATTTTATTATTTATATTACTATTACCAAATTTTTTTTTTGAGAAGAATTACTATTACCAAATAAATAAATAAAATGACTGCAAATACAAATAGGAAAAAAAGGGAATGAATCCGCTTTTAGTAATCATTCAATCTTTGAAATGATTGTCTCAATGTATCCTGTAAATTCTTTAAAATAAGGATTTTGAGACATTTAGACAGAGAATTAAATGACATTTATTGACCATTACACACAATTCAATTAAGATATTGTATGAAATAATGATATTTTTCTATTCTCTTTTGGTTTGAGAATTGAAGGATTTTTTATTGTGTTAATTCAAAGAAAAAAAGAGAGATTATAATTACTCAATCAAAATAAATACAAATATCTTTAAGAACAAAGAAAAAAAATGTTATGCTTAATATCTTTAATTTGATCTGTATTTGTCTTAATTCAACTCTTTCTTCAAGCAACACACAAAATTTGTATTACAAGTCTTCAAGCTAAGAGTATCAATGAAAAAATGTGTGTGAAAATTGTGTCGGCAGTCTTCCTCCTCACATGCTTGGTGTGTTAAGCAACAAATCTACTTCGAACCCCTATGCTGTGATTAATTTGTGCTGATAACGACTATGTTGGACTCGAGGTCGATCGATCATAAGAGACATTTCAGAGTTCTTCTAAACAACATCAAAGATTTGTGTTGAGTTGCTCAAATCGATGACACAGAGAGAGAGATCGAGATGATTCTATAACTTGAAATTAAAAAAAAAAAAAAAAAAAAAAAAAAAAAAAAAAAAAAAAAAAAAAAAAAAAAAAAAACAATAGAAAGCTACTTCTCCTTTAAAAAAAAAAAATGCTAGGTTTCAGTGACAACTCTAGAAGTTTTTTTTAAGAGGTTATTAAAAAACTTAAATTAAACAAAATTTAATAAAAAGTGAACTTTAATTTATCAAATTATCGACCAAAAAAAAAAAAAAAACCTCAATTCCATGAAGTTTTATAATTTCCTTCTACGAGTAGTCATTGCCAGTTGTCATTATTTATTGTCAATGTGGGTAAGTGTGACCATTTTATCTTATTAAGTTTGTATAACATTTTTTTATGCAATTGCCGTTATTTGTATAAAAATATATTAAACTAAATGACAAAATGCAACCTACTAGCATTATATATTATTTATTGACCTACATAGCCACACTTACCCATATATAAATATTACATTAAGTGTCTACTTCACCAATCTTATGCTTGAACGATCACTAACTTTATAGTCGGACTTATGTATGGGCTGAGGGGGGCCAATCCCCCCCTCCTCAAAGATTTTGAGCAGACCAAGGACTACTACGTATATTTACACAGAAGTCTAGAATTTTGTCCCTAAAATATATATTTTGGCCCCCTTCCTCAATGTAATTTTCTAATTGGCCCATGAAATCAAAACATAAAACTTATTTGACCATTCCTGCATTCCAATTGCTAAAGAAAAACAAAAACCTTGAGATTTGGACAATTCACAAAACCGGATAACAAAAAAACATTTAGACAAGGTTTGGTCTCATTGATGGATCTCTTCCTTCTTTGATTTGATCTTCTCCCTTCTGTCTCTTTCTCTTTGCCTTGTGATGTGTTGTGACTTGTGAGGTGGCAGTTACTTTACCTTTTTGTAATCTTAAAGTGATAAAGGTGGAAAGTGGAAACTTTTATTCCAAGACTACCGGTGAAAATTTTTACAAGTAGCCACAAAATCATGGTGTCTACTAACAATCCAATAACAAAGGTACACGGTACACCTATAGCTTTTTTTTATTTTTATATATTTTTTTTATAAAGAATAAACCTTTTGTTAGAACTTAGAAAAAAGGGATAGGTTAAGATGTAGTTATTAATATCGGTTAATATAGAATAATGTAAAAATATTAAATAAATAAATTAAAAAAAAAAAGATTAAAGAATCAGTCCAACTTGAATTGAACCAAAGAACCTAGAAGTTTAGTCGTAATTTTAAAACCAAGATAAATTCTTATAATTTTTTTATGAATAATTCGACTGCTACAACAGGAAGAGGGAATTTGAACCCTGCATGCATTCGTTTGGACACGCTAAGAACTAAGAAGTGTTAGTTGAGTTATAAAAGTATTGATTATAAATTCTTATAATTAATATGACTTATTTTAGATTATGGAAAGTCAATTACAATGTTCAATTTATTTATAAGAAAAAAATACAAATTATTTGAGAACCAATACTGATGATACAACTTTTAGTTTTAATGTACCAATTTCTAAAAATTTTTAATTTTTTTTTTGCCCCCCTTAAGTTTAAATCTTGCTTCCGTCCCTGTTTATAGTTTTTTTTTTCTTGAATCACAGCTGACATACACTTAGTGTTTAATTATTGTTTGATTTTGGACTGGATAGATTTGTTATCAAAGTGTAAAAAATATTTGAGGATAAAATTAACTAATAAAAAAAAATATTTTTGAAGTCAAGGGGTTGAACCCCTAGACAACAAGTGTCGCCGCCCCTATACTAGGTGTCCTAAATGTCCTGATTGGGTTGGTCGGGTAAAATTTTATTAGATCCGCCACCTATTCGATTACTCAAAAATTTTATAAGTATAAATCTGATTTTGACTTTGTTAAGTATGGTCGATTTTTGTTGGTGTTACCTAATACCCATATATGAATGTAGGCATAGACTAGTGTGTAAGTATGAGAGCACTAGTTGTTATACTAATAAGTAATAATAGATTTTTGTTAGTATTGTACGTGAATGTAGGCCTTAATTTGCATGCGCTATACTTAAAAAAATATAGAGTAGTCAAGTTACAATTTAAGACTCATTGTAATTATTTATATGTTCATTTCTACTTGCTAAACACCAAATTTGAGACTTATCACATGCAGAGGCGGAGCCAGGGGGGGGGGGGGGGGGGGTGGTGGTGCGGCGCAGTTGCCTCCCTTGGCCAGCTCAAAAAATACCCTTAGTTATTATAGCTAATACTTATGAAATATCCTAGCTTGCTTTTTGTTTTTGGGTTTATTAAATGCCACTCTGTTTATTTGGTCTTGAAACAGAGCACAACTTCTAAACGAGCCATTGAGAAACCTTAAGTCCTCCACTAGCATGATTTATACCGAATTTTTTAGTTTGTCCCTACCATATTATAATTTGAACCTTTTATGAATCCACATTAACCAAAATAATAGAAATTTACATATATTACACTCAGTATTTATCTAACAACTAATAGTTTCATTCATAACTTGAGTTTTGGCTCTAAAAAAAATTAAAAAATAGATCACTCATGTGAGAAATATTTCAATAGATAAATACAATATTATGAATAAGCTTTTTTTTTTGGGTAGAGTTTTGTCTTTGTATAATTACATTAAATATCACCTAGTATCATATATTATATATATATTCACATAACGTGTGTAAGTGCGTGCATCATATATAAATTTTGACCCCTCTCAACTCAAATCCTGGCGTCGCCACTGATCACATGCCCTTAAAACACACTCATGCATTCCTATCCAACCCAAACCCATTCAAGTCAAGCTATCACATGATTCACATATGTCTATTTGTTAATGATGCATGTTTTTATGATTTTCTCGTGTGATTCCATGTTTTCAAAACAATTTTGAATTCGTTTACAAAGTTTTGTTGAATTTTTTCAGAAAATTAGTTGAATTATTGGATATTAGTTTAGTACAAGTAAATGGAAAGATCCTTCCGCCCATATATGCTCTTATTTTTAAAAAATAATGGACCACGTGCATTCAGAATTGGATAAAGGAAGCAAGTAGCTCTTAAATTGCTTAAATAAGTTGTGGGACAAGTACCATAAAATTTAAATTAAACTTGATCCCCTACCAACTTGTTTTTCATAATTTGACCAAGACCAACAAGTCCAAAACTTTCACCAGTTAGACACCATACGTAGCTGAACTCTTTATCAAGTCCATCAATAATCAGAATATCTTTTTTTTTCTTAACTAGCCTTTCGTCTTCATGTACTGATTAATGAAGGGTACATAATATCTAACTGATTGTGATGTGAACACTGGCCTCCAATAATATATCATGAGAAGTTAGAGAACTATATGTATTAACAATAATATCGATCTTAAAGTTATCCACCGGCAGTAAATGACAAAAACAACCTCATTCTCACTCGTTTTCCAAAATTTCATGCATATTATTAAAAATGATTAGCAATAGTTTAATCACCGTTGAGCTCTTGTTAGTATTTGAATGATATCTTAAAATCCACTTGATCGGTTTAAATTTTAGACCCCTTAAAAACAACCAGATTGGTTAGCCTAGATTAATTAGCCAAGTTGTTATTTAGTCAAATTATGCAATACTAGGTTAAAGCAATCAAATAATTATATCAAAAGAATAAAACAACGGAATAATAAAAGACACAATGATATGATCACCCAGGAAACCAGACGGTAAAAATCTGGGAAGGATTTGACCCACCGATCTTCAAGGCAAAACTGAATTCACTATGAAAGAATTGAAGTTCTTATAAAAGGACTACAAGCTCCCCGCTTGACTTCCTAATACTATCCACCAGTAGAACTTACTGACACGACCACGTGCAAGCTCCGAATCCACGGACTCCTTCTTTCTTGAATTCTTCAATCAGCTACAAGCACCCACGCTTGATATTCTTTAAGCTTCAATGGCAGCAACCAAGTTGATCATCAAGATGTTGAAGTAATCTCAATCTTGAAAACCCTAAGCTTTGTGTAAAGGAAAGCTCCTCTAGATCACACAAGAGATTTACACAAAACAGCAATGTATGATCAACAATACAATATGGACCACCTCTAAAAACGTGGCTAGGGTTTTGTTTAAATACCTAGGGTAAAAACATAAAACCCTAAACGTTTAATGAAGTAGGGCTGAGTTGGAAATTCTGCAGAAAATTCAACTTGTGCAATTTTCGATCGATCGAGCCTGTCCTTCGATCGATCGAGCCAGGCCAAAAGTCACAAAGACTTCTACAGCCACTCGATTCCAACTTTACAATAATAGATCAACTTTGAGTAAGCCTAAACAAGACTGAATACATTGTTTTGATCATGATTTGCCAACATTACAAATTAGAGTTCTAAATACATAAAATCCTAAGACCTTAGAACCTAACAAACTCCCCCTTTAGCAATCCGTGACAAAACACAAACTAAAAGCTCAAAGTTTACAATAAAAAGCCCTTTACAAAAGGTAATGCTCATAAACCAAATTCAATCCTAACAACTATCCATTAGTTGCAAGTGTAGACAGCAGCCAAATCGAATGCACCTGTATATTTCTGAAACACTCAACAAACACATAAACGCATGTGTGACAGAAAAACAGTAAATCAACAGATATGTAATCTAACTCTCCCCCTAGATTAGATACACCAAAAATAAACACATTCTTGAAAGTTCACATAACACATAATAAAGATATATATCAATGAATAACTCATAAATATAAATCAACAAGCAGTGAACACATAGAATCAAGAAACATATATATAAAAAATGTATTTCCCTACAAGAATATCCCAAAAGAAAGTATACATGGTGAAGCACCTAGATACAATATAATCTCAAAAACTCTACTAGCCTCCGCAAAAAGACATAAAAACTCCCCCTAACTACAAAAACTCCTCTACAAGCTCCAAACTCTACTCCCCCTTTTTGTGACGGAATACCAAAGGACATCACAGACCATCATCAAAAGGAGGTGGTAAGGATGAATGAAGATGCGCGAAATCAGCTCTCAGAGCATGAATCTCATCGAACAAGTCCACCAAAAGCTGATCATGAGCCGCCTGAACGGTCATGACAGTCTCCAAGGTACGACGAACATCGAAGTCAGCCGCAGGAGGTGGAGGAACAGCATCAGCAGCACCAACAGGATCAGGAACAGCCTCACGAGCAGGACCTGTAGAAGAAGAAGGGGGTGCGGTACCAGAAGGCTCAGACCTAGAGTATTTAGAGCCAGCTCGAAGATGAGCAGCCCTCTGTCTAAGGAAAGAGGCACCTATGGAAGCAATCACATGAACGGGCTCAGAAAAAGGGAAATCCTCTAAACCAAGATGAAGCAAAATCCTATGAATAAAGATAGGATGAACAAGAGCATGAGCAGTAAATGAACTCCTATAAACTTCGTTCAAAGAACGAAGAAACAGATGAGGAAAACTGATAGGAGCATCAGTGATAAGAGCGTACAAAAATACACACCTCTCGAGAGGAATGGTGTGCAGATGAGAAATGGGCCAAAGAGAGTGACACGCTATCCTAAAGAACAGATAGATAGTCTCAGGAAGCTCAGCAGTGGTGATCCGAGGATCAGAACCCCATTGGATAGAAGACCTAGTGATGCAAGACATGACATCACTCAGCTCGGGTGACTCATCATAAGGGTAAATAGGATGACGAACCAAAGGTACCTCTAGAGCATCAGCCACTACTGTAGGAGTAATGACATACTCTACGCCTCGTATCCAACTCTTAACTAGAGTGTTGGAATCATAGACGCGGATAGAGATGTTCGTGAAGAACTCTCTAATCAGGGTAACTGGAGGAGGAGGATCAGACACATCCAATAAAGGTAACCAGCCCCTACGATCAAAGTTTGCCCTAATGGCAGGATCAACTTCATCAAAGGTGACAGAATGCTCAGCCCAAACTTTTCTCTTAAGGTTTAGAGTCTCATAAATCTCTTGGTTTTTCTCACTCGGAAACCTCTCACTATTAAAAGAAGGTGGGGGAGGAGAAGGAGAGGGAATAGACCTACGGGCTCTAGTCTTCCTAGGCATGATACTAAGGAAAGGACAGAGACACAAGGAAAAACCAAAAAGAATAAAACAAAGAAAATCCAAGGGCAGACTGCAAGTTAGCACAAAAATCAATAGAATAAAAATCTATATGATGCATGAACAAATACAATGCCATGATGCATGAACTAATGCAGTAAAAAATAATTTCAATTGAGATCAAATTGACAAAATTGGCTTGAGCAGGGAATTTCTATCAAAAACCCAAAAATTGAAAACCACTTGTTGAAATTTTTTTAACCAAATTGATGAATTGGGCATTACAAAACACAGCACATAGATTATAATGCCTAATAACATCAAAACAACAAGCCAATTTTATCATATTCAACTCAATTTCACAAAAGCCCCAATTTGGATCAAGAACAAACCCTAGATTTTTCAATTTTTCACCAAACTCAAAATTGATCAAATTAACAAGTAAGGATCATGTTTATGATGTGTCCCCACAAAAACCCAATGATCAATTGCACAAAATAGGGCTTGAATCAACAGAAAATCCCAAAAATGCTAAGTCCGAAAATCTCCCCCAAATGCATGGATTTATTCATGAAATCATGAAAATAAATTCAAAAAGAAGGGTAAAAGAGTCTTACCGGCTTGAGGAAAGAGAAACCTTAAAATTTCGGAGGAAAACGACAAAAAATTGACTGTGGAGCCTTGCCTCGTCGGAGAGAGAAAGAAAGTTTGAAAAACTTTTTGAAATAGAACTTTGAAAAAGTCAGATCTGGACTTTTAAAAAAGCTTTTCCACGATCTTTGATCGATCGAAAATTACATTCGATCGATCGAATGAAACAGTCATTTTGAAACAAATTAAAGCACTTTTTCGATTGATCGAAAATCAGAATGGATCAATCAAACTGGGCAGAGGCTCACAAAAATTTTGAGAAAAATCACAGTTTTGAAAAACACAAACCGAATTTTGAAAACAACTCCTCAAAGCATTTGAACAACGAAAACAAAATGCATGAGTATGAGATGGAATCCTTTTTCAAAAACCCAAATTTTAAACCCAATTTTCTCAAAAAAACAAGTTTCAATCATTCTCCCATTGAATTTTCTTAAGCAACAAATATGTTGTGAACAAATCTCAAGATATTTTCAAACTTGGTTGGTCAGACCAAAAACACACATACTAGCATGTACGGTGTTTAACAAAGAGTAACTTGTGTAGTGTGTGATACTAGCAAAAACTTGAGATACATGTGAGGTGATATGTGAATAGCAATCAAACACAAAGTCTACACAATTCATCACATATAATTTAAAAGAGACTATCACTTAAAGAGTTACATCCTATAACTCTCACATCTCCTAGAATAAAAGCTTGCAATCATGTAAGTTTCTTGCATTTTTGCCTCTTATTTATGTGAATTGGCATCAAGCCTAATAGTACACACCAGTTTTAATTTAATTGAGGTTACACCTTATGTTCTTTTTGTGCATGTGCTACACTTTCTCGAGCACAAAATCTTATGATATGCACTAAGGTGTTTATGATTAGCTACTGAACAGTGGTGAGATGGTTATTTATGCCTTTCTCAAAAGGATCAAGTTCGACAGTCAAATAACATATGACTTCAAGATTAAGACAAAGTGATTAAAAATCACACACATCTTCCCACACAACATGCACTACAAAGTTTCAACTAGTCAAGTGCAATATATAAGCTCATCAAAACTAAACAAGGTACATAAGACATGTTATGTGTAAATAAATTGACCAACCTTGTTTTCAAAAACCAAAAAACATAATGTCAAACATATTTTTGCTTTCTCCTTTTCTCATTTTTATTTATTTATTTATTAAAAGAGAAAACAAATAAATCCTAGAATGAAATGCATGAATGTAATTCAATGCAAGTCTTAGAATAAAAAAAAAACACAAAAACCAAAGAACAATAGTCACAAAAGAATAGAGTAATAAAGCACAAGGACCATGTCAGAAAGATTCAGTTAGTTCGAGTCTTTTACATCCAAAACTTTTTAGATGCACCACGAGCATTGGAGTTCTTATTCACATTCGAGTGATTCCCAACTCCAGGATTGGAATAAAGGTTTAACGCCTTTACCAATTCACCGATTAGTGCCATAGGATCTTGTGCTTGAGGCACAGGCAATTTTTGTTTATTTGCTCTCTTATCAGCTTGAAACTTGAAACAATTAGGACGAATGTGTCCAGACTTTCCACAGTAATGACAAACCCAAACAGGTTTACCATGCATCTTGTCCTTAGATTTGGTAGGCTCCTTAGGTTTAGATTCTCTTAAATCTACCATAATCTTCTTAGGTGGTGAAACTTCTACAGGTTTAACAACCTCACTCACAGGGGGTTTAACAGTTTCACTCACAACCTCACTCACAGAAGGTACAGAAGAAGATGACGGAATAAAGATAATGGAATGGGGTGCAGAATCAAAGATGCTTTCAACATATCCTAACCCATATTTATCAGAAGGATACTTTTGAACATTCAGTATGTGATCAAGTTTAGAACTAGCAGATCTAGCAACAGATAAATCATGTTCCAAAGTTTTAACTTTATCAAGCAAAAGTATGTTCTCAGATTTAACATTGTTCAAAAGATCATTAGCATCAAACAGTTTAACAAGCAAATTTTTCTTTTCAAGCTCAAGAGATTCAATTTTCTTTAGGCCAAGTTCAACATTCATAGCATCCCTTGCAGCAATTTTGCAAAGTTTATTGTAGGCCTCTTGAAGATCTGCATCCTCAGAGAGTTCCCCATCAAAAGGGTTCTTTTCAACAGATATGCTTTCATTGACTACAGCTGTAGCAGTGAAAGCAATGAAGTTTCCATCCTCATCACATCCAGACTCATCATTAGAAACCTCATTATCGCTAAGGGTTACAGCCATAACTTTACCCTTAGTCCTCAAGAATGTAGGACATTCAGATTTCACATGACCATACCCTTGATAGCCAAAACACTGAGGACCCAAAGAATTATTTGAAGATTGACCAACTTTTTCTCTAGGTTTTTCAAAGTTATCAACCTTAGTGGGATCATTTTTCCTAAAATTTTTAGGTTCAGCAGTGTAAGTACCTCTTGCCTTTCTGTTGGTATTCCTAAGAAAGTTTTTAAAGTTTTTGGCAAGATACGCAATCTCTGTAGCAGAGAGCTCATCATCAAATCCACCACCATCAACATCATCAACTGACTTAAGAGCCATTGATTTGGATTTGTTCACTTTAGGTAGGTCAGACTCATAGGACTGAAGAGATCTTACAAGCTCATCAACAGGGATGGAGTCCACATCCTTACTTTCAGTGATGACAGTCACTTTGGGTCTAAAGTCTTTAGTTAAAGATCTAAGTATCTTTCTAACAATTTTAGGTTGATTATAGATTTCACCCAAATTAAAAGCAGAATTAACAATATCATTCAGTTTGGCATAAAATTCATCAAAGGATTCATCATCAAACATCCTAATGCTTTCAAACCTAGAAGTTAATTGCTGCAGTTTGTTTATCTTAACTGCCTTTGTGCCTTCATGCACAGTTTGGAGGATTTTTCAAGCAGTATGAGCAACCTCAACATTTGAGATCCTCTTAAATTCCTCCATTGAAACAGCATTGAAGATGGCATTCATAACTTTGCTATTGAAGCCTGCTGCTTCTTTTTCAGAAGTTTGCCACTCACTCACAGGAGTAGTGGGCTTTTGCCATCCGTATTCAACGGAATTCCAAACCCTTTCATCAATTGATTTCAGGAATGCTTTCATCCTTACTTTCCAATAAGCATAGTTGTTCCCATCAAAGTAAAGAGGAACAACAAGAGAGTGTCCATGCTCCATGACAACAGGGGTCAAGGATCAGCTCAGAGATAAAAAATCTCAAACAAAAGAGCTACCTGCTCTGATACCACTTGATCGGTTTTAGACCCCTTAAAAACAACTAGATTGGTTAGCTTAGATTAATTAGCCAAGTTGTTACTTAGTCAAATTATGCAATACTAGGTTAAAGCAATCAAATAATCATATTAAAAGAATAAAACAGCAGAATAATAAAAGACACAATGATATGATCACCTAGGAAACCACACGGTAAAAACCTGGGGAGGATTTGACCAACCGATCCTCAAGGCAAAACTGAATTCACTATGAAAGAATTGAAGTTCTTACAAAAGGACTACAAACTCTCCGCTCGACTTCCTAATGCTACCCACCAGTAGAACTTATTGACACGACCACATGTAAGCTCCGAATCCACGGACTCCTTCTTTCTTGAATTCTTCAATTAGCTACAAGCACCCACGCTTGATATTCTTTAAGCTTCAATGGCAGCAACCAAGTTGATCATCAAGATGTTGAAGTAATCTCAATCTTGAAAACCCTAAACTTTGTGTAAAGGAAAGCTCCTCTAGATCTCACAAGAGATTTACACAAAACAACAATGTATGAGCAACAATACAATATGGACCACCTCTAAAAACGTGGCTAGGGTTTTGTTTAAATACTTAGGGTAAAAACATAAAACCCTAAACGTTTAATGAAGTAGGGCTGAGTTGGAAATTCTGCAGAAAATTCAACCTGTGCGATTTTCGATTGATCTAGCCTGTCCTTCGATCGATCGAGCCAGGCCGAAAGTCACAAAGACTTCTGCAGCCACTCGATTCCAACTTTATAATAATAGATCAACTTTGAGCAAGCCTAAACAAGACTGAATACATTATTTTGATCATGGTTTGCCAACATTACAAATTAGAGTTCTAAATACATAAAATCCTAAAACTTTAGAACCTAACACCACTGCTTCTAAAATTAATGGTCTATGTCAAAACTTTTGTTGTACACAGCTGAGAGAGAGAGAGAGAGAGAGAGAGAGAGACTATGTCTTTAATATGATCAATTACAATTGTTATATATATGTACTTTTTTTTTTTACAAGACAGAAATTCTAATTTAACATAATCTAACTGTATATATGTGTGAAACTCTTTCTAGAGATTTAAACCCCAACTCTTGCTTCTCACATCCTACAATCACTTATACTTACGAAGTAACTATCACATTATGTAATGGTAATTGTACACGTATCTTTAAGTGTGAATACTTTTTTTGTATGATAGAAAATATTTAGGTTGGGATCAAGATATGTTTAATTAATGTAACTTTTGTCAATGCTAATATTAATACAATATTTAATTATTTTCTATTGGATATGATTTTTTAAAATATTAGGTATATTGTTTTCTTATGCCCCATGCAAAATTAACAATTAATTAAAAATTAATAGTTATTTCATCTATAAAATGTTTAAATCTAAATTACATTTAGACTTCCAAGGTCTATTACAAAACTAAACGAGTGCCCCAAATTATCAAAATAATTAATACGCCCCCTTTGCCCTTCTTTTGATGATTGAAGTCAACACAAGAAACGAAACATATCTTTTCTTAGTGATATTCCAAATTAAAAAAATGAGGTAAAAACACATTTTAATACCTTAACTCTGGTTAGGTCACATGAGTTTAAAATTTATAAAGTAAATTGTAACCAAATGGTCAAAAAAAAAAAAAAAAAACTCACATCTTCTCAATGTTCTCATAGCCAAAGGGACTAGTAAACATATATGCACTCTAGTTATCACACATCTACACAAATGACAAAGCAATGCCACCTCCATAGTCAAAGGGTTCTCTGTCATATATATGATCATATTCCTTGTGCTAACAACCACATAAAGCTGAATCCAACCCATTCGAGACCTATTCAAATTTCAAAATCCAAATACACTCACTATTCCACACTATCACCGCTCATAAATCCATATATAAAAACAAAACCACAAAGTTATCGTTCATACATACTTCATAGCCCTTCAATGTTCAACCATATATACCTAACTATGGTCGGCAAATCCACAACCTAAATGACCTACTACGATCCTCATAGCATATTAAGGAATTTTGACGTCGTATGTCATGAGGGGCCAAAGGGATTATAAGTGTTTTTTTTTTTTTTTGGTTGATAATTTGAGGGTGTTGTGTATTTTCTTGAAGATCAAGTATAACGAATCTAATTATTTTAATCTCAAAGATTTCAGTGTGTAATTTACGTAATGTTGAAATATTTTTATAAAATGTATTATAATTTATTTTAAATTTTGATTAAACATTCATTTAAGTGAATATATGAAATTAGCTTTACTATCATTGATAGCATTTTCGTTTCAAACTTAGAATTCAAATCTAAGTAATATTATTTTTTATTATACATTAAATCTAAGTAATAAAAGTTTTTAATACTGTTAGGGTTAGGTGTTTTGATATTGTTAAACCATGTCAAATTATGTGTTTTTTTTTGAGTTTTGATGTGTCTTAAAATTATAATTGAAGACGCAAAATTTGCTCAAGAAAAGTGTTTTTCCAGCACATTTTCAGCATGTATCTTGATAGAAGGTCGATACCTCCTCAAAACCTACTGCCTCCTCAATACAAGCTCGATACTACCTCAATACATCGAGCTTCGCAGATCGGCAAAAATCAACAATGTGGAAAAGCCCATAACTTATTTGTTTGAAACTCGAATTGAGATCTGTTTGAACCAATATTTAAAGGACAATATAAGTCATCTATTAAGAGACTTTTTTAGAGAGAGAGAAGCACTTTGTTTATGTGATTAGGGTTTTGTAACCAAGTTTTCTCTATTTCACTATACCTAAAAGTTTCAAAGAAAATCTGAAAATATATTGGTGAAGAAGTTGAAGTCATAGTAACCATCATAGACTTGTTGCTATGAAAAAAACCTTCAAGAGGTTCTTGAAGTCAACTAGAGATTTCAATTGTGATTGTGGGTGGAGCGTTCATATATTAGAGAGTTCAGAGGTTCTGAAGCGGTAGAAAATTTCTGCTGTAAGTTCATCTACTGGGATTGTAGAGTTTAGGGATAGAGATTTTTAACTAGATTTTAAACTTCTCTTAATTTACTATAATGGATTGCTTTTTGGGAGGGTTTTCTCCCAGGTTTTTTACTGTGATATTAGTTTGTTTCCTTGGTTTTATTGAATCATCATATTTTTTCTTATTTACTATTTCCACTATGCATGATATTGATATTTGTTTGTTTAATCAAGAATTATTTATAATATATCTAATTAACAACTTGACTTTAAACTTGTTAATTCTATTAATCAGGGTCTAAATTTCCCAACAAATATACATCAATTTTCATTCCATTAATTTCATAGCTTAATTGTCTTTGACCAAAAACTTATGAAAAATGCTAGAGATAAAAACTATTTTACAATATTTTTTTACAAACTGTTAATGTGGTGAGTTGTTATTGGTAAGTGAAAAAATGATGTTAGTAATGGGCTCAGATGAGCACCCGTAAGAATTGGCCAACATACATTTACAATGATACAAACCATTAATTAGTTTTTTTTTTTAAAAATGAAAATTTTATTATAAAAAAATGAATTAATTAAGAAGAAGAAGCTGTCCAGAAATTGATCAATAACGTATAGTAGACATCATTTACATATGGTCTACGCGTGATATGGGTGCTAATTATAATAACATGGATCAGGCAATTTATATTGCTAGGATAGTTTGCCACTGAGTTTTTGCCTGCGCTTGGTCTGAAACAATCATATATGACTCTTTCTGCAACACAAATAAGAGAATGTTCAAAAGTCCAAGATCGATGCCAATATTTTATTAGTCTAAATGGTCCCAATCTTCATTATAATTTTCATTAAAATACCAACCAAAGACTTTAACAACGGTAGAAAGTTTCTTCTAAAACCAGATCAAATAATAATATAGTCGTATATATTTTTTTCCTTATTGTTCATCTGGACTATTTCAGAGCACAAGTACAGATAGATTTAGAAGCTACTGGGATCCATTGGCCTCTATTTTCAATTACAAAAAAGGTACGGAACTTTCAAAATTTTATTAATGGGTTAATTCATAATTAGTTAGGCTGGAAGCATCCTATAATATTAAACAAATGAATTACTCATTGAAGGGATGGCTATATAAAGTGTGAGCCTTGCCTCAGTTTTCACTCACAAACTAGTCTTAAATCTTTTCTAAGCCATAGAAGTCACCAAAGCGTTGAGACTTCTCTAGTGTTGCTCAAAAAATGGCCAATCTTTGGCCTCACCTAGTCTATGCATTGGCGCTAATCTTATTAGCTACCAATGTAGCTGCCGACGATCACAAGCCTTATATTTATGCTTCTCCACCTCCACCACCTTATGTTTATGCATCACCTCCACCACCTCCTTACTACTATAAATCACCACCACCACCATCTCCATCTCCTCCTCCTCCATACGTTTACAAGTCACCACCACCACCATCACCCTCACCTCCTCCTCCCTATGTCTACAAGTCACCACCTCCCCCTTCTCCTTCACCCCCACCTCCCTATGTCTACAAGTCACCACCACCACCATCACCCTCACCACCTCCTCCCTACATCTACAAGTCACCACCTCCCCCATCTCCATCACCCCCACCTCCTTACATCTACAAGTCTCCACCTCCTCCATCACCATCACCTCCTCCTCCTTACATCTATAAATCTCCTCCACCACCCTCACCATCCCCTCCTCCTCCTTATATTTACAAGTCACCTCCACCTCCATCACCTTCACCTCCCCCTCCTTACATATACAAGTCCCCACCTCCCCCATCACCATCCCCACCTCCTCCTTACGTTTATAAATCACCACCACCACCATCTCCATCTCCTCCTCCTCCATATGTTTACAAGTCACCACCACCACCATCACCCTCACTCCCTCCTCCCTATGTCTACAAGTCACCACCTCCCCCCTCTCCATCACCCCCACCTCCTTACATCTACAAATCCCCACCTCCTCCATCTCCTTCTCCCCCACCTCCTTATGTCTACAAGTCACCACCCCCACCATCACCCTCGCCTCCCCCTCCTTATGTCTACAAATCTCCACCACCCCCATCTCTATCACCACCTCCTCCATACGTCTACAAGTCACCACCTCTTCCATCTCCTTCACCTCCTCCTCCTTACGTTTATAAGTCACCTCCACCACCTTCCCCATCACCTCCTCCTCCTTATGTTTACAAGTCACCTCCACCACCATCCCCACCACCACCACATTCCTACTACTACAAATCTCCACCACCTCCCACTGGTTACTAGTTCAAGTATACTAGCTAGAGGTTTACGTAAGTATATTAGATGGAAGCCCTTTTTTTATTTTCATTTCTAACTTTTGATATTTTCTCTTTTTTTCTTTCTTTAATTTTACTTTTACTTTCTCTTATCATTAATTTATAATAATGATTTGTTCCATTTTGTTTTGCAGATTATAAATTGTTAAAAAAAGAATAGTTGCTGTTGAAGTAATCAAATACTGTCGTTGGGTTTGGTTTATTATTATGTACTTTGGTTTGGTGTCAATCAAGGCGACCCGGTTGAGACAAGAGGGAATAAAACAAAGGCTGAATTCGATGGACATTGATGCTTTGGCATGTTCTTGTGCAAAATATATATATATATATATATGATTTAATTTTAATGAGTTGATAATATGTAAAATTGTCATTTCTTTAATTCAGCATGAGTTCCACGCACGTATGAATAATAATGTCTCTTGTAATTCTTTTTCTATAATTGGATCACGTTCTTCCATTCCATTTGTGGTTGACTTGAGGTGTTGTCTCTCTCTCTCTCTCATATTTATACTATTTTTAGGTAATGGGCAATTGTCATGTTCTCAATCAAGATCGAAAAGTTGTATGGATTTGGGAAACTCGAGCACAATCCCGGGGGAAGGGGGGATGATTACTTAAAAAAAAAAGAAAAAAAAGAATAATGTTATATCTACAAACTATTTTACAATATTTTTACAAAATTTTGTTATGACCAACTTTTTACTGATGTTCATCTAGGCTCACAACTAAAATCATTTTTTCATTTACCAATAATCATTTACCACATCAGTAATTTGTAAAACTTTTTGTATTTTTAACATTATTCCTTAAAAAAAATACAAGTAATGCTACAATTATAAATTATTTTACAATATTTTTACAAACTATTATTGTAGCCAATTTTTACTGGTTCCCATCTGGATCTACCTCTAATATCACTTTTTCACTTACTAATAACTACTCACCACATCAACAGTTTATATAAATTTTAGTTTTAAAATTTTACTACAAATTATGTATTAAGATTTTCTAGAGTCTTTAGTATAACTATGCGGCAGAATTTATAAAATCCTATCTATTCATTTTGAATTAAGTGAATCAGCTTTTAGCACATTGACAATATTTAACAAATTTGAATTATTAGAATATGAAAAATACTACGTTCACAATATTTTCACAACAATTTTACTACAAATCCTAAGTTATAATAATAGACTTTAGATTATAACCAGTAAGAATTTGCCCCATAGGTTGTAGGATTTACTATGGATGTGATATTATTCATTGCCATATAGCATCTATTTAACTTACTAATGACGTGAGCAAATTATCTATCCATTCATTTCAGAATAGACTGATTCGATTTCAGAAACCTTATCACAAAGAATTTTATCGATAACATGACAGCTAACCAATCGGACAAAAACAAAATTGTCCACACCCCCACGGCTGAGCCTTAGGCGGATCATGAGCTTGAAGCCTTGAACAAAGAGAAGAAAAAATCTCATAAAAATCCACACCCAAAACACATAAATATAACATAAACAACACACCAAGTTTGTACTCAAGTCCTGATCAAGCTAAAAGGCCTAAGAGTAAAAAATGTGTAGGCCGTAGCAGTACTCTTCCTCCTCACATGCTTGGTATAAGCAACTGTTGGAAATAAAGGAGAGATAATACCTGAATTTTCCTTGGAAATTTACACAATTTGATTTTACCAAGAGAGGTGGCAGAGATGAGGCGTGGACTAAGTCACTGTCTTGAGACAAATCGTGCCGTCTACGGTATATCCGATGTAGTTAGACAAATAATTTCTGCACGTTGCCCCCAGGATACAACAGCCCAGCCACCTTTGCTGATTATCCTTGCGAGCCTACACTGCTCGTAGGATATAAGCTCTCTATAGCACTTTCTTTTCCCAGAAAATTTTGTAAAGATAGAATATTTTTGTGAGTAGTAAAAAACAATAGATGATAAGTGTTTACGACAATAAAAAGTTGTTTTTTGAAAAGTCTGTAGCTTTCTAAAATAAAAATGTGTATATAAAACTTTTATTTCTTTCCATATATATAGAACTAGATATGTTGCTTGTCCTTAGCCAGAAAATAAAACGTTTGATAGCAATTAAATAGTCAAAACGTTACTAAAATTAATATATACAATCAATGGCTTCTTTATATATATATATATATATATATAATATAATATAACCGGAAAGTTATCTTTGCCAAAATCTCAATCTGTACGTTGGAACAAAGAAAAAGTCATAAAGCTTTGAAATTAATGCCCCAAAATTACGTTGTTGTACATTGTTACAATATCATTTTGAAAGTTTCTGAATATATATATATATATATATATATATATATTACAATAAATTGCTGGCTGTTTGACTACTTTTCAAATAGTAAATATTTATATATATATATATATATATGGTAACTAATTAGAGCATAAAATAATTCAGCAATAACTGTACATTTAAGTGCTGAAATTCTTCCATTTATGACGTTATTATGTCATATTCAAATAAGATAATAAAACCAAATATACTGGCAATTATGGTATTAATATTACATTAATGTTCATAAATTTCCTGATTAAAACCACTGACAGAAGCTATTCAAATTTTGAATTAAATTTGAATTTCAAAATTTAGTATTCAACGTATCTGACATTAAGGGATAATTGATACACATAAATGAGTATCAAAATAAGTATAATATTTTTTATTAAAATATCCAACAATCCCCCACTTATTTTTATAAAAAATAAATAGGTAAATATATATAAGAAATTTTCTGGGTTAAGTAGAACATTATGCATAATGGGAGTGCCAATGGCTTGAACCCTCATTTAGTGTTTCAGCAACATTGTTCCAAAGTTAATAGTGATCTAAGTCTTGAACTATAACTTTTTCTATGGATACAAAACATTACATCACACACATAATATTCCAGTACTCTACTACGAGCTTTTAAGCCAGCACATTACGGCCTTGTGCTTTATCCCAGCATCCATGAGCTATTTAGAGAACTAGCCCCATTCTCAAAGGAAGCGGCCTCACTTCCATGCTCACTTAGGTGTGGCTATCAAGGATGTTCTTGTAACTCTAACATCCCACTCATAAGAGCTATAGTCCACATTAAGAGTTTTTATAAAAACTCATCCTATATAACGTTACAAGATACATGCACGCACACCATAGGGAGGGACATGAGTATTATTACTCATACATATATTTCGTGCATGTTAATCAAACTATTCTATGATTAGTTTTTCCCTTTGAACCTAGTTCTTGGGATCTCCAGTCCCTAGGTAGGGTATCCTCATAGGTAGTTTATTCTTCTTTGGGCTTAAGTCCCATCCCCCTCGATGCTATCCAGATCTTTTCTCTAGCTAGAGCTTTAGTTAATGGATCCGCAATATTATCATTTGTACTAACATAATCAACATTTATGGTACCATTGTTTATGTATGATCTCACAGTACTGTGTTTTCTTCTAATAGATCTGGATTTACCATTATAGTATTTATTGCGCACTCTACCAATAGTGGTAGTACTATCACAATGAATTAAGACGGGTGAAATAGGTTTCTCCCACATGGGAATTTCAGATAATAAATCTCGTAACCAACCCGCTTCTTCACTAGCTGAAGATAAGGCAATTAATTCTGCCTCCATGGTGGATTTAGCAATAATTTGTTGTTTTTTAGATTTCCAACTTATTGCTCCACCACCTATTGTAAATACATAGCCAGTGGTAGACAAAGAATCACCTGATAAGGTGTTCCAACTAGCATCACTATATCCTTCAAGAACAGCAGGATATCTTTGATATAGCAAACCATAGTGCGCCGTTCTTTTTAAATATCTCATTAATTGAGTCATGGCATTCCAATGCTCAAAATTAGGTTTGCTAGTAAATCTTGCTAGAACTCCTACGGCATAAGCAATATCAGGTCTAGTACAATCAGTAGCATATCTAAGACTACCAATAATACTAGCATATTCCTTTTGATTGTAAATATCATTTTCATCTTTAGTAGGAAAAAGATGCACACTAGAGTCAAGAGGAATACTTGCAGGTTTACAATCAAAGTAATTATATTTTTTCAAAATTTTTTCTATATAATGAGATTGATCTACAAATATGCCATTTGAAGTTCTAGAGATTTTCATGCCAAGAATCACATTAGCTTCTCCTAAATCTTTCATATCAAAGTTATTTTTAAGAAGCATTTTGGCAGCATTTATAATATCCATATTAGGACCAAAAATTAGAAGATCATCAACATATAAACAAATTATAACATGAGCATCATCAAATGTTTTATAATATATACATTTGTCACTTTCATTTGTTTTAAAACCATTAGAAAGCAAACATTGATCAAATTTCTCATGCCACTGTCTAGGTGCTTGTTTTAGACCATATAAAGATTTTAATAATTTACATACCTTGTGCTCATTACCTGGCATTGTAAAACCTTCTGGTTGGTCCATGTAGATTTCTTCTTCTAAATCTCCATTTAGAAATGCCGTCTTTACATCCATTTGATGTATCATCAAATTATGAATAGCTGCTATAGCAATCAATAATCTAATAGATGTAACTTTAGTAACAGGAGAAAAAGTATCAAAAAAATCAATATCTTCTTTTTGTTTAAAACCTTTAGCTACAAGCCTTGCTTTGAATTTTTCAATAGATCCATCAGGTTTTAATTTCCTCCTAAGTACCCATTTACATCCAATTGTTTTACAACCTGGAGGTAAATCTACAAGTTTCCAAGTATTATTAGATATAATAGAATCCATCTCATCATTGATGGCTTCTTTCCAAAAACCTGAATCAGGAGAAGATAAAGCTTCTCCTAAAGAAGTAGGGTCACCTTGTAAATTATACACATAATATTCAGGACCAAAATCTTTTTCAATTCTAGGTCTTTTACTCCTCCTAGGTTCAATCTCATATTCATTAACATCTCTTGACTTAGATGTTGAACATTCAAATTTCTCTTGTTGTTCAAAACCCCCACTATTTTTATATTTAAATGGAAATTTATTTTCATGAAAAATTGCATCTCTAGATTCAATTATTGTATTATTATCAATATCATAAAATCTATAAGTTGTGCTATATAAAGAATAACCCAAAAATACACATGTAGAAGCCTTTACCCCAAGTTTAGGTCTTTTGGGATCAGGTAGCCTCACATATGCTAAGCAACCCCAAACTTTGAAAAAATTCAGATTTGGTTTATATTTTTTCCATAATTCAAAAGGAGTTAAAAAAGTCTTTTTATGAGGTACTCTATTTAAAACAAAATTTGCAGTTAAAACAGCTTCACCCCAAAAATATTTGGGAGCCCCAGAACTAACAAGCATAGCATTAGTTAAATTTATAAGAGTCCTATTTTTACGTTCAGCTACTCCATTAGAAGATGGAGAATAAGGAGCAGTAGTCTCATGAACAACACCAAGAGATTGAATATAATTATTAAGACCAAGAGTATCATATTCTTTTCCTCTATCAGTTCTAAACCTTTTAACCTTTTTATCAAAAGTATTCTCAACTTCTTTTAAGAAAATTGATAATTTTTCAAAAGCATCACTTTTATTTTTCATAAGATAGACATATGAATATTTTGAAAAATCATCTATAAAGGTTATAAAATATCGATTACCTCCACGTGTCAAATGTCCTTCAAATTCACAAATATCACTATGAATAAGTTCTAGTAATTCAGTATTTCTTTCAACTGATTTATGAGGCTTTTGAGTAATTTTAGTCATGCTACAAATTTCACATTTTTCAAGTTCATTTTCAAGTTTAGGAATTAAACCTAAACTACTCATATTTTTCATATATTTATTATTAATATGACACAATCTACCATGCCAAACATTCACACAAGAAACAATATAAGCAAAACTTGAATTTTCATTCATCTCAACATTAAGTTTAAACATGTCATCACAAGCATAGCCTTTGCCAACAAACATGCCCTTTTTAGAGAGTACATATTGATCAGCCTCAAAGACTTGTTTGAAACCAGCCTTATTCAACAAAAAACTAGAAACTAGATTCTTTCTAATGTCAGGAACATGAAAGACATCTTTGAGAGTGACTTCTCTCCCAGAAGTAAATTTGAGAAGCACATCTCCAATACCCACAACTTCAATGGTATGAGAATCACCAAGCATAATTTTCTTTTTCTCATCCAAGATGGTGTAGGTCTTGAACCAATTTTTATCATAGCAAACATGTCTAGTTGCCCCAGAATCAATCCACCACCCTCCTAAGCCTTCGAGAACATTAATCTCGGTAACCATAGCCACAAGAGGCTCTTCAATGACATTGGCTTGAGCCATAGGCCCATGTTTTCGAAAACGACAATTTCTAGCCGAATGTCCAGGCTTTCCACATACAAAACATGCATAATTGTTATTATTATTGTGGCTGCCATTATTTGGAGCATGCTTAGGATGGTGTGCTTGATTCTTTCTTTGATTAGAGTGGGTCTTATGTTGAGGCTGATTTCCATTTGGCCTACGTTTGAAGTTTCTTTTCTTAGGCCTTACATAGTCATTATTTTTTGCATTGGCTTTTGACATGTTTTCATTTGAGGAGATGAAATTTACCTTAGGACCATTTGCTCCATGGAATTCAACAGCTTTGTCTTGATTCCTTGCCTCTTCCTCCACTCTCAAACGGGTGATAAGGGATTCAATGGAGAGTTCCTTTTGCTTGTGTCTCAGAACTTTGGCAAACTCCTTCCAAGATTCAGGCAGCTTGTCAATGATGGCTGAAACTTGCATTTGTTCATCTACTCGAATGCCTTCAGATCGAACATCTTGTGAAATCATTTGGAGTTCATAGGATTGTTCCACCACAGACTTGCCTTCAACCATTTGAAACCTGAAAAATCGGCTACATGCATATTTCTTGGATCCAGCTTCCTCTGTATCATATTTTTGATTCAATGCCTTCCATATCTTTTTGGCTAATTTGTAAGCTTGATCATAATAATCATACAAATCATCAGAAAGACAATTAAGTAAATAATTTCTACAGTAAAGATGATCCTTATCCCATTTCTTAACATCTTTTTCATGTTGAGAAAGTTCTTCTTCAGTCAATTGTTCAGATTTCTTTTTCTTTGGTTTTTTCTCAGTTAACACATAAGCCACATTCAAGAGAGTAAGATAAAACAAAGTCTTTTGTCTCCATCTCTTAAAGTTAACACCACGGAAGCGGAATGGCTTATTAAGATCACCCGCTCCAGAGGAATTAGACATAACATTACCATTTTCCAAGGATGATTTTGTGTTCTCCATAACGATTTGTCTCAAATTGTTGGAAATAAAGGAGAGATAATACCTGAATTTTCCTTGGAAATTTACACAATTTGATTTTACCAAGAGAGGTGGCAGAGATGAGGCGTGGACCAAGTCACTGTCTTGAGACAAATCATGCCGTCTACGGTATATCCGATGTAGTTAGACAAATAATTTCTGCACGTTGCCCCCAGGATACAACAGCCCAGCCACCTTTGCTGATTATCCTTGCGAGCCTACACTGCTCGTAGGATATAAGCTCTCTATAGCACTTTCTTTTCCCAGAAAATTTTGTAAAGATAGAATATTTTTGTGAGTAGTAAAAAACAATAGATGATAAGTGTTTACGACAATAAAAAGTTGTTTTTTGAAAAGTCTGTAGCTTTCTAAAATAAAAATGTGTATATAAAACTTTTATTTCTTTCCATATATATAGAACTAGATATGTTGCTTGTCCTTAGCCAGAAAATAAAACGTTTGATAGCAATTAAATAGTCAAAACGTTACTAAAATTAATATATACAATCAATGGCTTCTTTATATATATATATATATATATATATAATATAATATAACCGGAAAGTTATCTTTGCCAAAATCTCAATCTGTACGTTGGAACAAAGAAAAAGTCATAAAGCTTTGAAATTAATGCCCCAAAATTACGTTGTTGTACATTGTTACAATATCATTTTGAAAGTTTCTGAATATATATATATATATATATATTACAATAAATTGCTGGCTGTTTGACTACTTTTCAAATAGTAAATATTTATATATATATATATATATATGGTAACTAATTAGAGCATAAAATAATTCAACAATAACTGTACATTTAAGTGTTGAAATTCTTCCATTTATGACGTTATTATGTCATATTCAAATAAGATAATAAAACCAAATATACTGGCAATTATGGTATTAATATTACATTAATGTTCATAAATTTCCTGATTAAAACCATTGACAGAAGCTATTCAAATTTTGAATTAAATTTGAATTTCAAAATTTAGTATTCAACGTATCTGACATTAAGGGATAATTGATACACATAAATGAGTATCAAAATAAGTATAATATTTTTTATTAAAATATCCAACAGCAACAAATCTACTTCGAACCCTCCCATGCTGTGATTAATTTGTGCTGATAATGACTGTGTTGGAGGCGAGGTTGATCAAAAGAGACATTTCGGAGTTCTTCTAAACGATATCAAAGATTTGTGTTGAGTTGCTCAAATCAACGAGAGAGAGAGAGAGAGAGAGAGAGAGAGAGAGAGAGAGAGAGAGAGAGAGAGAGAGAGAGAGAGAGAGAGAGAGAGAGAGAGAGATGATTTTATAACTTGAATTTAAAAACATAAAAAAGAGAGAAAAAAATAGAAAGCTAGCTACTTCGTCTTTAAAAAAATATATATGCTAGGATGGCTCTCAAATTTTTTTAGGAGATTATTAAGAAACATAAATTAATAAAAAATTAATAAAAAGTAAACTTGAATTTATCAAATTGTCTATGCAAAAAAAAAAAAAAAAAAACACTTAAATACATTAAGTTTTATAATTTCCTTCCAATGTAGGCTCTAAGAATTTTTACAGTGTAGCCATTAAAAAACTTGAATTAAACAAAATTTAATAAAAATAAAATTTTAATATACTAACATCACCAAAAAAACCCACAAAATATATAAAGTTTTAAATTTTCTTTTTATGAGTTTTCATATTTTGAAATCATTATATGATAGTTTTATTATCATTACTATTGACTACATCTTTTTCAATGAACACAACGAAACAATCATTAAATTATTGATCTCCCATTTAATTTCTAACATCTTGCTTAAATATATAATAATATAAACAAAATGCATCATCATTTTTTATGATTTGTTCCAACCAATTTTCGTATTTCTTAAATAATTAGAATTAATCGACACAATGTTCTACTAATTTCTTTTTTAGGGAAATTGTGGCCAACAGGTTGTCAAGAACCTCTTTGTAAGATGAGAAATTTGCTCATAGCCTAGGATTTAAAAGAAAATTATTCAAGCCAATACGAATT
The DNA here is from genome assembly GCA_023736055.1 of Quercus glauca. Lineage (NCBI taxonomy): Eukaryota > Viridiplantae > Streptophyta > Magnoliopsida > Fagales > Fagaceae > Quercus > Quercus glauca. The sequence goes on along the minus strand of CM043315.1, from coordinate 56,323,214 downwards.
TGCTTAAAAGATGAATCTTGTCATAGAAGTGATTTTCTCATAAGAAAATTATTCATAGTACTAGCAAAAGAATAAATGGCAAACTATAAGTTCATCCTTTAATATATTCAACATAAACATTCAGCCATTATATTAATCATGCTTAATAAAGTATTTAGGTATTACTTTAGTGCATATGTGTGTGTACGAAATGTCACATAAATTCATCTAGTAAACACTAACAGACTAATTATTTGAAAATGTGCATTTTTTAGGGGGAAAAAAAAGCAATTTTAAAATATGCATTTTGAAATCACAATTTAAAAAATCAAAATTAAACATTTGATTTGGGCTAATTTGCATTTGTTTGGGCAATTTTTGAGAAGTGCTATGCTCATAATATTATCACAACAAATCTTAAATGACAAGTTATTACTGGTACAAATTTGAACATACTTCTAAAATTATCTTTTTATCTATTAGTAACACTTAGTAACAATCTATTACTTAAGATTTATTTGTAAAAGTGTTGTGAAAATGTTATGAACATAACATTTCTCACAATTTTTTGTTTCAATCTTTAATGGACCAAAATTTTGGAGAAATACCAATTTTATTTTAGAAAATTGCAATTTTGGAGAAATGGCAATTTTTTATTTTAGAAAAAAATAGCAATTTTAAAATATGCAAATTTTATTCTTAATGGGCTAAAATTTCTATATAGGGTGTTCAAGTTTTTACTTAGGGTGGTCAAGATTTTTTTTTAGGGTGATCAACAACCAATATTAATTTAAAATTTAATTTTTTAAGGTATATAAAATAAAAAAGTTCAAGTCAGGTGGTCACACGATCACCCTGATTAACAAGTAGAATCGTCCCTGTTTCATTCTACGAGTTTTTATTTATTTATTTTGAAACCTTTACATTATAATTCATTATCAGTTGTCATTTTTTATTATCAATGTGGTCAGGTGTCTCCATTTTATTTTTTTAAGTTTGTATAACATTTTTTTTTTATTCAGTTGCTATTATTTTTATAAAAATATATTAAACTAAATGACAAAATGCAACCCACTGGGACTATATTATTTATTGATCCACATAGCGACACTTATCCATATATAAATATTATACTAAGTCTTTACTTAACCAATCAAATACTCGAACAATCACTAACTTTATTGTTTTTTTCTTGAATAACTAACATAAATAACACCCTAAGTATTTAATTGTTATATGGTTTTGGACTGGACTGATCTATGATTAGAGTGTACAAAAATATTTGAAGGTAAAATAAACTAACTAAAAATATTTTTTTTGAAGTCAAGGGGTTTAAATAGACAATGAAAAAATATACTATATTTCCGTTACATGAGTCCTCTCCCTCACATGAGACTGGACCTCTTATAATCATTTATATAGTTATGCCACCAACTTGATTACTCGAAAATTTTAGAAGTATAAATCTGATTTTGACTTTGTTAAGTATGGTCGATTTTTTTTTTTTTTGGTGTTACCTAATACCTATATATGAATCTTGGTATAGCCTATAGACTAGTGTGTGAGTATGAGAGTAGTTGTACTACTAATAAGTAATAATAGATTTTTGTTGGTATTGTACGTGAATGTAGGCCTCTGCATGCGCTGTACTTGAAAAATAGAGTAGTCAAGTTATAATTTAAGGCTCCTTATAATCACTTATATAATTCATTTTTACTTACTAAACACCTAATATGAGACTCATCACATGCCCTCAAAACACACTCATGCATTCCTATCCAACCCAAATCATTCAAGTCAGGCTATCACATGATTAACATAAGTCTATTTGTTAATATTGCATATTTGTATGATTTTCTAGTGTGATTCCATGTTCTCAAAAAAATTTTGAATTCGTATACAGAGTTTTGTTGAATTTTTACAGAAAATTGGTTGAATTATTGTATATTAGTTTAGCACAAGTAAATGGAAAGATCCTTTCTGCCAATGCATATATGCTCTCATATGGACCACATTCAGGATTGGATGAAGGGAAGCAAGTTGCTCTTAAATTGCTTAAATAAGTTGTGGGACGAGTATCTTAAAATTTAAATTAAACTTGTTCTCATAATTTTATTGTTAGGCACACATTGACCAAGACCAACAAATCCAAGACCTTCACCAGTTAGACGATCTATTAGTACACCTCCAACCTAGTAGCTGTCTTTATCAAATCCATCAATAAACAAAATGTTTCTTTTCTTATTTAGCCTATCGTCTTCAAGTACTGATTAATGAAGGGTACATAATATCTAACTGATTGTGATGTGAACACTGGCCTCCAATAATATATCACGATAAGTTGAGAACTATATATATTAACATTAATCTTAAAGTTATCCACCGGCAATAAATGACAAAAACAATCTCGTTCTCACTCTTTTTCCAAAATTTCATGCATATTATTAAAAATGATTAGCAATATTTTAATCACCGTTGAGCTCATGTTAGTATTTAAACGATATCTTAAAATCCACTGCTTCTACAATGGTCTATGTCAAAACTTTTTTTATACACAAGTCCTTGCCTAAAGAAATCACTTCTAGTTAGGTATTTTTTAGTTATATGACTGAATCTTATAAAGGGAACCTAAGGTACAGTATCTAAGATATTGTATCTAAGCAGAGTTGGTTGAATGGTGGAGCAAGAGATGCGGTCACCTAAGGCCCCAAGTAAAAAAAATGCCCCCAAATTTTGACCAAATAGGGTTATTTATAATCAATAAATAAAATAATATTTTTTTACCAGATGAAAAACAAATAAAAAATAGAGAAAAATGTAATGTTCACAATATTTTTCACAACACTTTTACAACTAATGCTAAGTAGCAGGTTGTTTCAGCTTGTTATTGATGGCAAAAAAAATAATTATAGTGATATTTTCAAATAGAAAACAAAAAACAACTTAAAACCTAGAATTTGTTGTAAAAAATATTGTGAATGTTGCACTTCTATAAAAAATAATAATAATAAGAGTTTAGTTAGCAAACTTTTATTAGTTCTCATCTAAGTCTACCTCTAACACTACTTTTTTACTTACCACTATCAATCTACTACATCAACAAATATGAAAAATTTTGTCCAATTTTTTCTCTCTATAAAATTTCTAAAAAGAGAAAAAATGAAAAACTTCTACGCAGTTCATATTAATTAGTAGTAATTTTGCATCTAAAACAAAATAATCAATTTTCTCCTTAGGCCCCTAAATGCATTAAGCCGCTCCTGTATCTAAGTTTTGTACATTCATATTTAACTGTGTATTCAATATGATTAATTATAATCTTATATGTAGCTGTAAGTGTGAATACTTTTTTGTATGATAGAAAATATTTAGGTTGGGCTCAAGTTATGTCTAATGTAATTTTTGTCAATGCTAATAATACACTATTTAATAATTTTCTATTGGATATGATTTTTTAAAATATTACATATATTGTTTTCTTATTTCCCATGCAAAATTGAAAAATGATTAGAAATTAATAATTACTTTATCTATGAAATGTTTAAGAGCAAATTACATTAAGACTTCTAAGATCTACTACAAAACTAAACACGTTCTACTTGATTTTCATTGTGCCCCAAATTATCAAAATAATTAATACTTCCCCTTTGCCCTTCTTTTGATGATTGAAGTCAACACAATAAGAAACCAAACATATCTTTTCTTAGTAATATTCTAAATTAAAAAATGGGGTAAAACACATTTTAATACCTTATCTCTGGTTAGGTCACATGAGTTTAAAATTATATAAAGTAAATTGTAACCACATGGTTAAAAAAAATTAAAAAAAAAAAAAAAAACTTACATGCTCTCAATGTTCTCATAGCCAAAGGAACTAGTAAACATATATGCACTCTTGTCACACATCTACACATATGACAAAGCAATGCCACCTCCATAGCCAAAGGGTTCTCTATCATATGATCATATTCCTTGTGCTACAACCACATAAAGCTGAATCCAACCCATTCGAGACTTGTCCAAATACACTCAATATCCTACATTGTCACCACTCATATATCCATATATAAAAACAAAAACAAAGTTATCGTTCATAGCCCTTCAATGTTCAACCATATATACCTAACTAACGTCGGCAAAAATTCTCTGGTTTTAAATTTTTTTATTGGGAATACTCTGCGTCTAGTACATATTGACGTTGTATGTCATAAGGGACCAAGGGGAGCACATGTTAATTATTTTGATAATTTGAGGGTATTGTGTTTTTTCTTGAAATTAGGTATAATGAATTTAATTTTTTTAACCTCGAAGATCTTGTCATCTAGGTATGCAATTTAGGTAATGTTTAAATTTTAATTTTTTTTTTATATTTCAAAAGTATGTACAAAACTTAATTAATTATGTAAGGGACATATTTTTATGTAATTGGCATATCTTTTAATAAAACGCACTTTACTTGTATTTGGATAAATCTAAGTAGGTTCAAGATGATCATTACAAGTGGTTACATTGAAGACATGAAGATTACTCAAGAACTGCTCAAGAAAAATGTAATCTGCAGGTCTCGATACCTCATCGACAGAAGCTCAATCTATTGAGATTCATTAAAGCTCGACACATGTCTCGATCTATCGAGTTTACGAGATTCAGACTATAGCCAGCAACGTTTTTATTCTAAAATGCTATTTGTTTATGGATTTGTATAATCCTTATTGGATTAGGAATGCCTAAAGTTTGTGTATACCTATTTGGAATAGGAGAACCCATTGAGCTCCTACTTAAACAAAGAGGTGGAAAAAGAAAAACCTAACCCTAGAGAGCTTTATAAGATTTTCTTTTTAAAACTCTAGTCTCCTTTTACAGAAGAAAGAGTTCTTGTTGCGTTTCTTGTACGCCTTTGGATTCTGTAATCAAGTAAAGTCTCTCACACCATCATTGAAGATCTTATTGGTGTTTCTATGTGAATTGCTACAAATCAACTACAACAATCAAAGGGTTGCTGCGGAGTTAGTCACGTACTAGGATCCGTGCATTATTGGTTAGTCACGTACTGGGATTTGTGCATTGAACGGAAAGATTGCCGCTATAATACAAGTCCAATTAGGTATTTGGGTAAGAGTTCAATTGTAAACAAATCACCTGTGCCAAATTTATTTTTTGCTGCACTTAATATAATTGGTGATTTGTTTGTGCTTTCACGCTTTACATGTGTAATTGAACCTAATTAATTAACTTGGGTAATTAATTAATTTGCAAAGGGGTCGATATATTTTTGCCCTAGCAAATTATACATAAAAAATAATATTTTATAAGTAAGAAGTTTAACATGCATGTTAAGAATACAAAATATATGTAAATGAACAACAAGATTTGAAAAATATTAATTTGATAATAAGTTATTTAATTATATAACATTAACAAATAATTATATTAGGTAAAACCTGATAATGTTTTTAAAAAAAAACATCATTTATATCATGTATTAAACTAGTAGAATGTGAAAAGAAAAGATGCTCTAAATTATAAGATATATCTTATTGAAACAGAAGTCAAATATATAAGACATATTCAACACATGCTACGTACGTCTTTGAAAGCTTCTTTTCCTGGATATATATACATTGTTATCATCTTGATGATAAGTAAATTTTAAATGCACCAGCTTCTATATTGTCGGCAATGGATCTTAAGCTCTCTCTCTCTCTCTCTCTCTTGCTATATCTCAATCTCTCTTGAATAAAAAAGAAAGTCAAATTTTACCTTTATTAGAGCGGTGATCATCTTATAAGACCATGAATACACGATTGGTAGGTGGGTTTAATAAAGTTAAGATTTTTGGGTTTCATAAAGTTGACTAAAATGTTTAAATCTGAAAATGCAATATCAATTTGCCGACGTGCTGAATGCCTAAGTGGCTAAGTGCCTAACTTTTTTTTTTTGGAGAACCAAATGCCTACTTTTTTTTGGAAATGCCTAACTTGATTTAGGATAATTATTAACTATGAGGAAAAATTAAAAAATATAATAGAACATTTTCCTATTAAGTCAATGTTCCATGTCACTTTTGGGATATTATATCCAATACTTTCATAAATTCAACATAATTTTTTCATTTTTTTTTTGAGAAGAAACATAATTTTTTCATTTGATCAATGATAAAAGCGACCATGTTCATTGGTATGACTTCGAATAAAATTAAAATTTAATTATAGGATACTTTTTTTTTTAGGAAAATAATTCTAGCACACCTAGCCTAGCTAGATGATAATTCTTTTTTTTTTTTCGAGAAAAAAAAAATCATAATTCATACCGCTTTTCCCCAAGAAAAAGTTAGAAATGTTCTTCATTCATTCTTGGTGGATAGGGGATCTTGCATTGTTCTTGTTTCAAGGCATAAATAGTAGATTCAACTAGAGGGCTCCCGCCCATCATCCAAACGTTAATACTTGAAATGTAATGGAAAAAAAATTCTATCTTAAAAAAAAAAAAATAATGGCTTTACAGATTGGACACTCCATTACCATATACCATCACACAAATGCTTTATTGATTGAAGAGATCACACAATAAACTTTGAACATTCACCCTCTAAACACAATTAATTAGCTAATAAATTAAATTGTGAAAGCCGATCACACAGTCAGGATGGCCGAGTGGTCTAAGGCGCCAGACTCAAGTTCTGGTCTTCGAGAGAGGGCGTGGGTTCAAATCCCACTTCTGACATTTTGTGTTTTCCATTTATTCTTTTTTATTCTTTTATGGGATTTCTATTTATACATTCTTAATTTTATACATCTAAAGTCAAGTATTGTATCGTATAGTATTTACCAACTTTTTTGGATATGCGTTTACCTTTTTTTTTTTTTTTTTTTGGGATATGCCTAAAATGGGTTTCTAAAAAAAGAAAAAGAAAAAGGATATGCCTAAAATATTGTCCTTTCACTTCTTCTTAATTGTAATACATTTAAGTCAAGTATCATAATTAAAATAAATAAATAAATAAAAAGTCATGCATTGTACCAAATTTTTGATATGTCTAAATTATTGTCATTTTCGAAGTAATAAAATCCCATTGGAAAACAGTAATAGTAATAGGCTAACAGCTAATGAAAACAATTCTTGTAAAGAAAAGTGTTTTCCTTATTTTATTGATAAGATTCAATTCTACAAGCTGTAAACCACCGTCACAAGGATTCGTTTTCATTATCCCTCTGCTCCTTTGATCATCAGCGTTTAGCAGGCAAATACTATGGCATATATACCCATGGTCCCATTTCCAAGAATTTTTATTATGAATGGATGAAGATGGTCTAAGAGCTCATAGTTCTAGGACTTGAATGCTTGAATCTGAACTCCTTTTCTATCATTGCAAGATTTGAAATAAATAAGTAATTAGTCAATTAGGTTTAATCATAATTTTTCACCTTAAATTATAATGTTTGAGATTAATTTTTGATGTCCAATTTAACAAATTAGTCCCCTAAAAAAAATAGTGGATATTGGGTGGTGGAGTGCACTAATTTGTCAAAAATTTTTGATTACTGCATCTTGATTTATATTATCCACCCTACCCCACTGTACTAATCCTTTCATTGGATACTAATATTGCAAATTAATCTTAAATTAAAGTATTAAATATTGTAGTAATTTATAACTTAGATAGTGCAGTTGGTACATATCTTACGATAAGAAGTTACAATTAACTCATGAAATTTTAACTCAAAGTAAATTATATTAATAAAGTATTTATTTTGAACGTATGGCCAAAGCAGCCAAATACATCATCATACATGTAACATTTACGTTGAGTCACACATAATTTTTATTATATAATATACAATATGTAAACCTACAATTTAATTAATAATATGAATTCATAGCTGTCTTTTAGAGGTCCAAATTTTCAAAAATTTATTATTAAATTTAGGAGAAATGCATTTTCCCTCCTTTAGTTAATCCAAAAAACACAAATTCACAAAACCCTTGAATTTCAACTTGAGATATTCTCAACCCTTCCATAACATAAAATCCCTTGAATTTCACTTTTTTTGGACACTCATGACTCAACTCTCTTCTTTGATCAAGATTAAAGTGTAAAAGCTAACATATAAGCTAAACATCATATTCTAACCAATGGGATCGATATATCGTTTCTTCATCATCTTTTGTAATTATGCCTTATTTGGACCTGATGTCAAAAGCTTGATTTTAACCTTTTTATTAGAAATAGTTCTCAATAATTATTTTTATACCTAAATTTTTTTTTTATTTTTATCTTATTGATTCATTACCTAATAATATTAGTTTCTTTTATTACAACAAGCCAAGTAGAAGAGATTCGAAGTTAAATTGGACTCAAAGAAAAAACTAAATAATAATCCATGGACTCACATTGAACTTTTCTAGGGTATGGACACATTAAAATTCTATTAGATAAATCAAATATTTCTTAACCATCTTCTCAAAAAAAAAAAAAAAAATCTTAACCATGGCAATAAATTCACTCAATTGCGTTAATTTTATAAGATTGAGTACAAGTGAAAAATGACCTCATTTACAACCCTAAATGCTTATATATATATATATATATATATATATATATATTTATCTTGAAGGACTTGTAAGGCCAGTGTTATTTGTGGTAGCGTACTACAGGTGTGTGGTGATGAAGATGAAGCAATAAATATATATAGCACATATTAGCAAACCACACTAGTAGTGGCATTGAACTATATATTGAAGCAGGGATAGAATACCATAGCATATATAGACTCCCCGAGGCCCATGCCGGGGGTTTCACATTTGTGTTCCTGGTGTGCCTCATTTTGTTCCCGTTATCAAATCTAACCCTTTTGGGCCTAATTGCATGGTGGGATTAGAACTAACCCTTTGTGTATAGTGACAATTTCTACGATAGTTGTTAGAACATAATTGAATGATTAAATTAAAACACACACACGTACACCCTCATAAAATATAATTAGCTCTATCATTGCTGATACTGATTGATTTATTTGTTTAGTAATATTACGTCTTCTGTTTTCAACTATTAGCTGGTGCAGTGGTGCTGTCCCATAATTTAATGTCTTCGATACGCAGGCATGTCAGCCTTGAACAAGTCTAACATGGAGAGTGAAGAGGGTCCTGTATAGTTGGTAATTAAGCACTCATTAGCTTGTTCATCACCCTAGAAAGCTTTTTTTGTACGCAAACAGCTCTAAATTATCGTTTAACTATATTGATCAGAGAGAGAGAGAGAAGATATGAAGAAACTGCATGAAAGAAAAATTCGAAGTCAAAATGCTGGCCTTGAATCAATTAAACCGTGTCAGACTTGCTCCAATTTGCCTATTTTAAATTGAAAATAGAATGTTCTTGCTAGTTTCGGATGATTTTTTTTCCTGTTTTTAAGATCGAATCTTAATCCGTGAGCAAGGGCCGAGCCACATGCATTTGAGTGGAGAAAACTGTCCCGTTGAATTGTTTTTGGAAAAAAACATGGGAGTACGTAGTTTATGTTAGAGATTATGGTCCAAAAAGTCCAAAAACTTATTATAAAGAGCAAGTGAATTAAGTTTAGGGTTAGTAGTCTATGATTAATTTAGGGTTCTTACTATGTAAACCCTACATTGAGTTTATTGTGATGTGTATAAATGATATAGTAAGAATGTCATCATCAATGGTTTTCCACTATGAACATAAATCATCAAACCAAACAATGTTAAATTCTTGCTTCCGTTTTTTTCTTCTTTTTCTTTCAATTACTCAACATCTTTAGTGGTTTAAAATTTTACAAATTTTTTGGAAATGATCATATATAATATATTAAATTCAAAACACCATTGAAATTCAATTCAAATCCAAATTAGTTTTTCATTATAATCTAATTTTACGCCAAGTTTCCATTTTAATTTTCTTAGTTTTGATATCAAGTGACCTGTTCATAATACTCAATACAAAATTAAGTTCAAATGGATACTTCTCTCATCTAAGTAAGATTACCTCATCATCATTACTGTTAGTTTATTTAATTGTATTGATTGAAATAAGATGAATGTTAATAATCTTTTTCTTTAAATAAATTAAAAGATGACATTATAATTAATTGAAATCCTTCAACTTCCTATTTCACAATTAATCAAACTACATGATCAATTCGATTGTTTAGCTGGAATTTGTATACTTCAATTGAGTCAATTGCTTGGTTTTTATACGCATTATGGGGTTTTGCCATGGTATTCAATTCTTTTGAATAGATTAAATGAATTTTTTTCATTAGACAAAGTCGAGTTGTTTTCTTAGAATATTTAAATCTGGTAATTTTATAGCAAAAAAATTGCTTGGCTGATTTTATTTTATTTATAAAAAATAAAAAAATAAAAAAATAAAAAAATAAAAAAAACTTGGCCAAAATGTGCATTAGATCATAAATATCATACTAGCTTGTAACCACATGCATATCATAGATAGATGCATTTAAAAATAAACATAACTTAATACATATTAAAATTCCTACCTAAGTTGAATATTAATTACTTATGGTTATTTCTATATTTTTGTCAACTCTTAAAAAGATCTTATAAGGATATTATTTGATTGTGTATAGAAATTGTTCATTCTTTTTTTTAAGGTAATATAATTTCAACTTATAGTGTACTCTCTATGATAACTAGTGTGAAACCCTTTGCATTTGCACATGTACATTTAAAAACAATCACAATTACATGTATATATGAGTTCAAATTAAACTGAGTGTAAGAATTACATTTTACACATTAAGCCATGAATTTCTAAAATATGTAATGATTTCTCATATTATATATATATGATTTAGAATCTATTTGGATTTAGACTCTTAGGTCTTCAGTTTTTGTACTTAATAATTTACTTGTCACAAAAATTAAAAAATTTAAATAGGATAAATAGTGCAAAATTAAACTTCAATTAAAATTCAATTTAGAATCTAATTGAATATAGATTCCTTGATTTTTGCACCTAATAATTCACTTGACACACAAATTTAAAAATTGGATGAGACACATGACTCAAAATTAGACTCCAATATATTAAGAATTTAATTAAATTTTCTCTTAATTTTGGCTATTAATATATATATTGCTCTTTATCATCAGAATAATATACTAATCAATTTTTGTCAACTCTTAAAAAAAAACCTTATAAGTATATTATTTGGATTTTATGCAAATGATTCATTCTTAATTGTTTTACTTTAGAAATATACATACATATATATATATATATATATATATTTTTTTGTTACTCCTTAACTTCATTTTCGTCATTGTGGTGCAATAGATTTATTTCATGTATACATTTTTCAAATAAGCTATTAATAACCAATTTTTTAGAACATGGTTTGCTTTTCCATTGAAATTTGTATTTGAAATAAGAATAATTTTTGTAAGAACATTTGGATCATTAATTGTAAACTGTATGGTGCATTGTTTTCACTATACAAAGAATTAGAATCTTGTGTGCAGTCTATTGTTGTAGTGGAGAGAGTCCATGCTATAGTTAAACTTTATTTTTTAGATATAACAGTGTACAAAATGTCACATAATTTAAAATTTAAGTGACAAAACACTAGATACAATGTAAAATATGTAATGTTTAATCAAATTTATGAAATAGATCCATTTTAAATGAAGAGGAATTGATCTCTTCCCTTACGTGATACCATAATGGTTTGCAATATCTATTTCACAATATGCTATCCTTGAAGAGATAACAAACAAACTAGTTAGCCACTATTCTTGTAAAATAAGCCACATACTTTGGTTGGGCAAGGTTTAGAATTAAACGCACTGGTAAATACTATTTTATAAGGTGGTGGATTCAACTCAAAAAATGCACACGCTTAGAATGGCTGGATATAAATCACATTAACAGGGTGTTTTGTATTGAATTTTGATCTACAGAAGTTGTTCAATAGAATCTTCATTCGGGAAATTCAGATATATTAACACTTACATTGCAACAGCAAGAGCAAGATGTTAAATTCAGCACCCCAAAAAAAAAAAAAGGAACAAGAATGTTTAGATCATCCTTTGTAGTATAGTAACAATAACTTGTAGTCACGTAAAATAGCCACAATACATAGAACATATTTAAGAACATGAATTCCTGACTTACATTGGTTACATAACATAATACAATCAGTGCTTCTTACATATAGATCACATAGGACATCTATTTCATGTCTTTATTGTACACAAGGACACTTCATAAAAGCAACAATTCTAAAAAAAGAAATTACCATGCATTCAATCCAAAAGAAAGTGATTATTCTTGGAACAATTCAATCTGATAATTTAATAGGTGCATTTAAAATAAATAGCCTTTTGGAGGTGAGAATCATTTATAGTAATAACCCAGTAAGGTAGCGGTGGAGATTAAGTTGGTGAATATGCTGACTCATGGAGGTATGAAGGAAGTGACTAGAGATGATATGGGGGTGGAGGAGAACTGTAATAGTATGGAGTGGGTGGTGAAGGAGATGGTGGAGGTGGAGACTTGTAGACGTAAGGAGGTGGTGGTGAAGGAGATGGAGGAGGTGGCGACTTGTAGACATAGAGAGGAGGAGGTGATGGAGATGGAGGTGGTGGAGATTTATAAATGTAGGGAGGGGGAGGTGAAGGTGAAGGTGGGGGTGGTGATTTGTAGACATAAGGAGGTAGGGGTGAAGAAGATGGAGGAGGTGGTGATTTATAGACATAAGGAGGAGGAGGTGAAGGAGATATAGGAAGAGGTGACTTGTAAACATAGGGAGGAGGTGGGAATGGAGATGGGGGAGGTGGTGACTTGTAAACATATGGAGGTGGTGGTGGTGATGGAGATGGGGGAGGTGGTGACTTATAGATATAGGGAGGAGGTGGGGGTGGTGGTGGTGGTGATTTGTAGACATATGAAGGAGGAGGTGATGGAGAAGGTGGTGGTGGTGATTTATAAACGTATGGAGGAGGTGGTGACGGTGAGGGTAGTGGTGAAGATTTATAGATGTAAGGAGGAGGGGACTTGTAGACATACGGAGGAGGTGGAGATGAAGATGGTGGAGGAGGGGATTTATAAATATAAGGAGAGGGAGGTGATGGAGATGGGGGTGGTGGAGACTTGTAAGTGTAAGGAGGGGGAGGCGAGGGTGAAGGTGGGGGTGGTGATTTGTAAATGTAAGTAAGTGGGGGTGAAGGAGATGGAGGAGGTGGCGACTTGTAGACATAGAGAGGAAGAGGTGATGGAGATGGAGGTGGTGGAGATTTATAAATGTAGGGAGGGGGAGGTGAAGGTGAAGGTGGAGGTGGGGGTGGTGATTTGTAGATATAAGGAGGTAGGGGTGAAGGAGATGGAGGAGGTGGTGATTTATAGACATAAGAAGGAGGAGGTGAAGGAGATATAGGAGGAGGTGACTTGTAAACATAGGGAGGAGGTGGGGATGGAGATGGGGGAGGTGGTGACTTGTAAACATAAGGAGGAGGAGGTGACGGTGATGCAGGAGGTGGTGACTTATAGATGTAAGGAGGAGGAGGTGATGGAGATGGTGGTGGTGGTGACTTATAAACATATGGAAGAGGAGGTGATGGTGATGGTGGGGGTGGTGATTTATAAATGTAAGGAGGAGGTGGTGAAGGTAAGGGTGGTGGTGGAGATTTATAGATGTAGGGAGGAGGTGGTGATGGTGATGGAGGAGGAGGGGACTTGTAGACATAAGTAGGAGGAGGTGAGGGAGATGGTAGGGGTGGTGATTTATAAATGTAAAGAGGAGGTGGTGATGGTGAGGGTGGTGGTAGAGATTTATATATGTATGGAGGAGGAGGTGATGGTGATGGTGGAGGTGGGGACTTGTAGACATATGGTGGAGGAGGTGAGGAAGATGGTGGTGGTGGTGATTTATAAATGTAAGGAGGAGGTGGTGATGGTGAAGGTGGTGATGGTGAAGGTGGTGGTGGAGATTTATAGATGTATAGAGGAGGAGGTGATGGTGATGGTGGAGGAGGGGACTTGTAGACATATGGAAGTGGTGGAGATGGAGATGGTGTAGGTGGTGATTTATAGACATAAGGAGGTGGAGGTGATGGAGATGGTAGAGGAGGGGATTTGTAAATATAAGGAGGAGGTGGTGAAGGTGATGGTGGTGGTGGTGATTTGTAGACGTAAGGAGGAGGAGGGGAGGGTGATGGCGGGGGTGGTGATTTGTAAATGTAGGGTGGTGGGGGAGATGCTGAGAGAGGAGGTGGGGACTTGTAAATGTACGGAGGAGGAGGTGATGGAAAAGGTGGTGGGGGAGACTTGTAGTAGTAGGAGGCTGGTGGTGGGGTTAGAGATTTCAATGGTGGAGGTGGTGACTCGTCATGGTGATTATGTGGTGGGCGGTCTTCTTGCTTTGGTGGGTAGTCTTCATGCTTTGGTGGCAATGGTGATAAGTCTTCTTCTGGTGGTGGTGGCGAAGCATAGATGTAAGGCTTATCAGCCTAGTTGCAATGAGGCAAAATGCTATAACGTAAATCAATGGAGGCCAATGCCTCAAGTGTCTCGAGGTACCCATTTCTTGCAATTCAACTCTAATTGTGAAAGGATAACTCCTATTGAGACTTGCATGGGTGCTAACCCTTTTTATAGTGAACTCCGTTAATCATTGTTTGAAAATGATAATTTTGTTTAATCCTTTAACAGGCTGTGTTAATGATTCAAAACAATATTTTCCCAAATATTTCAATGATTTTGTGTTTTCTAATTAATTATCTATGTCAATATGGATTTGTTTTTTAGCAATGTGTTTTCTATTATGTGCTGCCAATAGATGGTTCCCACTAAGTACCTGAATCTCATTCCCACGATTGAAGTCAAAGTGGACAGAGTAACGTGCTATGGTTGGGTAATCTCTATTTTCAAATTCTTCTTATCAATTTAATTTAAAGCACGTCCTTCAAACCTGTAGGAAGACAGAAGAGGATTGGATGAAAGAGACTCATGAAAGGAATTAAAGTCAATATGCAACCTTGGTATAGACAGAGACTTTTTTTTTTTTTTTTCTTTTCTTGATTTGATGGAATAGTTACTATAGAATATAGACAGACTTTCAATTCCTCAGCTATGAGTTAAACCTTTCATGCACGTTGCTTAACTTTCTATCCAGATGGGTACGCAATATATCAATAATTTCAAAAAAAAAAAAAAAATTCCTACATTATCCTGTGTCGGTTCCACAAATGTGATTTAGCAAAATTTATGATAAGTTTTTAAGTAAAACTTGAAAGCAGTCTTCATGCACAATTAATGCATAACTTTAACTTCTTTAGATCTAGATGGGTGTGTTAGGTGGCAATTTCTACAAATAATATTTTTGTTTGGCTGAAATGTCGGTGCAATGATTTTGCTTTAACTTACATGCATTATGCCAAGTTTTAAAAGAAAAATGAAGGATTTTTTCTTGATTAATTTTTTACATAAATTAAAAATGGGATGGTGAAAAGCAGCTGATGTTTATACAGATCGCAAGAATTAATTTTAGTTATTAGGGTGGAGTTTTGTCATTCTCATAAGCATAGTTTTTTTAGTGTAGATGGTGAAATTCCAAATTTGTTAAACTAGATAGCTTGGTTTAGGCTTTAGCCTATTTGTTGTTATTTGCAATCTAATTTTTTTTAATGCATTTATTATTTTATAAGAAAAAAAAAAAATATATATATATATATATATATATATATATATATATATATAGCAAAGTGCAATTAGTGAAACATTTTAGATAAAGAATTTTTTTTCCTTATTTTCCAAAGAGCTTCTCACTTATCAGATAAACAACTTGAAATTTAGAGACCTAAGAATGGGCTAGGAGACATTTTGCAAAGTTCTCCATAACTTTTAATAACTTCATTCAATTATCAAGTGGAAAAAAAAAATGATTCAGCAAAAATAGAAGTTAAAAAGATTATGATAATTTAGGATTTACGTATCCAAGTTATCATGGAATTTCTCTGAAATTCTTGTAGAATCTGAAAGCAGCTACGAATCACCATTGACCTATGCTAGTGGTGCAGCGCATACCTAGACAGTTGTGATCTGGAATTCTGACTTCATTATTCTTCAACTTGTCCTACGACTTTCTAACAAATTTGACTTTGTGAGAGACCAACAAGAAACAAAAAAAATTATGTTCTTAATTTGTTTAGGATGTTTATTATTTTCTTCAATAGTTGCCCTGTCTGGTTCCCATTGAATCTCGAAAAGTTTGTTTAGTATTTTACAAAAAGAAAATTGTTTATCTTTTATTCCCCATTGAATCTGTACTCCATATTAATCTATATACCTCGCAAAGATGCGGCAAGTTATTGCTCTTTCGGATCTACTTTGAAAATAAACGATCGTCTCCCCTCCCCCCCCCCCCCCCCCCCCCCCCCTTTTCATTTATATTATCCTACCAATGTCAAATCTCATACAAAGTGATTTAAAATTCTCCTTATATGTTCCCATAAAAAAAAATCTCAAGAAATGTTGATATATAATTTTTCTTATAATAAGTAAGGGAGAGATTAATTTGATAATGAAGTGGAAAACATTTGAAGAACTCTTCAAAGAAAAAACCATTCTTGGGATAACCAACCCCACAAGGAATAATTACTGTATAAGAAATAATTACATCAATCTATAGTCTATAATCACAATGTTAGTTTTTAAACCTCTAAACAAACAATGTTTAACCTGATTTTATGGTCTAATTATTAGTTAAGCCAATGATACAAGCCTCAGGCTAAACATATCAAACATATCTTGCAATGGAGAAGTAAATAAGATAATGATATGATGATCTAGGAAAACCAATAAAACAAACAAGTTTCAAAGTAAAAAATCTAGGGGGACCAATCTCAAGAAGAACAATCCACTATCAAATAGAAATTTACAGTAAAAAATATTTAATTTGTAGTAACCTTAACTATGAATATCAAACCTAGCTCTAAAACCCTCAATCTTCTTTGATATGGATATGTTTTAAACGTGAACCTCCAATCCGCACTTTGATCTTCAATACACTTGATATTTGAAACTTTTCTTCACATAGACCTCTAGTTTATGACTCTAAGACCACCCTTAAAGGTTTACATCTCTAGCATCCTTGATGACTAGAATGAGGCAACAACTTCTACAACACCAGATCTTGAGTTTCTTCAAAGAATAACACCAGTAGAAGATTTGAAAGAGTTTTGGGTACAAAAACCCTAGATCTATAATAGGAGGCACAAGAGACACTTCTCTTTCAATCAAAAAGCTCTTTAGGGTTAGCTTAAATGTCCTTTAAATACCACAACAAACAGATCATAATTTGGGTTTTAAATGGACAAGTTATGTGCTTTTATGTTTGATGATCTGCGATCTTCGATCAATCGAAAATTCTCTCGATCGATCGAAGCTGTGAAAAATCCAAATCCTTGAATCAGCTTCTTTCCTGTTCTTGTACACTGAATACTAGCATATTGAGTATTGTTTAATCATATCTGTAGATTTAGTAACCTATATCTTGACAAATTTGTGCTCACACGATTGCCAACATATCTATACACATATAGAACCTAACACACAAGACCTATGTAGACTAGACACGACTTATAACCTTAGCAAGCAACCCATTTGCCTCTCACCTCTAGAACTTTTGAACTCTTCTATGCAATTTCCATCATAAAAGAACTTGCTTGCATCAACCAAGAACTCTAATACATCAACAAACACATTTGTAGAGGTTTAAGAATTTATATGGTTTGAAGTAGGGATGGCAATGGGGCAGGGCGAGGCCGAAGGATGGGGTCTTCATTCCCACCCCGCATGGTTTTGTCTTGCCCCATCCCCGCCCCGCCCCGCATGACAGAGAAAACTTTCTCACCCCATCCCCGCCCCTTGGGGCCCTGTGAAGCCCCGCCCCATCCTGTAAAACTCTACTTTTTGTTAATTTGCTTTACAATTAGTACAATTTTTTTATTGAAACCTATTTCATTAATAAAAATATATTTGATATTACAACTAAATTTATCCCATCAAATCAAATCAATTTTTAGAAAAAATTGAATTATATCTAAGTATTTAACTAGACAATCATAAAAAAAAAAATATATATATATATATATATATATATACCATAGTATAACACATAATAAAAAAAAAGGCAGAGAACCACGTTGGGTAGAATAAAATAAGCTAATATTGATATGTTTGTTTAAATAGTAGGGTTTTAGGGTATGAAAAATTTACAATTATAACCTTTAGCAACGCAGGGCGAGTGGGTCTAAAAAGTTTAAACCCATCCCTACCCCGCCTCGTGGTGCGGGGCTAAAATCTTGCCCTATCCTCGCTCCACCACCTTTGCAGGGCGGGGAAAACCCATGTGGGGCGAAGCGGGGAGGGGCGGGTTAAGTGGGGAGGGGAAAAATTGCCATCTCTAGTTTGAATTTTGACTGACCAACTCACGATGAGAGTTTCCTGACAATTTAGGTTTAAGAGAAATAAGGCTTTCTCAATGGTCATAGAAGCAGTTGCCACAAATGTTGAACAAGTTTTTGTTTGACTAGAGATAGCACAATTGTGTGAACTTCAAACAACCATATATAACCCATTTAACATCCAAATTGTGTCAAATTTTATCTATTTTAAAGCTATGGATATTTACTTTCCAATACAATAAGTTTCAATAATAAAAAAGTCCGTTATAGTGTAAAAGATACAAGCAAAAGATCATAGACTTGTCGTCCTTAAATAGCTTTAAAATTCGACTCAACCCTAACACAATTTTATTGATATATGGCCTAAATGTAACTATGTTTTGGCACTAGGATTGGCTAACATATCTATGAACCCTAACATATAGTGTATAATATATGATTTAGACACAAGAATTTTTCTTTGAATGATTTGGTGATAATTATTAATGAATTTTTATAAGATAATTTTAAAATTCTCATATAATATACCAAAGGTCTTCTAGTTTCATTTAATGTCTCTCAATTAGATGAGCTTTTCGATAAATTCTATTTTATATTTTCTACTTATATCTTTATAGATATAAAATATCAAGATATTTATAAATTAATAATTATTTAGATGAGCTTTTCAATAAATTCTATTTAAATTATATTGTCTCCTTATATCATCTATAGATACAAAATATCAAGATAATTATAAATCAATAATTCTATTTAAACTATATAATCAAGTAATGTCTTCTTGATTAATTGATAAAATATACATTACCGCTAACGGTTAGAAATTTCAATTATATATATATTTTTTAATGGGATATACAGTTTTCTCGAAATATGTGACTCAATGCATTAAATTTACATTCTCACATTTCCTTCATGCATAAAAAATAAATAGATATGAAGTGCGCGTTTGGCATTGGCTTAAAAAGCCAGCTTTTTTTTATTATTCAACTTATTTTTTCTATTATTCAAGGGTACCATTACACTTTTTGGTACTATTTATAGGTCTCATTATATTATTTCAGCTACATTTTAGTTTTATCTACAGTACTTTCAGCAACAAGTTTTCAATTTTACCTAAATAAGCTGTATCCAAACAGACATGAAATAAGGGGAAATATCTTATGTACAGATTAAGAACATTTTTATAAATGACAACGGGGTCATGTGCAAGTTTCATGGACAGAATTTTTTGTGAGATGACTTGAATATAATGAAAATTATTAACAGTAGGGAGATTTTTTTATTTTTTTATTTTACAAACATTATTTTATAGTTAATGGCTGAAATTAGCCCCACAGTTTGGGGGAAAAGTGCAATTAACCTATGTTTTTATTCTTAGTTTTTTGTCTATCAAAATTATATACAAAACTTGGTAAATTTATGGATCAATAAGTAAATAACATCATATTAGCACAAAAATTGACGTACATGTTAAGAACGAAAATAATGTACAATTCCAATTGTTGAATTTTTAAAACAATAATTGAATAAAAAATTTATGAGTTAGTATATATAAAAATGAATTAGTATATAACTCACGCATATGCATGGTAAAATTAAAAAAAATTACACGCATATATGAGTTCTTCTAAAACACACACACACACACACACACATATGAGTTCAAGTTATACCTAGTGTAAGTTAAACATTTGTTACTAGAGAGAGAGAGAAAGAGAGTATGGTAGTTGGTTATGGAGAAAGACACCCCCCGATGGACAATGGATGCAAGCACTCTACCTAATCATATTTATTTACACATTATTTGCCCAGAGTCTTATAATTTAATTGAGGCGTAAATGCACTTTTGGTCCCTACATTTTGGGTCGTTTCTCGATTTGGTCCCTAAACTGATTTTGCTCCTAAGTGAGTCCCTTCTTTTTCATAGTCGTTTTTAAAATGGTCCCTGTCGTCAACCCAGTTACGGAAATACTGAAGTGGCAAACGAAATGCATTGTTGGCATGTTAATCGCTGACACGGCTAATAAAATAATAATAAAATATTTTATTTGATATTTTTAAAATGCCACGTTAGTATTTTTTGAATTAAAAAAAAAGCTGTGAGGTTAATTAAAAAAATAAAAATAATTTATATTTTCAATTTCAATTTAATTCAAACTAAATTAAAAAAAAACTTTTAAATCTAATTTTATTATTATTATTATTATTATTATTACTTTCATTATTTTTTAGCTAAGAACACAAGAACTTGTTCTTCATGTTCTTCCTAAATCCAAGCACAATCAAACCCAGAACAATGCAAAATTTCATACAAAATCCCTATCCTTCACTGAAACCTCCAAAACATGAAAAAATCATCAAACCTAAACCCACATGAGAAAACCAACCCTGAATAATCATCAAACCTCCAACCCAGAAAAATGTCAAACCCAGAAACCTCCAACCCAGAACTTCATTCTTCACGTTCTTCTCCAAATCAAGACAAACCCAATTGACTAACCCACTCAAAATCAATCTTAGCACAAAAAATTCCAATACAATCTGATAGTGTATAAAAAATGCTAAGTTGATTTCTCGTCCATGTGGCCGTCCGTAATTACATACACTGAGTGCTGTTACACTCGTCCTTCACTTGCCATCCCCTCACACTCGATCAACGTTCGTTCGTCCAAAGGGGGATGGACGAGTAGTGAACCTCGTCCGTCCACAGTGAAGGACGAGGTTATTTCACCAAGAGCCATGATACTCTTCCAAACAACCAAACGTTGTATTGTTTGTATCAAATCACCTAACTATTATTGGACACCGGTTCTGATGAGGTAACTCCAATAACAGTTATGGAAGTTGTCCTCTGAATTCTCCAAACACTACGACGATTGGAAAAATAACGGCCAAAATCAGCACTATATAAAGACTCCTCTACACAAAGGTATGGATACGGAGAAACTTTGAATAAAGAACTTTTTCTTTAAAACTGAGAAGAACAAATCCACTAACTTTGTCATCGGAGGACTTTTGGCCGGTCTCCACCGGTCTCCTCTGACTTATTGTTTCTTACTTTCAGGATTTCTCTTGTAGATCGTCAGCGCCCGGAAATTTTAGCCCACTGATTCCTTGACATCATCACAATCAACATTTAAACCTCTAGGAAATCAAACCCATAAATCCAGAAAAATATACAAATCCGCATAAAAATATATATATATATAAAAAAAACCCAGAACAATTTGGGCAAAATCTAAGAACACAAACAAAATCAGAACACATACAAACCCAAAACATCAAGGTCCAAATCCCCATCATTTATTCTAGGATTTACTACTTCCCTCAAGGCCACGTGGAGCAATCCTCTCCTCTTCCGAATTTTCTCTCCCCTAACGTTCTCTCCAGGCCTCTCATTCTTTGCTGAATCTCCGTCGTTGATTTCCTCACCAATCCAATTATTGACGAGGTTTTCACCAGGCTTCTTCTCCATCCTATTCACACTCAACAGAACTTCGTCTACTGTCCAGCAAAGCCTTCTAGGAGCTAAAATGACATCGCCGCTATGGGTGAGGATAAAATCTTGTCCTTCGCGAAGATTCTCACACTGTCCGATGCCCACAATGACGGCAGATTCTCCGTCCCGAGGTTCTACGTCGACTCAATCTTTCCTCCGCTGAACTACCAGGCTGAGTCGCCAGTGCAGACCTTGTCGGTCACCAACGTTCACAGCGTGATCTACTTGTGAGTTTGTGAGCTCTGGCGCCTGGTGGAGAAGAAGGCTGAGCTTATGAGCTTAGTGGTAGAGAGTGTAGGGTGAAGAGAGAGAGAGGGAGCTTGAGATTAGTGGTAGAGAGTGTAGAAGAATTTTTTGAAGCTGTTGAAGTTAACCAAAAACAAAAACAAAAAGAATTAAAACGAATTTTTATTTTTTAAGAAATGATTTTAGTTTAAATTAGATTTAAGGTTTTTTTTTAAATTTAATTTACTTTTTTTTTTAATTTTCTTAGTTGGCTTTTTTTATTAATTTAAATGCTGACATGGCATTTAAAAATGTTAAATATATTTTTATTTTATTTTATTAGTCATGTCAGAAACAGTGTATTCTGTTTGCCATTTCAGCATTTTCCGTAGCTGGGTTGACGGCAGGGACCATTTTAAAAACGACTATGAAAAAGAAGAGACTAACCTAGGAGCAAAATCAGTTTAGGGACCAAATCGAGAAACAACCCAAAATGTAGGGACCAAAAGTGCATTTATGCCTTTAATTGACGTCTTTCCATGCACAAAATTTTTGGAGGTCTAGGGAAGAAAAATTTGAACTACAAGATTAACAACATATTGTAAGATCTCAGAAACACAAACAAATTTTTCGTGGTTTGGAGTGAGGGTACATTGCCATTTGTGCAATAGGATTATCATTGAAGACCCTTCACGACTGGTTGCTATCTTAAAAAAAAAAATAATAATAATAATACACTAGAAAGAACCTCATGTAATGTTGCCCACATTGCCTGAAAAAGAAAGTCACCAATCACTCAATCCTTTTTGAGATACAAAGCGAGTTAGGGTTGTGTGTATAGTCTGCCATTGACGTGAAACCATAACTGTTAGTAATCTATTTCATGATACTTTATATTTGCTGAGATAAAAGTCAAAACCAGTTAATCTTTCCTTGTCTAAAAGTAGACGTGCACGTCCTCTAGATCGATAGGCAAGATTTATAGCTAAAAGCATTAGGAAATACATTATCATAAGGCGGTGGATTAAACTCAAACGAACGCACTTAGAATGCATGGATAAAAATTATACAAACCAGGG
Organism: Quercus glauca; assembly: GCA_023736055.1. Classification (NCBI taxonomy): domain Eukaryota; kingdom Viridiplantae; phylum Streptophyta; class Magnoliopsida; order Fagales; family Fagaceae; genus Quercus; species Quercus glauca. The sequence continues at coordinate 56,299,986 of CM043315.1, read as the reverse complement.
TTTTCTTGATTGAATTTTTATCACTTGCAGTTGTATAAAACAAACTTGATTTGGGATTTGAGATATATTAAAACTTGCATATTGCAACAAGAACCAGAATGCTTAGATGACATTTGTAATAAAAATTACATGTAGTCGGGCAAATCAGAAATATACATAGAACTTCTTAAAGAACTTGAATTTCTATCATTCATTGATTACAAAAAATAATACAATTGAATTCTTCGTACATAGAGGTCATTTGGGCTCTGCATTTCATGCCTTTATTGTACAGAAGGACACTTATTCCTATGTAAAATTCAAATCTGCAAAAAGAACTGTACGATAAATAAAATCCAAACGAAACTGATTATTATTCAAACAATTCAAATTGATCATTTGATCATTTAATAAGGGGTAAATTTAAACTTAATAGTATTTTGGAGGTGGGGGTGATTTGTAGTAGTAATATGGGGTTGAGGAAGACTCATCAGAAGGTGGATGAGGTGATTTGTGGAAGTATGGTGGATGTTCATGCTCAAATGGCGGGGGTGAGTTATGGAAGTATGGAGGAATTGGCCAGTGATGACCAGATGGGGGTGGAGGAGAAACATAGTAGTATGGAGGTGGTGGTGATGGAGAAGGAGGAGGTGGAGACTTATAGAAGTATGTTGGAGGTGGTGGGGACTTTAATGGAGGAGGAGGTGACTTATAGTAATAAGGAAGTGGCGGTGAGGGAAATGGGGGTGGGGGAGATTTGTAGATGTACGGAGGTGGGGGAGAAGGAGATGGGGGAGGAGGTGATGGAAATGGGGGTGGTGGAGATTTATAAATGTAGGCAAGGGGAGGCGAAGGAGAAGGTGGGGGTGGTGATTTGTAGACGTAAGGAGGTGGGGGTGAAGAGGAAGGAAGAGGTGGTGACTTATAGACATAAGGAGGAGGAGGTGAAGGAGATGGAGGAGGAGGTGACTTGTAGACATAGGGAGGAGGTGGGGATGGAGATGGGGGAGGTGGTGACTTGTAAACATATGGAGGAGGAGGTGATGGGTATGGAGGCGGTGGTGATTTGTAAACATATGGAGGAGGAGGTGAGGGTGAGGGTGGTGGTGGAGATTTATAAACATAGGGAGGAGGTGGGGATGGAGATGGGGGAGGTGGTGACTTGTAAACATATAGAGGAGGAGGGGATGGAGATGGTGGTGGTGGTGGTGGTGGTGACTTGTAAACATATGGAGGAGGAGGTGATGAAGATGGCGGTGGTGGAGATTTATAAATATAGGGAGGAGGGGGTGATGGAGATGGTGGTGGTGGTGATTTGTAAATGTAAGGAGGAGGAGGGGATGGTGAGGGTGGTGGTGGAGACTTATAGATGTATGGAGGAGGTGGAGATGGAGATAGAGGTGGTGGGGATTCGTAGACATAAGGAGGGGGAGGTGATGGAGATGGTGGAGGAGGTGACTTGTAGACATAGGGAGGAGGTGGGAATGGAGATGGGGGAGGTGGTGACTTGTAAACATATGGAGGAGGAGGTGATGGGGATGGAGGTGGTGGTGATTTGTAAACATATGGAGGAGGAGGTGAGGGTGAGGGTGGTGGTGGAGATTTATAAACATAGGGAGGAGGTGGGGATGGAGATGGGGGAGGTGGTGACTTGTAAACATATGGAGGTGGAGGGGATGGAGATGGTGGTGGTGGTGGTGGTGACTTGTAAACATATGGAGGAAGAGGTGATGGAGATGGCGGTGGCGGTGGTGGTGATTTGTAGACATAAGGAGGAGGAGGTGAGAGTGATAGTGGTGGTGGAGATTTATAAATATAGGGAGGAAGGGGTGATGGAGATGGTGGTGGTGGTGATTTGTAAATGTAAGGAGGAGGAGGGGATGGTGAGGGTGGTGGTGGAGACTTATAGATGTATGGAGGAGGTGGAGATGGAGATGGAGGTGGTGGGGATTTGTAGACATATGGAGGGGGAGGTGATGGAGATGGTGGAGGAGGAGATTTGTATACATAAGGCGGAGGAGGTGAAGGTGATGGTGGTGGTGATGATTTGTAAACATAAGGAGGTGGTGGGGATGGAGATGGAGGAGGTGGGGACTTGTAAACATATGGTGGAGGTGGTGATGGTAAAGGTGGTGGGGGTGATTTATAAATGTAAGGTGGTGGAGGAGATGGTGATGGAGGAGGTGGTGATTTATAGACATAAGGTGGTGGAGGAAAGGGAAATGGAGGAGGTGGGGACTTGTAAATATATGGAGGAGGTGGTGATGGGGATCGTGGTGGGGGAGACTTATGGTAGTAGATAGGGGGAGGTGGTGAAGATTTCAATGGTGGAGGTGGTGACTCATAGTAATAAGGCGGTGGAGGAGAATGCTCTGGTGGAGGAGGTGAAGCATAAATGTAAGGCTTATCAGCTACTACACTTGTAGCTATAATGCAAAAGGCTAAAGCATAAACCAGCTGAGGCCAACGCCCCAAATGTCTCAAGGTACCCATTTCAACTCTAATTGCCAAGGATTAGTCCTGACTTGTATGGCTAACGATGAATGCCAGCCCTTTATATAGTGAACTCCACAATCATTCTTGAAAATGATGTTTTTGTTTATTCCATTTACAGGCTGTGTCAATGATTTAAACATCATTCCAAATCTCTTTTTAATGAATCAAATCTAAAATATTGACAGTCAATATGATTAGAAGTTTCCCACCATGTAGCTCAATTTCATTTTCATGAACGTAGTCCAGATGTACAGAGTAGGTAAAGGCGGTGTTTGGCTGGATGATGGCTAGAGATACAATTTTTTATCAATTTATACGCACATTCTATTGAAAGCTAAAGGGTATTTGTCTTTCCACGATATAGTAAGACATAAGGGTAGGACAAACGTGTATATAAAAATTTAGAATTAAAGTCAAAATCTAAGTTGGCGTAAGAGAGACTTTGTCTTAATAAGACCTGGCCCTTCATTTAAGATAGCAATAGCTTTCAATATTGTTCTACTTGACCAGCCGTCGGCTCCTTTATTATTGTGTTTTGGCAAATATTTACCTTGTGTTTTTTCAGTAAGACTTGAACACAGTCTTCATGCACAATACAAAACTTACTGTCTTGGTGGTTGTGTTGGATAGCTATTTTCTACAAATATTGTTTTGTAGACAAAAGTGTTGGTGCAATAATTTTGATTTAACAAACATTAGTTCATATTACATTTTTCATAAATACTAATTTAGGTATTTGCATAAGTACAAAATATTATTAGGTATTTTCGAAGTTCTTCCTCCTCTCACATTAATGTTGTATAATTTTATAAATTTAATTAGTAAAACCAGCTATCATACGAGGAGAGTGAGTATCATGTCGTTGATTGTTGGAGAAATTATTCAAACTAATGTATCACCAATTACGAAAAAAATAAGTCAAATAAATCTATTATATTGGTGAAATGACATATTTTATATTCATTGTCACTGTTGGGGAGATAAACACCTAAGTAAAACTCACACTAATTAGTGTTGTGATATGAAATTATAACTTCATTTTTCACTTTCCTTGACTTTTTAACCATTTTTTACTTTGAGAGAGACCAACAACAACAATAACAATTATGTTTTTAATTTGTTTAATATGTATATTATTTTTTCAATAATTGCGCTTATTGGTTCCCATTCAATCTCGAGAGATTATTTAGTGTTTTGCAATTTTTATTAGGTTTATCTTTTATTCCCCCTCAATGAATCTGTGCTCTATATAGGTCTATGTTTATTGCGAAGATGCCGTAAATTATTATTTTTTCGGACCTACTTTGAAAATAAACAATTTTTTCATAAAATTTAAATCCTACTGTCCTACCTATGTCAAAATATATTCAAAATTATTTTAAATTCTCCAGAAATTTTGTTTTTTTTTTTTAGCACCTAAATTCTCTAGAAATGTTGATATACATATTTTCTTCTTATAATAAGTTGGGGGGGGGGGGGGGGGGGGAGGAGAGAGATTAATTTGAACTCAAAATCTTTTACATGAAAGAACTGGATAAAATCACTAAATTATAAGACCCTGAACAATAAATGTTGATATATTGTCTCTTCGGGTGGGTTAAGCCTCCTTTGGGATGGGCAAAGCTCAACACTGATGGTTCTGTAATTAGTAATCTTGGGCGTGCTGGAGGGGGTGGTTTAATCAGGGATCACGAAGGACGGTGGGTGAAAGGATTTGCAAGGCCTATGGGAGGCTCTCATAGCTGTATGGCAGAGCTGTGGGCCTTAAGAGATGGTCTTTTGTTAGCAAAGGAGATGGGAATTAATAATCTCATCATTGAGCTTGATGCATTAAGTATTGTTTTGCTCTTGAACAATAACACTTCAAACTTGTTAATGGAGCCTTTGCTTACGGATTGCAGGAACCTGGTGAGAGAGATCCCCAACAAGCAAGTGGCGCACATATATAGGGAGGCCAACCAATGTGCTGACGCGTTGGCAAAACTTGGTGCTACTAGTTTAGAATCTTTTGTAATCTTTTTGAATCCGCCGACTGTGGTGGATAGTATATTAGCTAATGATAAAGCTTGTGTAAGATGTAATAGACTGGTTATTTCCTAAGTTAATGATATATCGGTTATTGACCAAAAAAAAAAAAAAAAAAAAAAAAAAGATATATTGTCTCTTCAAAGGTCAAACTGGTATCATTTGTAAATATAGCTTAGAAAAATCTTTAAAATAAAATAAAATTCGAAAGTAAAATCTGCAACTAGAGGGGTTTTTTTTTTTTTTTTTTTGGATAAAAGATTAATTAGAACTGCTACTATTGGAGGTTCAACTTTAGTTTAGTGCCCAATGCTATCATTATTATCGGATTTACCTCGTATTTAGCAACTATTACTATAAATGTAGAATCTAAATTTGGGGTACTACTACTATTCCTAATGCAATTTTTCAGATTAGGCTAGCTTTAAAAAAAAAAAAAAAACAACATTGCCCTCTTGAGGAGCATTAGAATTATGCTCATATGTAAGGAATTGTGATGTCCATGCGGTCTCAGTTTCCTTTTTCCGTACTAGCACATTTTTAGTTTCTTCCTAGGTTTTTTTTTTCTATTTCTTCTAAGCAACCCAATAATGCCTCTAGTTTATGGAGTGAATGCCATAAGTTTATTTTTATATTATTTATAAAAAAAATCATATAAAAAATAACAAATAATTTAATGCTAGAATTGAATTTTAATACCAAAATAGATAGTGCAAATAAAAAAATAAAAATAAAAAGTTATTGTAAATTACATGATGAATACACATAGTATAAATATAATGTTTTTATAGAAACCCAAAAATTATAATTATAAGGACTCAAATGGCATTGGACCCTAAACAATAAAATTTGTAGAGTGTGGGTAGAAGGGCTAAGCACTAGCAAGGCAAACAATGGATGACGTGAAATTCATAGGAATCATGACAAAGGAATTTGACTAAGTTTTCTCGAGGATAATCACAATCACTTTGGCTAAGTGTTTTCGAGGATCTTTATAATGATTTTGGCTAAGTGTTTGTGAAGCAGGTTTGTCCTCGGCTCTATCCGAGGATCTCTTTCTTTAGAACTAACAAACATAAAGGTTGTCCTCGGGCTCCCTGATAACCCCCTTTTTCCATGTCCCCTCCTGGGATCCCCTTCATCCTAGGGGTTCTATCTACTATATAGTTTTATTTAGTTGATCATCGCCGTCCATTTGTCGGTTATCTGAAGTCTGTGTCTGAGGGCTTGTCCCCTCAGCCGCCTTTGCAGGCTTTCTGTTAGTTGAAGTGACCAAGGCGTCACTGTTTGCTAGTCAATTCGCCATTAATGTGGCCAGAGTGTTGGCGGTGTACGTTTAATGGGTGAGTGACAGCTTCCCACCATCAATGTCAGTTTGCCGAGGACGTGAGCATCCTTGGCGAGATCCCTTAATGACTTGGGCTTCGTACGCTTATTCTCAGGCTCTGCTTCTCCTCGGCGCGGACCTTGGGCCCGATGTGGAGCGGGCCGAGGTTATTAAATATTTGAGGCCCCACAATAGCCTCTCAAAATTCAGCTGTCCGACCTCTCGGGCAGGGAGGAGGATTTTGACATTCTCGGACCTACCATCTTGGCCTGTCGAGCTTTGCCTTTTCTGTTAGTATACCCATCCTTTCAACTGTCCCTGCAATCTTTCTTTAGCACAAAGGGCTCGCCCGAGGAGTTTTTCCTTAATTCTGTAAGTTTTCTTTTCTATAATTTTCCGCCTGAGTTCCTTCTTGGTTCTCCTAGGATGGGTAGGTTTACACTGTTGTGTTTTAGCGCTCAGCTTTTCTTGGTTTTTATCCCTAGCAGGGCTCAGTACTTAGCATCAAAGGGGTTGGCTTCGCCATAAGTTTGGGCCCATGGTCAGTACAAGACCCTGGTTCTGTCCAGTGCTTTATATCACCCTATAGTGACTAGTTTTCATATAGGTTTGAGTCCGAAAACTATGCAAAACCTTGGCTCTGCCCAGTACTTAGTTTTCTGATTTTAAGTGGTTAGTTTCCCCAGAGGCTGGTGTCCGAGGACCATACAATGCCTAGGTTCTGTCTAACACTTAGTTTTTAGATTGAAGTAGCTGGTTTCCCCAGAGGCTTGAGTCCAAAGACCATGCAATGCCTAGGTTCTGTCCAGTACCTAGTTTTCTGATTTTTAGTGGTTAGTTTCCCCAGAGGTTGGTGTCCGAGGACCATACAATGCCTAGGTTCTGTCTAATACTTAGTTTTTAGTCTGAAGTAGCTGGTTTCCCCAGAGGCTTGAGTCCGAAGACCATGCAATGCCTAGGTTCTGTCCAGTACCTAGTTTTATGATTTTTAGTGGTTAGTTTCCCCAGAGGCTGGTGTCCGAGGACCATACAATGCCTAGGTTCTGTCTAACACTTAGTTTTTAGTCTAAAGTAGCTGGTTTCCCTAGAGGCTTGAGTCCGAAGACCATGCAATGCCTAGGTTCTGTCCAGTACCTAGTTTTCTGATTTTTAGTGGTTAATTTCCCCAGAGGCTGGTGTTCGAGGACCATACAATGCCTAGATTCTGTCTAACACTTAGTTTTTAGTCTGAAGTAGCTGGTTTCCCCAGAGGCTTGAGTCCGAAGACCATGCAATGCCTAGGTTCTATCCAGTACCTAGTTTTCTGATTTTAAGTGGTTAGTTTCCCCAGAGGCTGGTGTCCGAGGACCATACAATGCCTAGGTTCTGTCTAACACTTAGTTTTTAGTCTGAAGTAGCTGGTTTCCCCAGAGGCTTGAGTCCAAAGACCATGCAATGCCTAGGTTCTGTCCAGTACCTAGATTTTTTATTTTAAGTGGTTAGTTTCCCCAGAGGCTGGTATCCGAGGACCATACAATGCCTAGGTTCTGTCTAACACTTAGTTTTTAGTCTGAAGTAGCTGGTTTCCCCAGAGGCTTGAGTCCAAAGACCATGCAATGCTTAGATTCTGTCCAGTACCTAGTTTTCTGATTTTAAGTGGTTAGTTTCCCCAGAGGCTGGTGTCCGAGGACCATACAATGTCTAGGTTCTGTCTAACACTTAGTTTTTAGATTTTAAGTTTTGCCGAGGAGGGGACCCTGCTCTGTTCTGGTCTCTTCGTTTGGCGCGACTCTTCTGATTATGAGGCGTCTCTTGGGTTGTTCGAGTAACGCGTCTTGACGCTTTGGTGCCTCCTTGTTAATGAGGCGCCTCTTCATTAATGTTAATTGCGGATTTACAAAGATCTAGCGGCAGATAATCCCCTTGAAATTTGGCGAAGTTATTGCCTCTGGTAATCTCTCTCTAGGATTTAATGCGGACTGGCTTCCACCAATTGTTCGCCTTCTAGATAAGGTGTTTCTGGGACAACCTTTTTCTTCACACTCGACAAACATTCGTCTTAAACTCTCCCAAAGACATTGCTCAGGGGTTCTACAAAAAATAGCAGTTTGAGCCCCACCAAATGAATTAGCCCTTAAAAAGGGCGGTTTTGAGGAGGCCTAGCCCCTTTCAGGAGCCGAGGATGGCACCCCAACCCTGGACGTCATGCTGGGGTTGGGGTAGGAGAAGACCGAAGATTCTCCTTCTTTTCAACCTAACCAAAGGTGGAACCCTCCTTGTTGTCTGGAGGAGGATCCAGAAAGAACGTAACCTCCTTCCCTTAGATCTAGGTCTGTGAACCTTCCAAGCTGGCAGTGATGGGGTTGGAAAGGAAACCAGGCGGAACCAAGAGGTGGAACCGCCCGGTGCCGCGGCCCCTTCTTCCCTCAACGTTGACTTCCTTCCTTCTTTTCCCCTTCTCTCTTCTTCTTTTGCTCCTCAACCAGCCTTCCTTCCTTCATTTCCTCTTCTCTTGCTTCACAACCAGCCTTGTTAAGCGCTTCTCTATGTAGTTAGCTCTAGAACAAGCCCCATGGGCATCAATTGTAAGATGTAACTTTTTCTTCATATATTAATAAAGAAGTAGACCTGTTTCATCTCTTTTATTTTTCGCATATTCTTGTTTCTTGTAATTGTTGCCTTCTGAGTGAATGTTGTTGCTGCAAACTGTATGGTTTTGGGTTTTTTTTTTTTAAAGTGTTGCTCTTGATCTCTTCACACCAACCGTCGCACTTGCTAGTGCACAAGTCCTCCCCATAGACGGCGCCAATTGTAAGGACTCAAATGGCATTGGACCCTAAACAATAAAATTTGTAGAGTGTGGGTAGAAGGGCTAAGCACTAGCAAGGAAAACAATGGATGACGTGAAATTCATAGGAATCATGACAAAGGAATTTGACTAAGTTTTCTCGAGGATAATCATAATCACTTTGGCTAAGTGTTTTCGAGGATCTTTATAATGATTTTGACTAAGTGTTTGCGAAGCAGGTTCGTCCTCGGCTCTATCCGAGGATCTCTTTCTTTAGAACTGACAAACATAAAGGTTGTCCTCGGGCTCCCTGATAACCCCCTTTTTCCATGTCCCCTCCTGGGATCCCCTTCATCCTGGGGGTTCTATCTACTATATAGTTTTATTTAGTTGATCATCGCCGTCCATTTGTCGGTTATCTGAAGTCTGTGTCTGAGGGCTTGTCCTCTCAGCCGCCTTTGCAGGCTTTCTGTTAGTTGAAGTGACCAAGGCGTCACTGTTTGCTAGTCAATTCGCCATTAATATGGCCAGAGTGTTGGCGGCGTACGTTTAATGGGTGAGTGACAGCTTCCCACCATCAATGTCAGTTTGCCGAGGACGTGAGCATCCTCGGCGAGGTCCCTTAATGACTTGGGCTTCGTACGCTTATTCTCAGGCTTTGCTTCTCCTTGGCGCGGACCTTGGGCCCGATGTGGAGCGGGCCAGGGTTATTAAATATTTGAAGCCCCACAATAATGTATTATAAATTAATTTTAAATACATAATGAAACTTCTTTTAATAATATTGAAATTTTTGGTAGTTAAGTTTTAATTGGAATAATATTTTATTCTTTACAAAAAAAGTAGTACTAGAATTTTACTTTACAAAAAAAATAAAAATAAAAATGGTTCCAACGGGGTAGTAGGTTGTGGAGAAAAACAAAAACAAAAGAGCCCAATGGACAATGGGTGGGTGCTCACCAAACTGCAAAAAACCCCCCCACAAAACGCAAAAACTGCACCAAAACCGCCTACAAAATGGCATAACCACACTGCACCGCAAGTAAAAATGCACCGCACCGCACCGCACCCTCACTATATATTAATATATTTATTTTTTTAATATTAAATATATTATTAATAGTTTATTCACCCTAGCTTTCAAAAAAAAAAAAGTTTAATAACCCTATCAAGTGTTGATTAGGAAAATCAGCCCAAAATAAAGAAAAACTAGCTCAATAGTTTAAAATTTGGCCAAAAACAAAGGGAAAAATCAATTTTTGGTTGGGTAGGAAAAACTCAAAATTTGAAAAATATACCAGCTTCAAACCGCATCTTATACGCCGCACCACACATGTGATCGCAAAAATAAGGTGCAGTACAGTCATAGTTTTGGCTAAAATTTAAATCAAACTGCACCGCACATGTGACCACAAAAATGAGATGTGGTGTGGTTATGATTTTGGCTAAATTGCACCGCAAAGCACGGTACTAAAACTGGCCCAAAACCGCATTGCACCGTGAACACCCTTAGGTACAAGCACTCTATGATTAATCATACTTTGTTTGCACTCTACTGCTTAATCAAAGACAAAAAAAAAAAAAAATGTTGTGGTTTGGAGTGAAGGAAAATTGCCATTTTTGTAATCGGATAATTACTACAGACCATTCACGACTGGTCGCTATTTTTATATCTTTTCAATAAAAAAAAAAAAAAAAAAAAAAAAAAAAAAAAAAAAAAAAAAAAAAAAACAAATACAAGTAAGAACCTCATGTACAATTGCTACAATTGGTCCCAACCTTACAAGTTAGGGTCGTGTGTATGGTCTGCCGTTGACGTGAAACCATAATGGTTGGTTAGTCATCTATGTCAAGATATGTTATACTTGCTGAGATAACAAATTATTGTCATAAAACTAATTACCACACCCTCTAGTTAGCCAAGATTTTAAGCTAAACCATTAGAAAATACATTTTTATGAGTAATGTTCTGGATTCAACTTAGAAAATCGAATACACTTAGAATGCATGGATATAAATCATATCAACCAAGGTGTTTTTGATTGAATTTTGACCATCTGCAGTTGTTTAAAACAAACTTGATTTTGGATTTTGAGATATATTAACCCTTGCATATTGCAGCAACAAGAATCAGAATGTTTAGATGACATTTGTAGTAACAGTGACTTGTAGTCGTGCAAATAGAAATATAAACAAAACTTCTTTACGAACTTGAATTTCTGGCATGCATTGGATACAAAAATAGAAATATACACAGAATTTCTTTAAGAACTTGAATTTCTGGCGTACATTACAGAAAATAATACAACAAAATTCTTCGTACATATAATATAGATCATTTGGGCTGTCCATTTCATGTTTTTATAGTACAGAAGGTCACTTGTTCGTAAATAAAATTCAAATCTATAAAAAGAATTATACAATACAAAAAATCCAATGATAATTGATTATTATTCAAATTGACCATTTAATAAGGGATAAAGTTAAACTTAAAAAGTAATTCGGAGGTGGGGGTGAGGACGACTCATCAGAAGGTGGAGGAGGAGATTTGTGGAAGTATGGTGGATGTTCCCAGTCAAATGGCGGTGGTGAGTTATGGAAATATAGAGGAATTGGACAATGATGGTGAGATAGTGGTTGAGGAGAAATGTAGTAGTATGGAGGTGGTGGTGGTGGTGATGGTGATGGAGAATGAGGAGGTGAAGACTTATAGTAGTAAGTTGGAGGTGGTGGGGACTTTAATGGAGGAGGAGGTGAGTTTTAGTAATAAGGAGGCGGTGGAGAGGGGGACGGGGGAGGGGGAGAATTGTAGACGTATGGAGGTGGTGGTGAAGGAGATGGAGGAGGTGATGACTTGTAAACATAGAGAGGAGGAGGCGATGGAGATGGGGGTGGTGGAGATTTGTAAATGTAGGGAGGGGGAGGTGAAGGAGAAGGTGGGGGTGGTGATTTGTAGACATAAGGAGGTGGGGGTGAAGGAGATGGAGGAGGTGGTGACTTATAGACATAAGGAGGAGGAGGTGAAGGAAATGGTGGAGGAGGTGACTTGTAAACATTGGGAGGAAGTGGTGATGGAGATAGGGGGGGTGGTGACTTGTAAACATATGGAGAAGGAGGTGATGGAGAGGGAGGTGGTGGTGATTTGTAAATGTATGGAGGTGGAGGAGATGGAGATGGTGGTGGTGGTGACTTGTAAACATATGGAGGAGGGGGTGATGGAGATGGTGGTGGTGGTGGTGGTGACTTGTAAATGTAGGGAGGAGGGGGTGATGGTAAGGGTGAGGGTGGTGGTGGAGATTTATAGACATAAGGAGGAGGAGCTGAAGGTGAAGGTGGTGGTGGTGGTGGAGATTTATAAACATATGGAGGTGGTGGTGATGGAGATGGTGGTGGTGGTGATTTGTAAATGTAAGGAGGAAGAGATGGTGAGGGTGGTGGTGGAGATTTATAAATATAGGGAGGAGGTGGTGATGGAGATGGTGGTGGCAGTGATTTGTAAATGTAGGGAGGAGGAGAAGGTGAAGGTGAGGGTGGTGGTGGAGATTTATAGACATATGGAGGAGTAGGTGATGGAGATGGTGGTGGTGGCGATTTGTAAATGTAAGGAGGAGGGGGGGATGGTGAGGGTGGTGGTGGAGATTTGTAGACGTAAGGAGGAGGAGGTGAAGGTGAGGGTGGTGGTGGAGATTTATAGACGTAAGGGGGAGGAGGTGATGGAGATGGTGGTGGTGGTGACTTGTAAACATATGGAGGAGGTGGTGATGGTGATTTGTAAATGTAAGGAGAAGGAGGGGATGGTGCAGGCGGTGGTGGTGATTTATAGACGTAAGGAGGAGGAGGTGAAGGAGATTGTGGTGGAGGTGATTTGTAAACATAAGGAGGAGGAGGTGATGGTGAGGGTGGTGGTGGAGATTTATAGACGTAAGGGGGAGGAGGTGATGGAGATGGTGGTGGTGGTGGTGACTTGTAAAAATATGGAGAAGGGGGTGATGGAGATGGTGGTGGTGGTGATTTGTAAATGTAAGAAGGTAGAGGAGATGGTGAGGGTGGTGGTGGAGACTTATAGATGTATGGAGGAGGTGGAGATGGAGATAGAGGTGGTGGGGATTTGTAGACATATGGAGGGGGAGGTGATGGAGATGGTGGATGAGGAGATTTGTAAACATAAGGCGAAGGAGGTGAAGGTGATGGTGGTGGTGGTGATTTGTAAACATAAGGAGGTGGTGGGGATGGAGATGGAGGAGGCAGGGACTTGTAAACATATGGTGGAGGTGGTGATGGTGAAGGTGGTGGTGGTGATTTATAAATGTAAGGTGGTGGAAGAGATGGTGATGGAGGAGGTGGTGATTTATAGGCATAAGGTGGTGGAGGAGAGGGAGATGGAGGAGGTGGTGATGGAGATCGTGGTGGGGGAGACTTATGATAGTAGATAGGTGGAGGTGGTGAAAATTTCAATGGTGGAGGTGGTGACTCATAGTAATAAGGTTGTAGAGGAGAATGCTCTGGTGGAGGAGGTGAAGCATATATGTAAGGCTTATCAGCTACTACACTAGTAGCTATAATGCAAAAGGCTAAAGCATAAACCAGCTGAGGCCAATGCCCCAGATGTTTCAAGGTACCCATTTCAACTCTAATTGCCAAAGGATTAGTCCTTAGACTTGTATGGCTAACAATGAATGCCAACCCTTTATATAGTGAACTCCATAATCATTCTTGAGAATGATGTTTTTGTTTTTTCCATTTACAGGCTGTGTCAATGATTTAAATATCATTCCAAATCTCTTCTTAATGAATCAAATCTAAAATATTGACAGTCAATATGATTAGAAGTTTCCCACCACGTAGCTCAATTTCATTTTCATGAACGAAGTCCAGATGTACAGAGTAGGTAAAGGCGGTGTTTGGCTGGGCGATGGCTAGAGATACAATTTTTTATCAATTTAGAGGCACATTCTATTGAAAGCTAAAGGGTATTTGTCTTCCACGATAAAGTAAGACATAAGGGTAGGACAAACGTGTATATTAAAATTTAGAATTAAAGTCAAAATCTAAGTTGGCTTAAGAGAGACTTTGTCTTAATAAGACCTGGCCCCTTCATTTAAAGATAGCAATAATTTTCAATATTGTTCTACTTGACCAGCCGTCGTCGGGTCCTTTATTATTGTGTTTTAGCATTGTACATTTACTACGTGTTTTTCAGTATGACTTGAACACAGTCTTCATGCACAATGCAAAACTTACTGTCGGTCGTGTTGGATAGCTATTATCTACAAATATTTTTTTGTTGACAAAAGTGTCGGTGCAATAATTTTGGTTTAACAAACTTTAGTTCATTTTACATTTTTCATAAATACTAATATAGGTATTAGCATAAATACAAAAGATTATTAGGTATTTTTGAAGTTCTCCCTTGACATCAATGTTGTATAATTTTGTAAATTTAATTAGTAAAACCCACTATTATATAAGGAGAGTGAGTATCTGTCGTTGATCATTGGAGAAATTATTCAATGAGCTTTATAAATTAATGTATTACCAATTACGAAAAAAAAATAAGTCAAAAAAATATATTATATTGGTGAAATGACATATATTATATTCATTGTCACTATTGGGGAGATAAACACCTAAGTAAAACCAGAACCAATTAGTGTTGTGATATGAAATTATAACTTCATTTTTCCACTTTCCTCCACTTTTTAACCATTTTTTTACTTTGAGAGAGACCAACAACAACAATAACAATTATGTTTTTAATTTGTTTAATATGTATATTATTTTTTCAATAATTGGGCTAATTGGTTCTCATTCAATCTCGAGAATGGTCCGTTTGGTAGAGGAGTTTGAGTAATGTTGTTTGTAGTTTTTTGAAATACATGTGAGTGAAAATTTGTGTGAAAATGTGTGTAATGTTGTTTAAAAACTAAAAGTATATTGTTTAGATAATCTACCAAACAGGCCTAAAGTGTTTTGCAATTTTTATTTGGTTTATCTTTATTCGCCCTCATTGAATCTGTACTCTATATTGGTCTACGTTTCTTGCGTAGATGCCGTAAATTATTATTTTTTCGGACCTACTTTGAAAATAAACAATTTTTTCATAAAATTTAAATCCTACTGTCCTACCTATGTCAAATTATATACAAAATTATTTTAAATTCTCTAGAAATGTTTTTTTTTTAGAACCTAAATTCTCTAGAATTGTTGATATATATATTTTCTTCTTATAATAAGTGAGGGGGAGAGATTAATTTGAACTCAAAATCTTTTACATGAAAGAACTGGATAAAATCACTAAATTATAAGACTCTGAACAATAAATGTTGATATATTGTCTCTTCAAAGTTCAAACTGGTACCATATGTAAGTATAGCTTAGAAAAATCTTTAAAATAAAATAAAATTCGAAAGTAAAATCTGCCACTAGAGGGTTTTTTTTTTTTTTTTTTTTTGGATAAATGATTAATTAGAACTGCTACTACTGGAGGTTCAACTTTAGTTTAGAACCCAAAGCTATCATTATTATTGGATTTACCTCGTATTTAGCAACAATTACTATAAATGTAGAATCTAAATTTGGGGTACTACTACTACTCCTAATGCAATTTTTCAGATTAGGCTAGCTTTCCAAAAAAAAAAACATTGCCCTCTTGAGGAGCATTAGAATTATGCTCATATGTGAGGAATTGATGTCCACGCGGTCTCAGTTTCCTTTTTCCGTACTAGCACATTTTTAGTTTCCTCCTAGTTTTCTTTTTCTATTTCTTCTAAGCAACCCAATAATGCCTCTAGTTTATGGAGTGAATGCTATAAGTTTATTTTTATATTATTTATAAAAAAAATCATATAAAAAATAACAAATAACTTAATGATATAATTGAATTTTAATACCAAAATAAATAGTACAAACAAAAAAAAAGTTATTTTAAATTACATGAGGAATACACATAGTATAAATATAATGTTTTTATAGAAACTCAAAAATTATAATGTATTATAAATTAATTTTAAATACATAATGAAACTTCTTTTAATAATCTTGAAATTTTTGGTAGTTAAGTTTTAATTGGAATGATATTTTATTCTTTACAAAAAAGTAGTACTAGAATTTTACTTTACAAAAAAAAAAAAGAGAGAGAGAGAGAGAGAGAGAGAGGTTCCAGCGTGGTAGTAGGTTGTGGAGAAAAACAAAAACAAAAACAAAAGAGCCCAATGGACAATGGGTGGGTGTTCACCAAAGTGCAAAAACCGCACAAAACGCAAAAATCGCACCAAAACCACCCGCAAAATGGCATAACCGCACCGCATCGCAAGTAACAGTGCACCGCATGGTGTAGTACAGTTTGCAGTTTTATAATAAGAAAATCGCACTAACCGTACTGCACCACACCCTCACTATATATTAATATATTTATTTTTTTTAATATTAAATATATTATTAATAGTTTAATAACTCTAGTTTTCAAAAAAAAAAAAGTTTAATAACCCTAGTAAGTATTAATTAGAAAAATCAGCCCAAAATAAAGAAAAATTAGCTCAATAGTTTAAAATTTGGCCAAAAACAAAGGAAAAAATCAATTTTGGGCTGGGTAGAAAAAATCCAAAATTTGAAAAATATATCGATTTCAAACCACATCTTATACGCTACACCGCACATGTAATCGCAAAAATGAGGTGCGGTATGGTTATGGTTTTGGCTAAACTCTTAACCAAACCGCACCACACCACATTGCACAGCACCGCACACGTGACTACAAAAATGAGATGCGGTGCAGTTATGATTTTGGCTAAACCGCACCGCAAAGCACTATACTAAAATTGGCCCAAAACTGTACCGTATCGCAAACACCCCTAGGCGAAAGCACTCTATGATTAATCATACTTTGTTTGCACTCTACTGCTTAATCAAAGACAAAAACAAAAACAAATTTGCCGTGGTTTGGAGTGAAGGAAAATTGCAATTTGTGCAATCGGATAATTACTACAGACCATTCACGACTGGTTGCTATCTTTATATCTTTTTAATAAAAAATAAAAAAGTCACCAATCGCTCAATCATTTTTGGGTTATTAAACGAGTTAGGGTTGTACTTGTGTGTATGGTCTGCCATTGACTTGAAACCATAATGGTTGGTTAGTCATCTATGTCAAGATATGTTATACTTGTTAAGATAACAAATTATTGTCAAAAAACTAATTACCACACCCTCTAGTTAGCCAAGATTTTAAGCTAAACCACTAGAAAATACATTTTTATGAGTAATGTTGTGGATTCAACTCCAAAAATCAAATACACTTAGAATGCATGTGAAAGCTCGAAAATGTGTTGAAAACACAAGAGCTGTTTAGACCCCAAATAAAAATTACGGCTCGATAGATTTTACACCTACTTAATACTAAGTGCGGAATAGGGTAAAAGCGAGCGGATAAGCAAACACGCTACTCTAATACATAATCTAAGCAACACAGCAGTATAACATAATATAAAAGAGTAGGGAAGAAGGATGCAAACACAAGATAACACGCCAATGTGTTATCGAAGAGGAAACCGAAGAACTTGGCGAAAACCCTTTCTGCCGCCCTCCAAGCGATAATCGATCCACTAGACAATCAGTTGGGATCATGGGTTAGCAAGAGACCCTCCAAGTCTAATCTACCCGATGTACCTAAGCCCTCCAAGCTCCTACTCCAACAAGGCTTCTCGGAACCGTGTCTTGTCTAGCTCTCCGGATCCCGCAACAAGCTCCATATTGCATCTGCCATCCTTGGCTTCTTCCATTATTTCCCAGTAGCACCAAAACGTCACTCAACCCTCTCAAAGGGTGTGGTAAGTGTTTACGCTATCAACCTCTCAATGGTATGGAAAATGGAGAAGGAAAAGTTGAGGAAATACCACAAGCAAGTGTATACAGAAATGTGGGTATGACAATCTGTAATTCTCAATGTGTTTGGCTAGGGTTTTCTCTCTGAAGCACTCCTCAACATTTGTGGGTAATAGGGGTATATATAGTGTAGGCACAGAAAGTGTGACTCAGGCTGAACAGGCTGGCAGAACAGAATGCCTCGCGGGTGTCTTGTGGGAAGGCCTTACCCGCAAGATACTCGCTGTCTCCACCTGACTTGACTCTTCGCATTCTAGCATGTGTAAGGCACATGTGTCACTTCGCAGGAAGCTAAATCGCGACATACCCGCGAGAAATCTTCAGTCTTCAAATGCTTGAGTCTTCACACTCTCTCTCTATCACCAACCCTTACAATGAAATTCCACAACAATACAGGGTATAAAAGATTGAAAACAATTACAATCAAATTTGGCACGGAATAAAAGCCAACAAAAACTTAATTGTAAATAATAATTTTACAATCTCCCCCTTTGGCTATTCTATGACAAAGCCCCTAAAACAGACTCTAGACTTAAACGTGAGTTTGGGAACACAGACAAAACTCACTCACACCTAATCTAGAAGCTGTGTAGCACTTGCACGTATATACCTGTAACCTAAAACACTCGTACACAAATAAAACTTTCATTAAGCTTATGTCAAGTTGAACACAAGGTACGTACATAAACAAGTAAAAAGCGATCAAGTATAAATGAGATAAATGAATAAACCATGGCTTGACCAAACAAACAATCACTATACAGAAGTGATCACTATGCTCATTCACACAGGGAATGAACATCCAGACATGCAAGATGATGAACTCATTTGAAGAGTATCATTTGCAAATCCAACACTCAACCAATGCAAAATACACGAAGTATTTGCATCTAGGAACAATCCTACTAGGGCACAAGAGTGATGTACTAGAGAAAAATATTTGACATTTAACAACAAGTATAAAAGCATAAAGGTTGCATAAGCAAGGTATTGTCTAAGCATGGTACAAACCATAAAAGCCTACAAATATGCTTGGAAACAAACCCTAAAAGTTTACAAAAGCATCATGGGTACAAGTTATAAAGTACTTCCCTATCATATCACTCCCCCTATCATGAATCATAGAAGCTGTGATGAACTTACCTGTAACTTGAAACACTTGCACAAAACACATTAGACCCACAAGGTAAAGCAAGTAATAAACGAACAAGTATAATGTAACAAGTAAATTGCGATCAAGTAATCAAGATGTGAAACATATGAGTAACTTGATCAAACCCTAAAACAGTCATATGGAAATGACTATAATGATCATAAAGCAAATGATCATCAGAACATGCAACCAATAAAGCACAATAGCAAAAGGATAAAAGCATGTCCAACACATAAGCACGATGCAAAGAGCGCAATAAAGCAAATCAAAGCAATATAAAGTAACGAGAAAACAAGCATAAAGTAAATCAAGGTTTTCTAAAAAAAATGTCTTCTCCCCCTTGGTATATGTATCTTCCCTATGGCTTTCTTACCCTACGAATGTGCATAAGGTAGAATTTCTCCCCCTAAGAGTGTGCACATGAGTCATATAGAAATGATGAAACATACCGGTATACTCTCCGGTATAGTCTCCCCCTTTTTGTCACGAATAGACAAATGAATCAAGAGGAAGGAAGGAAAAAAATATGAAGATGATACATGAGGGGTGCAAGATGAATGAGAAAATGAAGCTCAAACATAAGACAAATATATATATATATATATATATATATTTTAATGCTACAAAACATAAAGAACATGACATGCTAAGGATGATGGAACATGATATAGACCTAGGCATGACATAAACACAAGAATACGTTAAATGTGCTAAAAGGTCTAAAAAGACTTAACTAACATAAGTGAATGCAAAAACATGTCAAGTGTTCAAGTGTGTGCAGCAAAGGTGAAACTAGTGTGCATCTAGTGTGCATGTAAGATGCATGACCAATTCATGAATAAGCACTCACGGGACAAAGTGTATAAAACACACCACCAATGATCAAAACATGATAAACATGAATAATTATGGTGATCCCCAAAATTTGGTACTCATCGGAGTCCAAAACAACGAGAAAATGCCATTTGGGCATTTTATCAAACACTTGGAGTGCACACACTACACATGTATGATAAACAATGCAAGAACATATGAAAATCTTGCCTAAATACATGTTATTTTTGCCACAAGGGGCCAACATCCAAAGCAAATTATCATTTAAAATAAAGCCCAATAAAAAAGATTGACAAAAATTAAGTTTTCCAACTCCCATTTGAGAAAATCCCAACCATGAATATAAAACCCCCAAAAACATAATCTAAGGATCAAAATCAATGAAAAGAGTTAAAGATTACCTTAGAGATGTTAATGAAATGAAAAACACTTGAATTTAGTTGGGTTTTGATGTAGAAACATTAAAACAGGGGTTTGGGAGAAGATGGGAGGCGTTTAAAACAAATGACCCACGAAATGCCCTTTAAAAAGCTGATCTGGAAATTTTCGCTGGTATCTCACTACTTAGAATCCCGCGAAAATTTCGCTGGTATCTCGTTGGTGTCTCGCTGGTAAGTCGTACTCGCAAAACAGCCGCGAAACAGTCGCAAAATTCTCTGTCCAAAACTGGAAAACTTGAGAATTTGACCCTTTCACTCGTGACTAAACTTAAACATGAAATAAGTCACGAAAATACCCAGAAAACATGTTTTTCACACAAAAACAATTTGAAAACTTTAAGAAACATGGGTGATGCAAATCACTTCCAAAGGCAAACAAAAAGAACAAAAATCTTTTTGGTTTGATCTACATATGGTTGAGCACACACACATCACATTTAAACATGTACAATCACACAAATGAAATAGACATTCATTGAACAAAAGTCTTGTGTGTTGTGTGTGAGGATCAAGTGTGGAATAGTCCTTAGACTAGAGTGAAGTTTTAATGATCAATTCAATCGAGTCATACACAACTGATACGAAATCAAGTGGACTATCTCCATTTCAGAAATGAGTATATATGACCTCCCACAAAAGAATGATTACATAACTTAGAAATTTTTCATTTGGCTTCTGCATAAAGCATAACACTTGATCCATTTTTGGACAAAACATCTCATTTTGAGATCGGTGCTTGAAATTTTTTGATATTTCAACATTGAGGATTAGCCTTTAGCCTTTTGAGCACCATACAATTTACATTAAAAGAGTCGCTTTCCCTTTTTCCTAGTCAAATACTAGTGTGTGCGATAGACTTTTGCAACTCAATATCTCTTTTCATTTGGAGATTTACATTTAGTGAGCTCTTTTTGCAAAAATATATAAATAAAGTGGGAAGAGATATAGACACAAGTCTATGCAAGTATCAAGACCAATAAGACTATTGATCAATCATTCATGACAAACTTGAAGATCTATTTACAACAATTACACATAGATTTCAAGATTTCTTCCACAAAGATAAATATGCATACAGAACAAGTTAAGCTCGTAAATGCACTACGCCATTAGTACGAAGGTACTAGGCCAAACTCACATGAGATATGTGCTCAAACATATACGATCAAACTTTTTGAAATTTTCACTTTTTATATGGTTTTGGATTTTTACTCACACAAAATAAAAGCAAAAAAGTAAGATCAAAAACAAAAACAAAAACAATGCATATAAAGAGATGCATGATGCACAAATGCATGACAATGAAGCATCTAATGCATGAATGGTCCTACAGAGATCGAAAGAATTAAATCAAGGACCAAAAGAGCATAAGCTCAACCATAAGAACCCTTCCTCATCCAAATGGAATGATGGTTTGGAATGAGTGTTTCAAGAGAAGTGAGACGAGGGTTAGAAGAATGAGAACCGGAGATGCACATAGTCAAGGAGTTAAGAGCATTAAACACTTTCTTTAACAACATGCTATTTTCACTCAAATCCGGTTTATCATGCAAAGCACAACTTCCAAGAGGCTCAAGTTTCTCTTTTCTTTTAATTCTTTTAAGAGCATGAAACTTAGAGCAATGAGGTCTTAGATGACCAAGGGCACCATAATGGTGACAAACAATGTGTTTAGGTCTATTAGGCCTTTTGGGAAGGGATAGGAACATGGGTTTGTTCTCTCTTCAACTTATGACATTGAGGTCTTATATGACCAATCACACCACAATGGTGGCAAGTTGGAGCAAACTTAGATCCATCCAAAGCCTTAGGTTGAGACCTAAATGAAGGCTTTGTCTTAACAGCTTTTCTCTCCACTTTTTGATTTCTTTTGTGTGGAGGAATGTACAACGATTTGTCCTTTGAGGTAGAACACACAATTGGCACAAAATCGGGTACTACAACATGATTGCAACATATATTTTCTTCATTTTTAGCAACAAGTTCAGCAATCAAACACTTGGCATACATTTTAAGAGATTCATTTTCACATTTAAGATCATCAACAAGTTTGTTAGACAAAACAAGTTTAGTATCCAAGTCCATATTCAAACATTCAAACTCTTTCAAATTTTCAAGAGAATTTTCAGTAAGTCTCTTATATTTTTCAACCAATTTATTGGATTCATTGAGCTTATCAATCAAATTATCATTTTCACAAAATAACTTGCTTAAATTCTTTTGAAACTTCTTAGCATTTTTCTTTAAGAGTCTGGTGTTAGGAATATCAACAACACTCAAAGATTCATGTAACATAGCATCACAATCATAAGGATTATCACTCATAGAGGCATTTTCACAAACACGTGGCATGTTACATTCATCACCAACCAAATCATATAAAGAGGCATATAAAGCACAATCCATGGCAAATAAACACAAAGGGTCAAGGATCACATTTAGGTAATTAAACCACAACAAGTATACCCGCTTTGATACCAATAGAAAGCTCGAAAATGTGTTGAAAACACAAGAGCTGTTTAGACCCCCAAATAAAAATTACGGCTCGATAGATTTTACACCTACTTAATACTAAGTGCAGAATAGGGTAAAAGCGAGCGGATAGCAAACACGCTACTCTAATACATAATCTAAGCAACACAACAGTATAACATAATGTAAAAGAGTAGGGAAGAAGGAAGCAAATACAAGATAACATGTCGATGTGTTATCAAAGAGGAAACCGAAGAACTCAGCGAAAAACCTCTCCGCCACCCTCCAAGCGGTAATTGATCCACTAGACAATCAGTTGGGATACATGGGTTAGTAAGAGACCTTCTAAGTCTAATCTACCCGATGTACCTAAGCCCTCCAAGCTCCTACTCCAACAAGGCTTCTCAGAACCGTGTCTTGTCTAACTCTCCGGATCCTGCAACAAGCTCCATGTTGCATCTGCCATCCTTGGCTTCTTCTAATACTTCCCAGCAGCACCAAAACGTCACTCAACACTCTCAAAGGGTGTGGTAAGTATTTGGGCTATCAACCTCTCAATGGTATGGAAAATGGAGAGGGAAGAGTTGAGGAAATACTACAAGCAAGTGCACAGAGAAATGTGGGTATGACAGTCTCTAATTCTCAATGTGTTTGGCTAGGTTTTTCTCTCTGAAGCACTCCTCAACATTTGTGGGTAATAGGGGTATATATAGTGTAGGCACAGAAAGTGTGACTCAGGCTGAACAGGCTGGCAGAACAGAATGCCTCGCGGGTTTCTCGCGGGAAGGCCTTACCCGCGAGATACTCGCGAGACACAGCTATCTCCACCTGGCCTGACTCTTCGCATTCCAACATGTGCAAGGCACATGTGTCACTTCATGGGAAGCTAAGTCGCGACATACCCGTTAGAAATCTTCAGTCTTCAAATGCTTGAGTCTTCACACTCTCTCTCTCTATCACACAACCCTTACAATGAAATCCCACAACAATACAGGGTATAAAAGATTGAAAACAATTACAATCAAATTTGGCACGGAATAAAAGCCAACAAAAACTTAGTTGTAAATAATAACTTTACAGCATGGACATGAATCATATCAACCAAGGTGTTTTTGATTGAATTTTGACCATTTGCAGTTGTTTAAAACAAACCTGATTTTGGATTTTGAGATATATTAACCCTTGCATGTTGCAGCAACAAGAACTAGAATGTTTGGATGACATTTGTAATAATAGTGACTTGTAGTCGTGCAAATAGAAATATAAACAAAACTTCTTTAAGAACTTGAATTTCTGGCATGCATTGGTTACAGAAATAGAAATATACATAGAATTTCTTTAAGAACTTGAATTTCTGGCATACATTACAGAAAATAATACAACGGAATTCTTCGTACATATAATATAGATCATTTAGGCTCTCCATTTAATAAGGGGTAAATTTAAACTTAAAGTATTCTGGAGGTAGGGGTGAGGAAGACTCATCAGAAGGTGGAAGAGGAGATTTGTGGAAGTATGGTAGATGTTCCCAATCAGATGGTGGTGGTGAGTTGTGGAAATATGGAGGAATTGGACAATGATGGTGAGATGGTGGTCAAGGAGAAATGTAGAAGTATGGAGGTGGTGGTGATGGAGAATGAGGAGGTGGAGATTTAGTAGTAAGTTAGAGGTGGTGGGGAATTTAATGTAGGAGAAGGTGAGTTTTAGTAATAAGGAGGCGGTGGAGAGAGGGATGGGGGAGGGGGAGAATTGTAGACATATGGAGGTGGCGGTGAAGGAGATGGAGGAGGTGGTGACTTGTAGATATAGGGAGGAGGAGGCGATGGAGATGGGCGTGGTGGAGATTTGTAAATGTAAGGTGGAGGAGGGGATGGTGAGGGTGGTGGTGGAGATTTATAAACATATGGCGGAGGTGGTGATGGAGATGGTGGTGGTGGTGATTTGTAAATGTAAGGAGGAGGAGGGGATGGTGTGGGCGGTGGTGGTGATTTATAAACATAAGGAGGAGGTGGTGATGGAGATGGTGGTAGTGGTGACTTGTAAATGTATAGAGGAGGAGGGGATGGTGAGGGTGGTGGTGGTGATTTATAGGCATAGGGAGGAGGAGGCGATGGAGAAGGTGGCAGAGGTGATTTGTAAACGTATGGAGGAGGAGGTGATGGTAAGGGTGGTGGTGGAGATTTATAGACATAAGGGGGAGGAGGTGATGGAGATGGTGGTGGTGGTGACTTGTAGACATATGGAGGGGGAGGTGAAAGAGATGGTGGAGGAGATTTGTAAACATAAGGTGGAGGAGGTGAAGGTGATGGTGGTGGTGGTGATTTGTAAACATATGGAGGTGGTGGGGATGGAGATAGAGGAGGTGGGGACTTGCAAACATATGGTGGAGGTGGTGATGGTGAAGGTGGTGGTGGTGATTTATAAATGTATGGTGGTGGAGGAGATGGTGATGGAGGAGGTGGTGATTTATAGACATAGGGTGGTGGAGGAGAGGGAGATGGAGGACGTGGAGACTTGTAAACATATGGTGGAGGTGGTGACAGTGAAGGTGGTGGTGGAGAGTTGTAGTGGTAGGTAGGTGGAGGTGGTGGAGAGTTCAATAGTTGAGGTGGTGGAGGAGGTGAAGTATAAATGTATGGCTTATCAGCTACAACGCTAGTAGCTATAATGCAAAAGGCTATAGCATAAACTAGCTGAGGCCAATGCCCCAGATGTTTCAAGGTACCCATTTCAGCTCTAATTTCTGAAGGATTAGTTCTTAGACTTGCATGGTAACAAAGGATGCTAACCCTTTATATAGTGAACTCCATAATCATTTTTGACAATGATGTATTTGTTTATTCCTTTAACAGACTGTATCAATGATTTAAATATCATTCCAATTCTCTTTTTAATTCTCCTTTTTACAGAATCAAATCAAAAATATTGACCGTCATTATGATTAGAAGTTTCCCACGAAGTAGCTCAATTTCATTTTCATGAACGAAGTCAAGATGTACAGAGTGGGTAAGGTTGTGTTTGGCTGGATGATGGCTAGGATACTTTTTTTATTTATTTATTATTATTATTATTAATAAATCAATTCAGAAGCACATTCTATCGAAAGTTGAGGGTATTTGTCTGACCACCATATTGGAAGACAATATGAAAGTCAAGAAATAAAGTCAAAATCTAAGTTGGCTAAAGACAGACTTTGTCCTAATAAGACCTGGCCCCTTCATTTAAAGATAGCAAGAGTTTCAATATTGTTCTACTTGACCAGCCTTCGGCTCCATTATTATGATTTAGCGTGTATTTAATATGTGTATTTCAGTAAGACTTGAACTCTGTATTCATGTACAATGTAAAACTCACTGTCTAGATGGTTGTGTTGGATAGCTATTTCTATAAAAATAGTGTTGGTGCAATAATTTTGATTTAGCAAACATTAGTACGTATTACATTTTTAGCACATGCTACTTTAGGTACTTGCATATATAAGTAAGTAATATTACTAAATATTTTCAAAGTACTCTCTCCTCTCGTATCAATGATATATACTACTATGAATTTAATTAATAAAATTCACTATTTTGTGACTGGTGGGAGTACCACATTGTCAAGCTGTAAAGAAACTCAATGAGTTTTACAACTTGATGTATCACCTATCTCAAAAAAATTGCGTCAGACATTATATTAAACTAATGTGTAATCCCGTGCATATGTACAGGTACATTTAAAACCATTCGCAATTACATATATATATATATATATATATATATGATTTAGAATCTAATTAGATCTAAACTTTTCGGTTTTTTTACCCAATAATTCACTTGCCACAAAAATTAAAAAATTAGATGGCACATGGTACAAAATTGAATTTCAATTAAAATTCAATTTATAATTTAATGAATTTAGACTCTTTGATTTTTGCACCTAATAATTCACTTGACATGTAAATTTAAAAATTGGATGAGACATGTGACTTAAAATTGGACTCCAATTTAAAATTTAATTGGATTTATTCTCAGCTTTGGTTATTAATATATACTACCTTGTAATCCTATATATATATATATATATATATATGTATGGATATACTTAAGATATACATTAAAATGCATAGTATAATTTATACATATATAATTAAAATACTATTGATAATCATTCTTATATTTTGTTAATTCTTTAAAAAGTCTTGTAAAAATATTATTACGTAGAAAAATGACCATATTTTAAGCTTTTAGCAAACCAAATCCACAATTCTCCAATATCTGATTGCATGTAAAGTTATGTAAAGATACATGGTTGCTAGAGTAACTGTGTAAATTTACACTAGTACTATTCATTTTGCATTTAATTTTTTATTCTTTCTTTATGTATTATGACAATAAAGAAACAGAGTGAATGACGGTTGTTGCGTTTGAGGAAAGAGAAACAATTAAATAAATTAAGAAAAAATATAATTTTAATGAAATGATGTGTAAAATAGATAATCTAATGTGAGACGTTTTTGAAAAGTAAGCATGTAAAATAGAGGGAAAAAAAAGTTCTTATACTAAAATAGATAGGAACTTTTGCAAAAACAGATGCGAAGATACAGAAGATACAGAGTAGGAAAAGTGGTAGTATTTGGCTGGATGATGGCCAGAGATAATAAAAAAAAAATTGTTCAATATAGAAGTACATTTTATTGAAAGTTAAGGGTATTTGTCTTCCACCGTATAGGAAGACATAAGGGTAGGACAGACGTGTATATGAAATGAAAATTTAAGTTTGCTATAGACAGCAGTGGCGGTGCCACCTTATAGCCAGGGTGGTCCCAGGACCACTCTGACCTGGAAATTTTTTTTTTTATATATATAATAATTTATAATTTTATATTTATTTACCTTTAAAAAAAATTTTGGGACCATCCTGAATTTTTTTTATACCAATAAAATTAAATTTTGGTCCATAATTTGAGCAACTTTACAATATATTGGGATTTTTCAAGCAAAAAAGAAAAACTCAAAAAAAAATTGAACTAAAATCTGGAAAAAAAAAATTATAATAAAACTACTAAAGGCCAGGCAGTGGCTTGATTCCTTTGACTAAGCACACTACCCAATATAACACAATTTCCAACTTTTTATTATTTATTATTATTATTTTTCCTCACTAGACATATATTATTTCTCATTTTAAATTTTTTTTCTCTTGTTTATTCTTAACCACACGTCTTTTGTCTTCTCGATTTCTACACTTCTGTTTGGATATCACTTATTTTACTAAAATTGAAAACTTATTGTTGAAAGTACTGTAAATAAAGGTAATAATTAGTTGAAATAGTACAGTGGAGCTCATGATTAGTACCAAAAAGTGCAGTGATGCCCATAAATAGTAGCAAAAATAAACTGAATAGTAAAATAATTTTAATTTTTCATTTCAATCCAAACGCATGCTTTGTGTGTGTTTGGATAAATTATTTTTAGCCAGTTTATTTTACCATTCAGTTTATTTTTGTTACTATTCATGACCCTACTGCACTTTTTAGTACTATTCATGGATCCTACTGTACTATTTCAGCTAACTTTTACCTTTATGTACAGTATTTTCAGCAAAAAAAATTTAGTTTTAACAAAATAAGTGATTCCCAGACACTTTTACATCTACATTTTAAATTTTATTACATCTTCATCTACACTTTTACATCTACGTTTTGCCTTCCTCCTTATTCATAAGTTCTGTGTCTTCTACCAATAATACTAGTGTGACAATGTCTCTTCTCAAGTTTTGAGTTTCAAATTTCTCAATACGACTTTTTTTTAGTTGTACAGGTAACTTTTTTTTTTTTTTTTTCCTTTTGAGGTTTTTTGGTATACAGAATGCAAATTTGTTTTGGTTTTAAGAATAAACCTTTTTTTTTTAAAGCTCAAACTTCATGCCGGTCAAATCTTAAATTTCGACCGGTATTTTCCGAAACACCCAAAATAGACCGGAATGATCCGAAATTTTTTCAAAGTGGAATAGGGTGGGTTATTGTTTCGGCTTGTTTACTGGCACAATATTGAATGGAATTAATAATATTGAATCAAACCTAATTACCTAAAGGCTAAAAGGAAATAAGATTGTGTAATTTATGTTTCTTAAGGAACATCCTGGACAAAATTTCTGGAGCCGCCACTGATAGATAGACTATAACTTAATAAGACCTGGCCCCTTCATTTAAAGATAGCAACAGTTTCAATATTGTTCTACTTGACCCGTCATCGGCTGCATTATTTTTTTTTTTTAGCAAATGTTTACTACGTGTTTAGGTAAGCAAATATTTCATGCACATTGCATATCTTTACTGTCTAAATGGTTATTGTGTTGGGTAGCTATCTCTACAAATATTGTTTTGTTGACCAAAGTGAAGGGGCCATGATTTTGACTTAGCAAATATATTAGTACTCATTACATTTTTCAATTGAACTTAACGTAGATCTTTTAAAGCCAGGCCTTCTTTTTTTCTTTCGAATGTATATAACTGTGTAGAATAAAATTGAGAAGGGAAAAACCCTTCCTTCCATAATAGATAAATAAATAAATATATATATATATATATATATAAGCGACTACAAACTAATGCAAAAATATGAAAAATTATTAGATAATTTCAAAGTTATTCAATGAGCTTTATAAACTAATGCATTGCTAATCACAAAAAAAGTAAGGCAAATATTATATATTAGAGCATTTATATCAGTGGGTGTATAATAGAAAAAGATGTGAAATTTACACACTTTCTCCCAAAATCTCACCGCATCAGACCCTCTTTAAGTGTGTAAAATACACGTTCGCTACAGTATATACACGGTTACTGTAGTCTTTGCATTTCATTTTTTAATCATTTCTCATCTCTGTTCTCTCTCTTCTCTTTCTCTCTCTGTCTCTCACGTTCCTGTTGGGCTTTGTGGAGCCTAATTATATTTGATCTAGTTGACGACCTGACTCGACCCGAATAATATTGCGTGGTTTTTAATGGGAGATTTTCTGAGGCTTAGTCCTTGGAGCGGAGGCTTGGGCTGATAGGCTCAAGCTGGAGCGCAGAGATGAGAGAGTGAAAACACTGTAGCCGCACTCTATATTTTTTCGCTGATAATAATGAAATCCCTGCAACTCCGTGGACGTAGGCAAATTGCCGAACCACATAAATATTGTCTTGTGCGTGTAATTGTTTTCTTTGACGTGTGTTTTTCTCTATTTTTGTTTCTCACAGGTTGGGAATTTTGGGTTAATTTCCTACAACTGGTATCAGATCTAGGTTTAGGTTTGAGTGGGAGCAATGGCAGAGGAAGCAGGAAAGGCGTTTGGAATAGAAAAGTTCAATGGCACAGACTTCGCATATTGGAGAATGTAGATTGAAGATTATCTCTATGGGAGGAAATTGCATCTGCCTCTTTTGGGGACAAAACCTGAGGCTATGAAGGCTTAGGAATGGGCTCTTCTTGACAGAAAGGTACTGGGAGTTATCAGGTTAACTTTGTCTAGGTCTGTTGCACACAATGTTGTAAAAGAGAAGACCACAGCAGATCTGATGAAGGCTTTATCTAGTATATATGAAAAACCGTTAGCAAACAATAAGGTACATTTAATGAAGAAACTGTTCAATCTGAAGATGATAGAGAATGCATCAGTAGCACAACATCTGAATGAATTTAACACTATCACAAATCAAATGTTGTCTGTAGAAATTGATTTTGATGATGAGATCCGTGCACTGATCGTTTTGGCTTCTTAGCCAAACACTTGGGAGGCAATGAGAATGGCAGTAAGCAATTCTACAGGAAACGAAAAGCTGAAGTACAATGGCATATGAGATTTAATTCTGGCTGAGGAGATTTGCAGAAGAGATGCAGCCGAAATCTCAGAATCTGGTTCTGCCCTAAACCTTGAGACAAAAGGCAGATGTAATGACAGAAATTCAAATTGGGGCAGATCAAAATTCAGAAATTCTAATCAGAACAGAAGTAAATCTAAATTAGGCCAACAAGTACAATACTGGAACTGTAGAAAAATAGGTCATTTTAGGAGGCAATGCAAAAGTCCTAAGAAGAAGAATGAAGATGATTCTGCTAATGCTGTAACAAAAGAGGTACAGGATGCACTACTTCTTGCAATAGACAATCCACTTGATGATTAGGTTTTGGACCCAAGAGCTTCGTTCCATACCACTCCACACCGAGAAATCATACAGAATTATGTTGCAGGTGATTTTGGTAAGGTATATTTGGCTGATGGTTCAGCCCTGGATGTTGTGGGTATGGGAGATTTCCGGATATTGTTACCTAATGAGTCTGTTTGGTTACTGGAGAAGATTCGACATATTCCTGACCTGAGGAGGAATCTGATTTCTGTTGGACAATTTGATGATGAAGGGCATGCAATACTATTTGTTGGTAGTACTTAGAGGGTTACAAAGGAAGCTAGAGTATTGGCTCATGAAAAGAAGACTGGCACTCTATATATGACCTTAAATCTAAGAGATACAGTTGCAGTTGCTAAAACAAATACTGATACAAGCCTATGACACTGTAGGCTTGGTCATATGAGTGAGAAAGTGATGAAGATGCTGTTGTCAAGAGGAAATCTACCAGAATTGAAGTCCATTGATTTTGACATGTGTGAAAGCTGCATTTTAGGAAAGTAGAAAAATGTGAGTTTCTTGAAAACTGGCAGAACATTGAAGGCTGAAAAATTGGAGTTAGTACACACTGACTTGTAGGGGCCTTCTCCGATTGCATCCATTGGAGGTTCAAGGTACTACATCGCCTTCATTGATGACTCAAGCAGAAAGGTATGGGTTTATTTTCTGAAAAATAAATCTGATGTATTTGAAACTTTTAAGAAGTGGAAGGCCATGGTTGAGACAAAAACAGGTTTGAAACTAAAATGTTTGAGATCAGATAATGGAGGAGAGTACATAGATAGAGGGTTCAGTGAGTATTGTGTTGCACAGGGAATTAGGATGGAAAAGACCATTCCTTAAACACCACAACAGAATGGTATGACTGGGCGCATGAACAGAACTCTCAATGAGCGTGCTAAGAGTATGAGGTTGCATGCTGGACTACTAAAAACTTTCTAGGCTGATGCTGTTAGCACTGCAGCTTACCTGATAAACCGAGGACCATCAGTTCCTATGGAGTTCAGACTTCCTGAGGAGGTTTGGAGCGGTAAAGAGGCAAAGTTTTCACATTTAAAAGTTTTTTGTTGTATCTCTTATGTTCATATTGATTCTGATGCTCGTAGTAAACTTGATGCAAAGTCTAAAATGTGCTTTTTCATTGGCTATGGTGATGAGAAATTTGGCTATAGGTTTTGGAATGAACAAAACAGAAAATCATCAGAAGTAGAAATTTGATATTTAATGAACAGGTTATGTACAAGGACAGGTCAACTATAGTGTCAGATGTTACAGAGATAGATCAAAAGAAATCTGAGTTTGTCAACTTAGATGAATTGACTGAAAGTACTGTCCAGAAAATGGGTGAAGAAGATAAGGAGAATGTAGAATCACAGGTAAATCAGAGTACACCTATAGCTGAAGTCCGTAGATCTTCCAGGACCATTAAACCTCCACATCGTTATTCACCCACTCTAAATTATCTCCTGTTGACTGATGGTGGTGAGCCAGAGTGTTATGATGAAGCCTTGCAAGATGAGAATTCAAGCAAGTGGGAGTTAGCCATGAAGGATGAGATGGAAGTTGGGGAACCAGACATGGGAACTGACTGAATTGCCAGTAGGAAAGAAGGCTTTGCACAACAAGTGGGTATATAGAATAAAGAATGAGCATGATGATAGCAAACGTTACAAGACCAGATTAGTTGTTAAAGGGTTCCAGCAAAAGGAAGGCATTAACTAAACAGAGATATTTTCCCCAGTTGTGAAGATGTCAACAATTAGACTGGTACTGAGAATGATGGCAGCAAAAAATTTACATCTTGAGCAATTAGATGTGAAGATAGCATTCCTTCATGATGACTTGGAGGAAGACATTTACATGATTCAGCCAGAAGGGTTCATTGTTCAGGGACAAGAGAATCTAGTCTGCATACTAAGAAAGAGCTTGTATGGCCTAAAACAAACTCCAAGACAGTGGTACAAGGAATTTGACAGTTTTATGCATAGAATTAGGTTCAAGAGATGTGAAACTGATCACTATTGCTATGTTAAGTCTCTTGACAATTCTTACATCATTTTACTGTTGTATGTGGATGATATACTTATTGCAAGGTCTAGCATTAAGGAGATTAATAATCTGAAGAAGCAATTGTCAAAACAGTTTGCAATGAAGGATTTGGGAACTGCAATGCAAACCCTTGGTATGAGAATCATTAGAGACAAGGCTAATGGTATGTTGAAGCTTTCACAGTCAGAGTATGTAAAGAAAGTTCTCAGCAGGTTTAACATGAATAAAGCTAAACCAGTGAGCACACCCTTGGGTAGTCATTTCAAACTGAGCAAAGAGCAGTCATCAAAAACAAAAGAAGAAAGGAACCATATGAGCAAGGTGCCCTATGCCTCAGCTATTGGTAGCTTGATGTATACTATGGTGTGTTCAAGGCCAAACTTTGCACATGCAGTGGGAGTTGTGAGCAGATTCATGCATAGGCCTAGAAAGCAACATTGGGAGGCAATCAAATGGATTTTGGGATATCTGAGGGGTTCATCAGATACATGTCTTTGCTTCACAGGTGCAAGTTTGAAACTGCAAGGTTATGTAGATGCTGATTTTGCTAGTGATATTGATAGTAGAAAGAGTATTACTGGGCTTCAAATCTACAAAAGATTGTTAATTTGTCTACTACAGAAACTAAGTATGTTGCAGCAACTGAAGCTGGAAAGGAGATGATTTGGCTACATGGTTTCTTAGATGAATTGGGTAAGAAGCAAGAGATGGGCATTCTACACAGTGACAGTCAGAGTGCAATCTTTCTTTCCAAAAATTTGGCTTTTTATTCAAAGTTGAAGCATATACAGACAAAATACCACTTTATCCGTTACCTTGTTGAAGATAAGCTGGTAATACTTGAGAAGATTTGTGGATCTAAGAACCCAGCATACATGTTAACTAAGGATGTCACTATTAAGAAGCTGAAACTGTGTGCAACTTCAGTTGGCCTTCTAGCTTGAAGACAGGAGGATGAGTTGCAGGGATGAGGGATTGTGTTTTGGAGGATTGCAATTGATGTTGGTGATTGAACTAGTCTCCAAGTGGGAGATTTGTTGGGCTTTGTGGAGCCTAGTTATGTTTGATCCAGTTGATAACCCGACCTGACCTGAATAATGTTACGTGGTTTTTAATTGGAGATTTTTTGAGGTTTAGTCCATGGAGCAGAGGCTTGGGCCAATAGGCCCAAGCCAGAGCGCTTGTAACCCATTGTGAATCCTGTGCGCATGATTTAAAAACTATTTTTGGTGATTAGGGTTTTGTCTTGTAGTTGTTTTTGAGAGAGTGAAAACACTGTAGCCATACTTTGTATTTTTTCGCTGATAATAGTGACATACCTACAACTCCGTGAACATAGGCAAATTGCTGAACCACGTAAATATTGTCTTGTGCATGTGATTGTTTTTTTTTAACGTGTGTTTTCTCTATTTTTGTTTCTCACAGGTTGGGAATTTCGGGTTGAATTCCCTACAGTTCCCAATCTAGAAAAAATTGATCTCTCTCTCATATACCATGGCCAGTCTCACTTTAAGGTTCTTCCTGCCGTCACTCACCACCACCATCGCTGTTGTGATTTTTTCTTCTCGCGATCTCAATCTCTCTCTCTCACCAATTTCCCTCTTTCTCATGGTGTAGTCTCAAATCACATGTTTTGGGTAAAGATTTGTTGGCTTTTGGGTTTGCTAGAAAGGTAAAAGTTGGGTTTTGATATTTGAGAAGCTAAAAAACACAGAAGCTAAAAATTTTGATGGGTTTTGATTTTGAGAAGCTGGGTTTTGGGGATTTTGTTGAGAGATTGGAGTGGAAAAAAGTTGATTTGAAAGAAAATGTCCATGGCAGTGGCCAGTGGGTATCTGTTTAGGTTAGATTTGGGTATGGGTATTTGATATTTGAGAAGTTTGTGGGTTTTTTTGGTGTTGCTTTGACTAGGTTTTTTCCTGCCTATTTGGCTTCAAACTTGCTGGAAATTTCAATTGATGGGGGCAGTTTCCAGTTGATGGGGCGGTATGTTTGCAGTTTCGGGTTGTGGTCTTTGGCAAGGAAGAGAGAGAGACATGATTTAAGCTAATAATAAAAAAATTGAAAAAAATAGTATTTTAATGAAATGTAGTGTAAAATAAATTAACTGATGCAGATAGTTTTGAAAAGTATCCGTGTAAAATAGAAAAAGTAAGTTCTTATACTAAGATAGACGGAAAATTTTACACAGACTGGAGCGATTGGTCGGGTAAAATGGCACAACACAAATCATATTCATTGTCACTATCGGGGAGAGTGACCTTGGACAGACTCACATCACTCACACGTGAATATCACCACATCTAGCAGACCTTTATTCAATTATATTATATTAAGTTATTAAGCACTTATTTAGTGGTAGAACCAGAAATTTTTGTTTGAGAGAGCAAGTTGCAACACTAATATACTTATCAAGACAACTCCCCCCCCCCCCCCCCCCCCCCCACACACACACACACATATATACACACACTTTTTTTTTATTATATACACACTTTTTTGTTTAATAAGTAATATATATATACACACACACACACACACACCCAACAACAAAAAAATAACTTAGTATTTTCAATCAAAATTATGTTTAATGACGATCTTTTATAAAATAAAATTCATTTTTACTGTGAAATTCTTAAAAAGTTTCATTTTCAATATAAATTATCAAATTTTATACTAAAGTAAGTAAAAAATCTCTCAATTGAATTGATGGAATTTTCAAAAACATGAATGATTCAAAACTTAGAGGAATAAGTTATGCTTTAAACATATTTAAAACTATCTTGCTCTAATTCATTATATGACAATTAAATAGACATTTCATTTGTAATTTTAGTAATAAGATTTTTTTAATGAGTCAATGATTTGTTAATTGCCGCATAATGGGTTGAAAAAGATAGATCCTAACATTTTTGGTGCCAAACTTTATCAAATATTTGACAGATCTAAGAGCACATTTTACAGATCTAAGACCAATTATTTTTTGTAAGAGCATCATTGAATTGATTCAAATATTTGGAGGGACCACTCTTAATTTTTGTAAGCTAAATCTTGAAAACATTAAAATAATTATATATATTTAGGAAAATTCCAAAATTTGGAATTTTGGAATTTATTCGTATCATCAGTATCTAATGTGAGTAGCTTAGTATTTTCTTTTCAATACAATGATAGGTTAGCCCAACCAATAAAAAGAAGTTATTTCTTATCGATTGATAAGGAGCCAGTAATTGAAACCCAAAATGATTTACTTATGTTGATTAGGAGAACCATGCATATAATATAATGGGATATTAAATTATATCTCGTACTCAAAGAATATTGGGATAATAAACTCAACTAATACTTATGTTCACAATAATTACTCTTTACCTCATTATTTAAGGGGGGGAAAAGTTATGGAGTTAGATTCGACCCTAGTTAAGATTTCATTACAACAACTCACGGATGACATAGCTCTTTGCTTAACATGACATACTTTTAGGGCTGTGAATGATAAGGTAATTAATTTGACTTACTTAACATGACATACTTTTAGGGCTGTGAATGATAAGGTAATTAATTTGACTTAAACATGCCCTATGACTTTCTAATCATTGGAGAAATTCCATTAAAGAAGATCATATATGATATGATATAGTACTAGTACAAGATCTAAACATTATAGTCTTTTTTTAATAATTGTGATGCACTTTCGAATCTCAACAACAAGTTTAGTGTTTTTGCAGTTTTATTAAATCTTTTTCTTCCACTTGAATCCGTACTCCATATGGGTTTATACTATATATTTCTTCCGTAGAAGTTGCAAATCATAGTGCTTCTAGATCTACTTTTAATTGGTCTTGTTTTTTACCCTAAAGTTAAAACCTACTTATATAATACATATGCCATATCCAATACAATATTATTTCTAAGATTTTTCTCCTATATATATATATATATATATTATTTCTAACATTTCCATGAAATATTAATGTGGCAATACAATCTCTTCAATGTTCCTAGCTAGGTCCTTTGTTTGTCTAGCTTTGAAAAAATAAAGGTAAAATCAGTTCCTAGATTTACATTTTAATTTGTAACAATTGCTGCATTATTTAGCTTTAGTGTTCAAATTTAGAAATTTAGAATCTAACTTGTGGTACTACTCCTAATGCAATTTACTTTAGTTTGGACAAACTTTCAAAGAAAACATTGCCCTCAGTGGAATTTAAGAATTATGCTCATATCAATAAAAACCAATTATTAATGAATATAAATCCTCAATTTTACTTTAAGTGTTTCAATTTATGCTCCACCAATCACACTTGTTGTATATCCACTTCCTTATAAAATAAGCAAAGTTAAAATTGGGCAACAAAAAAAACAAAAAAAATACACACATGGTATATTACAATTAGTGGAATATGTTATCTTTCTAAAATTCCATAGTTCAATTTTCCATTTCTTAAATTATTAGACTTAATTTATAACACCTGAAAACTACAGAGTTAAAATGCAATCTTTACCAAAAATCTCTTTCCTTACTTTCCTTCCTAAAAAATAAAAATAAAGAATAAGAATTCTATTTTATTTTATTTTGTTCTTCTATTTTAAATGAGGAAAATTAGCTAATTCCTACCCAAATAATAAAAAAATTTATTCATTTTTTATTTTGTTCTTATATTTTTAATGAGGAAAATTATCTTCTCCATTTGCTTTATTATTATTGTTTTTCCTTTATGACCATGAGAAAGGCTAAGGCCATGTGTTGTGGCAACTGGTTGTGCTGGTGGTGAGTTGTAAGAAAGAAGTGAGTGCTGGCAGAGAGAGAGAGAGAGAGAGAGAGAGTAAAGAAATAATATTTAAATGAAGTGGTAAATAAAATAGAATTTTTGATGTTGGGTGTATTGTAAATTATGGTATTAAAATAGATAAAGTTGTTTTTTGAGTTGGTAAAAGATAAATTTTCTAGCACCATGATTGTTTTTTTTTTTAAAGAGTTTCAACCTATAACATCCGCTCTTGATGATAGCGTTTTATCACCAGACCAAAACATCATTCAGTTTTTGGTGTAGACGGGGATTGAATCTCAAATCTCTTATTCAACCATTAGAGACTTTACCAATTGAACTAACTAGAATCCACTTCTAGCATCGCAATTGTGAATGCTCTAACTCAGCCATATCCCATATCTCATAACTCTTAACTCATATTTATTTCCCAATTTTCTCCTAACTTGGTGTCACCATGTTTGACACCCCAAATCCAGTTTGTTCTCTCTAACAAAAGTAACTTTAACTCAATGGCCTCTATTGATCCTGTCAAAATAGTAATGTATCCCTTCTCTTCATATATAAATTGCATTTATATATAACAAAAAGCTGAAACATAGCATTTATCATTATTACGCTCCTGTTAAGCCACATCAACGGCCATATGACCCACTCATTTTCAACATTCACTCTCTTTTTTTTAATTCTTTTTTCTTATTAATTTCTCAACTTATCGTTATACTTTCTCTAACTTTTCTCCTCTCTTTTACCTTTTCATCTCTCTACTACTGTCTACTTCAATATCATTTTTCTTCTAACCCTTTATCTTCCTTTATTTTTTTGCTTTTCTTATTCCCCTCCCCTTACTATAAATTTACAATTCTCTTTCCCATTATATACATAGTTTTCCTACACACAAAAGGTTATTTCTCTCTCTTTCTCTCTCTCTCTCTCTCTCTCTCTCTCTCTCTCTCTCTCTCTCATTTTTTTTTTTTTTCATTTTTGGTGGATTTTTTTTTTTTTTATATTTTCTTGCATCTCTACTTTAAATTGATAAATTTTTTATATTATTTGGAACTCTACTTTGGGTTAATGTGATTAAGTTTTGTATTTTTAAATTGTTATATTTTTTATTCTCTTTGATTCCATAAATTTTATCATATTGCATTATGTGGGGCCCGTTGCCCGAAAGACTAACAGAATACATAAAAATGGGCTTGTGGCCCAACGGCCCAAACCGAAGACATTCACCCGTCCGAGGATACTCTTTCGTCCGAGGATAAATCCTCCGTCCGAGGATATTCTCCTGTCCGAGGACGAGGTCCATCCCTCAAACCAGCTTTAGACGTGGGCGTAACTACTTTAGTTGACAGGGAGTTTTGCAGAGTCACATGCAAACTAGACTAAATAAATATTGATCAAAGAAGGAACCGGAAAAGGTAACAAATATCTCCTGAAAAGCTGCTACCTCCACATTAAATGCACCCCACCTAACTCTCTGGCCGCATTAATGTGGAGGTGATACCTGAACAACAGTCAAGCAGCCTTATAACCACCAAGCGGAGGATCCGGGACATGCTAGATGGGACAGAAAGATGATCTCAAAAGGGAGCTTACACGTGT
Source organism: Quercus glauca (assembly GCA_023736055.1). Classification (NCBI taxonomy): domain Eukaryota; kingdom Viridiplantae; phylum Streptophyta; class Magnoliopsida; order Fagales; family Fagaceae; genus Quercus; species Quercus glauca. Next base: position 56,261,038 of record CM043315.1, on the reverse strand, counting down.
ACGGTGGAAAGGAACCGGAAAAGTAGTATATAATAGGAAATCGAAATGCTCTAAAGGAAAGAGAGGCAAGGCAAAAAAGACACCACTAAGGAAAAGATCGAGAGGTCATCCGTCCCTTACTACATTGGGAATTCCTCCTGCTGCGCCAGAACGACGTCTTTCTCTATTTACTGGGCCTAGCTCTTACACCCGCACTCTACAAATTTTATTGTCCAGGGTCCAAGACAATTTGAGTCCCTACACATTATAAAGATAGTATATCAAAATATAATGTTATTTTATTACATAACATGACTTGGATAACTTGGTGTTTATTATTTTTTTTTTTAACTTTTTTCTTATCATATTATTTTCTATAAATTTCTTATTATTCCCTCTCACATTCTCTCTTGAAAAAGTGGTTATTCTCCTTCTCTTGATTTTTTTATTCTTTCTTACAACTCTACTTTATATTGGTGAATCATTGTGATTTTCAAAATTCTTTTTTAGGTTCACACATTTTGCTATTGTATTTTTTAGTTCCCCATCACAAGTAGTCTAAATAAAATTTAGAAAATAAATTATACATATTCAATATAAGTTTGATATGAGTTTTGACTATCACGATAATCTCTTTTAAGAGAATGAATAATTTGAATAATTTATTTAAATAAAAATTATACATACATACATACATACATAAATTCATATATGTATATATTTGTTTATTTTGCTTAAATGTATAATCAAACTCATGCAAGTCATTTAAAAGTAACGACATTAAAACAAATGAATAACTGCTCTAAAGATTACATTTGTATATTCATAGCCTTTATGTTTAGAAAAACTTTTACTTAAATTTAGCATTATCGAAGTTGACTAAAATGCTATGTTAATGTGTCTCAATCAAAGCATAACAACAATAAATGTCATACTTAAGATTTTAGATATTACGAGTTTAAAATTTATATTTTTTTAATAAATTTGGATTTTGATTAGGTTCTTTCAATCCAAATATGTCTTTTCAAATTATGTAATTGAACAAAAATAGATTTAAGTGGACCAAAATGGATCGAAGTGGGCCAAATAGATAGAATATGACTGAATGAACTGAATAGAAACAAGGTGGACCGAATAGGAACAAGATGGACTAAATAGGATAGAATGGACCGAACAGGACCCAATTGGATTGAATGGACAGACTGGACTAAAGTGGACAGAATGGACCGAATAGAACCAAAATGGACTGAATATGACCAAAGTGGATCGAATGAACCGAATAAAATTGAAATGGACTAAAGTAGAAGGAATGGACCGAAAAGGACCGAAGTAGACAGAATAGGATAAATATAGACCAAATAGAGCCAATATGGACTGAATAGACTGAATAGGACGAAGTGCACTGAATAAGATAGAATTGGACTAAATAGAACTTTAATGGACAGAATAGACTAAATAGGACCGAAGCACCCCTTTAGGACCGTATGGACCGAAGAATACAAAATGGACCAAATAGAACTAATGTGGACCAATGAGACTTTTGAATATTTGTCATTTTATTGAATTTTCAGGGTTCATATTTCTAATTTCTAATATCTATTTTCTTTATATTTTTTAACTCAAAATTATAGAATTTAGCCCAAATATAATAAAATTTCATACTTTTCAACCCAAAAATTAAGAAAAAAATGAAATTTTGAGCTAAATTTGAAAATGCAACCTACAAAAAGAATCAATTTAAGGCTCAATTAGTCTAAAATTGACTATAGGGGGTTGAAATAGATCGGGTGGACCGAATTAGACCGTATGGGATCGAAATAAACCTTATTGGACCAAATAAAAATTATTTAATTTTTAAAAAGAACAAATTATCTTAAAAAAAATTACACATTATATTACTATACAAAATAATTATTTATTCTCGCACATCACGTGTGTCTGCAACTAGTGACCCACAAAATCCCAAACTCCATTACTTATCAAAACCCACATGCATAAATTCTTGCTTGGTTCCTACCACGCATCATTCTCATAAATCTTTACCAAATACGTTCTCTTTGTTATGTCACTCTTCCTCAATAATTCGTTAGGAGGGAGTACACATAGTCACAACTTACTCTATTATAATCTTTGGCACATTTGCTTGACCATTTTCTTGTTGTTCACTTAATTGGTTTATTTTAGAAAGTTTCTTACTCTAAATTGTTATCTGCAAACACAACAAACAGATTCCAAAAAAAAAAAAAAACTCCAAACCCAAATAATTCCAAGACAAAATTGGAAAAACAAAAAAACAAAGAAAGTAATACTAGCTTAGAAAAACTCATTGCTCATCCTGAAATTGCTAACTTGGAAAAACCCAGAAAACACTGCAAAAAATAATAATAATAAAAGCCTTACAAATACTAAAAAATGTCCGTAGAAATTTAATACAAAAACACAAAGAACACAACATCAATAACCCACTGAAAAGAGACGAGACCGAGAGAGATAAAATACAGATCTGCTAGATTGAAAGAGATGAGAGGCCGAGAGAGATGAGAGAATATGGGGCCAAGAGAGGAGAATGACAGACGGAGAGAGCGGGAAGTGAAATCCAGTTTTTGTGTTCTATTGGAGTGGTAGTAACTGAGATGGAGTTAAACACACAAAAAGCCGTTGGGTGAATTAATGAAGTCAAAGTTGAGTGAGAGAACTCATTTGCGTGGGTTCCATTGATTGTGTAATATTACGAGTTTGACACTTAACTCATTATAATGCAAACTAAAAACTCTGAAATTTTTTTCTCAATTCTCATAACTCATACTCACATTTTTGGATGGACAATGAGTTATGAGAATTGAGAACAAAAAAATTAATCCAAACAACTAACCAGCTGGTGGGGCCTGTGAAAAGTGAGAATGAGTGATGAAAACTGGGTTACACTAGCTAAACTAAACACAGCTTGAATGAGCCCCTAAGTGCATTTCTAAAAAAAAATCATATCTTGGGATGGTTTAGATACATAAAAGTAAACCATGTACTAGGCCACCAAGGTGGTTGGCTTAATGATCTTTTGAGACAGTAACATAAATCTGAAAGTTCCAAAATTTATTCCACCATACTAACAATTCATGGGGTTTCCATGTATATCATGAGTAACGAGTAGATTAGTGTGAACTAAAGTTGAGATGACACTTCTTTAATAATAGTGATAATAATAAAAGAAAATACATACAAGTCAGCATCCACACCTAACTCAATGCTTGACAACGTTGTACATAGCCCACAGGGTACATATAAGCTAGTCAGCTGCCCTATTTTAACCTCTTCCGTATAATGTGCTTTGAACTAAAATACCGAAGACTAGTCAATTTCGAAGATTCCACCGGCAGCCGATGAAGCAGCCAATTAAGTCAACCATCTAGGTGGCCTAGTACATGTTTTACGAACATGTATCTAAACCATCTCAAGATTTGTATTTTTTTAGGACTGCACTTAGGGGCTCATTTAGGCTGTGTTTAGTTGAGCAGGTGTAACTCAATTTTCATCACTTATTCCCACTTTTCATAGGCTCCACCAGCTGGTTAGTTGCTTGGACTAATTTTTTTATTCTCAATTCTCATAACTCATGACCCAAAAGGGTCAATTTTCGTAACTCAGTCAATTTTCATAACTCAATTCAACCCACAATTCCAGTTCAAAAATAAAAAATGTGCGACAACTTGTGTTAGTAAACACTGCCCCAACACAACACAATGCTCCAAATAACAAATCCAGCACTTGAAGAGGGGGAATAAACGTGGGATATAATCATAGAGAGAGGACCAACACAGTTTTGCAGACAAGGAGCGGAATAGAAGATCTCTAGTTTAAGGCAAGATCTAATTTGGCCCGTGTGGCTATCTGCTGGCATTGACATCTCAGTTTTGACATGAATTTCATAAGGAGAATTGCAGCTTTAAAAACTAAAACCAAAATCAAGAATAAATAGCTCCCAAAGCCAAAATTTTCAACCCTGTGAGCCTAGACCAGTATCGAGCTCTCAAGACTCCGCCAATAAATCATTTTAGTGACCAGTATAATTCATTTGGATCCATTCCCCAAGAGTCTTTTCCGAACACTCCCTCAATAATTGTGACACCCATACTTTCAAGTTGAATAGATGATCGAAAAGCTAGGGAAAAATAAAATCTTGCTTGGAAAAGTAAAGAAGATAGAATATGATGAATCATACAAACTTGCTGCAATCTCCTGCCTTACTAACACATCCAATCATGTATAGTCTGAATTCCCTTATTGTAGAAGCTAATACAATGGTTCTTTACTAAAGGAAGTGATTTTTTTTTTTTTTTAAACATAAGTGGGAGAGTGAAACAAACAACTTTGTGTGGAAGAAAAATAATGAACTTGAGAAACAAAGAAAAAAGGTGTGACACTTCTCTTCTTAGTGAAAATTCCTTACTGTTTTGAATCTTTTGAAGCATCAGCAAACACCTCAGTGTAACATATGGGACAAGCCTGAGAAAACAGAAAATTGTCAGCCAAATTTGGGTTATGGCCAAATACGCCACTGATGAGATATTTTACAATTTTCATCTTAAAAAATCACAATAGCTTACCTTGTTGATGCTAAGCCATTTGGTCCCACAACTAGCATGGTAGGCATGCTTGCATGGTAGTGTGATCCGTCGGTCACCTCGTTTATATTCCATCTGGCAAATCACACATCTATACAGAAAAAAATTAAACAAGTTAGACCAACAGGCCACAAAAAGTTTAGTAAGAATAGAGACGGAAAGACAAAAATTGTAGTCAAATTGGAGAAAATTCCAGTGCTCTTATGCTTATGGAGGAAGGCCTCAGAAGTGTAAGGCAAGCAATGCAGATGCACCTTATACTGTGATGTGTGCACATCCAACCCCCAATGCATTCTAAAAATTTTGTACATTAATGCTCTGATGCATATAAATTAGAAATTCTGTATGCATGCATAAGATGATTTTATAGATAGTGATGCCCAAAAAGATGTCTGATAATAGCCATGATGCCAAGCTCAATTTGAGATTCACGAGAAAGAGAAAGTCTCAAAATGTACATGTATAACATCCACAATGCCTAGCAAAGTGTCCATAAAACCATAAGTGCAAGAAAAAAAATTATTATATATATGGAGTCATTATTAAGATGTAATTAGAATATTTGATGAATACAAGTTTGAAAGTTCTCTCCCAGAGGTATTGATGATCTATTAGATATGAATTTAAGACCACTGATATGATAGCACAGGCGGATGTTAATAATTGTTGAAGAAAAAAGGGATTGGCTGGTTATCTGTCGCAATTTTACTTTTACCCTTAGTGACAAAATTACAAGTATCTCAACAAGTTACTTTGTTCAGCTATCATCTGTGCAGAGCAGGGGGAGAAAAGTCAGGGCAACTGCCTGTGTCCAATATTAATCTGAATATTCTATGTCAAAAAAGGAGTGATGAACCAATTTTTGTTCTGTCTTATGTTGGTCCAAAGAACGAGAGTCGGCTTACTTAAGCCATTGTTCATCAATAGCTCAGTAGTAGAGAAGTTGGCTGTTAAAAGGCTGATCATAGGTTCAAATCCTACTTGGGGATAATTTATGGTTCTCTCCTTTAGTTTCATTTTTATTTTTTTGGTTTTTATCATTTTGTAACAAGAAGCTGAACCTAACAGTTACCCCTTTTTTCCTCCTCCTTTAATTTTCAATTAAATTTGAAATTGCTTAGCCTTACACAATGTACTAATATATGATCACACACAATCTATCTCCAAATTTCTCTAAAGCAATGCCATTTCATGGTACTCATTTTTCAGAATGACATGCCTATGAAAGAACAGGAAGGTTCAAATGACTGCTTTTCCATTTATCCTTATCCTTTTTCTTTATTTTTCTCCATTTTGGAAAAATCAAACTTAGTCTAAGTATCCATTTGGATACGGATGAAAACCCAGAGTTTTGAGTTTCACGTTGTTTTTTTTTTTTTTTTTTTTTTTTGAGAAGAGCGCCACAAGTGTGATTTGTGCACTGTTCAGTGGGTCCCGTGCACTGTTCACGGGACCTACAAACATCTTTTTTCAACAAAACTTTTATTAAAAATGGGTCCCACGGCACTATTCACACATTTAAAAATTATTTTGCTACAGTATTTTCAGTTTTCAACAAAATAAGCAGTATCTAAACACAATCTAAGTCTAGGGAGATTATTGTTGAAAGAAAGATTAGTATTAAATTACCACAGGTGATGAAGAAAGTGATAATCACATCCCATGAAATAGAAAGGATCATGACTTCAAAAGCTGACTAAAATATATTTACAATAATATATATATATATATATACACACGCACACTTTAAAAAAAAAAGGCCAGTTGAAAAGTAAATAAAGATATCAGAATCTCATAAAAGCACAGTTCATAAGCCCAAACCCTACCTCTCATCTCGTGACTTCTTTCTTGAGAAAAAACCACACTTGTACTTTGAGATTGGAAGCAAAGAAATCTGTTCTTGAGAAAGACCTCTATTTTGAGTTCCTACTGCCTCACCTAATTCAAGTAATTCCTGAACATGAAAATACTGTCAGTAATAATAATAATAATAATAAAGGGAGGAGTAATAAATAAGTCATTCAATAATTTCAATTTTCATCAAAATTTTCATAAGTAGAGTTTTCACATATCGTAGATATTTTGCTGTAAGAACAACCATCATGATCAGATAAGACTGTAGGAGAAAAGCAACTAGTCTCTATTAATCAAATGCGTTTGGCCAAATCGACATTAAACTCTAATCCACCATTCCACGTCCAAATATGACAGCTCATAAGGAATAAAGGAAGCTTGGAATATGATCTGCTTAACCAAAATCCAAAACCTTTAAAGCTCATAAGGCATAAAGGAAGTTGGAATATGATCTGCTTAACCAAAACCTTTTCCTTCCCACGGGCTCAATTTAAAATCACATTACCACCTCATGAGAAATAATACACTGAGTCACAATTGGCTCATTACACATATCATCAGCCTAAGAACCACATTCCTATATTTCATTAGAGTGATATGACTCAAAGTTACGGACAGGATAATTAACAGGAATGAAATTTAAGCAACCACTCATAGCTATGATGTGGTTCCTCTGGCTTTCCATGTCATGCCTAGCTACAACCACCAGAATTGGGCTTAATGTAAGCAATGAGTGGTTCTGCTAGGCTTTAATACAAGTTTAGCACTTTGACCAAAATGCAATTAGAATGACTACAGGAATATAGATAATTTTTCAGTGTAAAGGCAGTAGTGGCTGAGGGTCTACAAATGTAATCACATTAAACAGAACCAAGATATGACTAAATGAGTATTTAGGTGTTCAATTTGATTGCTTATAACTTATGCATGATTTTTTTTCTTTTTTGATGAATAACTTATGCATGATTGTTTAGCACACAAGTTATAATACTAATATGAAGCAAATCTGGAGTACCAGAACCACATTTTCAATTTATAATTTTTTTTAAAATAAAATTTATTGGAGAAACAGTAGAAAAGGTATGATGGAGGTGTGCATAGTAACCACCAGAAAATTACAATCTAAAGTTCAAAACTGCAATAAAATCCAAAAATGAAAGACCATGGAAGCTGCCTATGCTTTCATCCAAGCAGTCCCTAAGATTATAGACTTAATGTTCCTAGAAACCACTAAAAGACATAAGGAATTCAGTTTTAATATGAGTTTCCAGCTTGCTGGAGCCAAGGCCTCATGAGATCCTAGGTCTAAAACTCCAAGCTAGCATGTTGGGGCCACCCTAATGGATTCTTTCCTATAATTAATTGGTGTCTGGGATGGGAAGATTACACCCACCAAAATACAAATGACAGAATAGCCCAATCACCTGCATAGTTTAAAGAACCTATTAGTATAGCCCCTAATAATTGTTGGTAAGGCTACGTACTAATCAAGTCTCCCACATCTCTTATATCCCGTAGAAGTAAGAGCTTTGTGCATTGGCTACAGCCTCTTTTACAATCTTACATATTCAGACAAATCTGCTTCAAACTATACAGCATCACTGATGGGACTTTGGCAACCATGTCGATCATGAAATGACTCACTCAATAACACCTCTTACAAGAATCTTTTCCACCAAGGGGTTTTGCCTCTCTCACATCTTAATCATACATGACATGTCATTATGATTATAGTATGATCAACTTGAACACTGCACTAAGTTTCTCAGAAGTCCCAGACTTGCCACAGTTTTTGCCAATATAAAAGCATTGAATACATTAATTGCAAAATACAAGCTTCTTAAAACTTCCCAAACCATGAGATTTAAAAATTCTATGAGCCAAAAAGTGTAAGCTTCTTAACCAGTCTTCCTTTATTATAATCTTAGAACCAATATCTACATATATACTCAAAAATTAGAATTAAGAGGCATATTCGGTTGATCAGGAAATGTAGCAATGCCAAGAGAAAATGTGAGAATTTTATGCTCTAACCTCGTAGGTCATGTTATCAGGATCAATGTTGTCTTGCCAAATGACCTGCCCGTTTCAAAGGGAAATTGCTTCAGTTAATCAATGTGTTTAACTATCATTAAGTTTCTCCCATTAAGCAAAAATGATCTTGAAAGAAAATTTGGGGCCCAACAAATGTGACAAAAACATTTTATCAAGGAAATTGGTTATTAGAAGCCTGGAAGGCTGTGCCTCTCCCTCTCTCTATGCATGTTTGCACAACATTCATGTTACAGAGAGAGAGAGAGACTTGAAGCAGGAACTAGATCTGTACCCCGCCACTCTCTCTCTCTCTTCTCAGTGTGTATGTTTGCGCTAGTGTGCAAGTCATAGAGAAAGACTTGAAGCAAAACATGAGAGGCAATTCATACTTTTAAAGAATTTATGTTACGTCTTATTTTGCACTAAAACTTATACAACTGACACACCTGATAATCATGAGAATTATGATGTCTCCGTGGGCCTGTAAAATAAAAGAAGAAACTTAAATTGAGATACAAGTTGTTTATATTCCAAATAAATATTATAGGAGAAAAAAAAAAAAACATCAGAGGGAAGAAAGGATCATGAAAACTTCTAAAACAGCTGTTATATCCCTTTCTGTCCTACCAATAAAAAACATCAAATAACAGAAAATTTTAGGGTACAACCATCATAGAAAGTCAATATGTTATATCTTCAGACTATCTAAGTTCACATTCAAATTTAAATTTGTATGCATGTCTTAAAAATGCTTGCTAACTTGGCATTCCACACTCTTCACTCCTTAGTTCCCAGCACACACAGCTACTTTAAGTGAGAATAGAGTAGGGAAAATAATGATGAATGACACTGAATATTGGGGCTTCCAATAGTGATGATTCACATCAGGTGATTCTATGAAACAGCAGAATATTAAACCAATGGACAATATCATGAAAGTGTATGAACTACAGCTCTTTAAATTTCAACCTAATGAATCACCAGCTCATAGGTTGCCCATTCACAAAAGAGGTTTGACAAGCTTGTTTCTCTCAGCTGTGAACCCCATTCTTTGGTTAGCAAGCTCCCTCCTATGTTGCTTGGGTAAGTTAGAGAAAGATATTGGAACTGTTGTGATTGAGATTATATGGAAAATGAGAACATAACGATTATTGAAAAAAGCCAAGTGAAACTGGAAGAATTGCCATTTACAATTAATGCCAGGGTGGAAAAACAGAATTCTGTTTTAAAAGATTTATCTCATAACCCAAGGCCTTATTCTGATTATAAATGGTGCAGTCCCCTTCCAGGAAGTCTCAAGATCAATTGCAATGCAGCTGTTGGAGAAAAAAAAGGCTTGTATAGCAGCAGTTGATCGAAGATTATTCAAAAATGCAAAGCAGAGACTGCTGAAGCAAAAGCAGCTCAATTTCCACTTTTGATGTATCATGAAGAAAATCTAGACTGCACTGTTGGAGAAGGAGATAACAAATGCTGACTGGATGCATTTGGAGGTGTTAATCATCTGACAAGCTTGGAGAATAGCATGATTCTTGAAGATATCAAGGTGCTGAAAGATAGTTTCTCTAACTGTCAGTTTGATTGGATTAAAAGGCAAGCTAACATAGCAATTCACGAGCTTAGAAGATGGTCTTTGAAAACAAACCTTCTGGTTGTGTTTTCTTTGTTTCCTCCTAAGTTTTATGAAGCTGTTATCAACGACGATGAACTTATATGTAATAGTAGTAAATAAAATCTTTATAATTCAGCAAAATGCAAGAGAAAGATATCGGAGGATGATCCTCTTGATGCATTGTTCTGTTCATGCTTGCTTTTCTATTTTATGTGTCTCCTAAACACAAAAATAACCAATTTTCTGCAGATCGTCTAGGGAGTAACCTAGGATAAATTTGAAGCCTCCACACTGTCCATTAAAATATTTACAGAACTTAGAACTCATTGTAAGAATTTGAGTTATGATATTCAAATCAAAAAGCCTAAAATGTTGACTACAATCTATTGGATAGGAACAGTTGGGACTATGAAGTGAAATCTTGCATCCAAAGAGAAAGCTAAGCTGGAAATCCATCATATAGCTAGTCATTATTGAGTAAGAAATAGAGGAAATTCAGAATGAATTAAACTTTGTACAGAAAGATGACAGTGTAATACATAAGGTAAGCAGTAACTGGTGAAAGCATCGAGAAGTAATTTCAGCATTACAATGAAATTGAAAAGCATGCATAAAATTCTGTAATGCAATATCCTCTTGAGGGCAATATTGAGTAATATTAACAAGATTTGCAATAATCAACACAATAAGTAAATATCTTCTCCATTCTATTAAGGTCAGAACTTACATTCTATAGGGTTGTCATGCGTAGTAGTACTAGTGCCTGCATTTCCTTCCCATTCTGTATGTGCTGCAGCAGCAGCCTGTTCATTAACCATTGTTGAAGAGTTCTCAAAAGGTCTTCTGTACTCATCAATCCTAGGTTCATGATCATTCACCGCATAGGTATGACCATGATCATAATAAGAAGTGTTCCCAGGTTCAGAAAATCCAAACTTGTAAAAACTCGTATTCATTTGTGGGTACATGCTCTCCTGCACATATAGGAGTCGATCTTATGCTTACATAAAAATCTTAATATAATTTTTGCAGTGATCTTCCATTACAAGTTAAACCAATTACATTTTAACCACAAATAGACAAAATGTAACCAAACACTAGAAGCTTCAAATGTACATAGTATTAATAGTAAACAATGAAAAGAATTCAAGTACACATCAGAGTTTATTAGCAATTTTAAGATCCAAATTAATCAAAGAAGTATTGCTTCCTTACAAATCTGCATATGGGAAACAGAGTATTATAACAATGGAACAATCTCTATCAATTCACATAAACTGTTTCCAATCTTTTGGACCAAATCGTTGTGAAAAGCATATAGAAAAACTGCCAATGAGCTCTGGCTAAAATGGCACTTGCTCCCCAAAAAAAGGGGCTGAAGAGCGAGGTAATGGATTCCATTTGGTTCATCATCAGAACCCACTAGGTGTGTGTAACTTACTAAATTTTAATTTAAAATTTCTTTTTCTTTTTTAAACCCAATAAATATAATTTCCCTATATTTCTTTGAAAGAAAAAGACATATACATGAAACATAAAGTACCTGAGCATGTGAAGCACCAGAAAATATGAAATTCACATGATCATACGTAAGTCCTTCAAAGTACTCCATAAAGCTTCCAGCTGTACTATAAGGATAGCTGGTGTTCACATAATGAACTTCCATATGTGGGTTCCAACTCATTCTCAATCTCCACCACTAAGTTCTCACACAAGTAATCTTTAGCATAAACAAAACAGCAGAATCAATGAATACTTTAATCTTCAAAACACAACCATTAAGCATACACAGAAAACAAATGTTTAGACATAAGCAATAAACCTGATCTTCCTACAAAATCAAAGCCAACACATTCATCCAGCAAAATAATCAAGCCATCAACAAAAGCCGATTTCTTTCCGGCCTTTCAACAATTCCTACAAATGCAAAACCAACAAACACAATTGCCCCCAAGTCAATTCAAAGGCCTTAAGTTCACAAGTTAAATGTAATCACCAAAAACAACAACAACAATAATTACCACTTCCACATTCACATAAACTCTATTATGTCACAAATCTAACCCATTCAATGCAAGCATTGAAGCACAATAAATTCTATATTTTATTTATAGTTTTTTTTTTCTCTCCAAATCAAAACAGCAATAACATTTCAATAGTAAATAGTCCATAAAAATTTTCCCTTTCTAGTAAAAATTTTCATTAACATCAAAATTAAGCTGAATTCACCACAATGTAACAAAAAATCAAGATCTCTGTTTGGCGGCTGAGAAAACGAAGGAAAACTAAAACAACAAACGAACAAAACTAGCAATCTAGCATTTTTCAAAATCACATTCCGATCACTAATGAGCTTAATACAAAAAGCAAGAAATGTATGCTTACAAAAGCTGAAACTCGTCCTCTACTAAAACCACAACAACAACGAAAAAAATCGTCTCAATTCCTCTCCTTTGCACTTAATTTTCCCAGCAACCAAACAGAACTTAAACAAACCAACAAAAACGAGCTCCTCATTACACCACAGGCACAAAACTGATCTCCACCACCTCACCGAGAGAAAAATAAATAAAAATTCACTGTTTTTTCACGATTTTCAACTCCCGTAACCGAATTTTCTCGGGAAAGTGAGAGAAAGCGAGCTCAATGGAGTCAATGCACCACGTAATATAAAAGAACCCAAAAAAAATCCAAAAAAATTAAAAAAAGAAAAAGAAGGATTCCAAAGAGAGATTAAAGAACCGACATTGATCGCTTTTTCTAGAAACGAGCTTCTTCATCTTCTTCTTCTCTCTCTCTGTGTCTCTGTGAATTTGGAAGGGAATGGCAGGTTTGTAAATACGTGATTCTGTTTGGGCTTTTTTGTTTTGGTTTGTGGTTTTTGTTATTTCACAGAGCTTGGATTTCAAGCTGTGGCTTTTATCATTTTATGCAGAGACACGCGAACCTTGTTATGGAGTGCGGGGGGAAATGATCCAGTGTCACGCGGTGTGTGTTTGCAATTATAACACTCTACTACTACTTTTTTTTTTTTTTTTTTTTTTGCCTTTTTGGTTTATAGTAATTTTTTGTGTATGTAAATGTTATAGCTACCTCACCCACCAATGAATCATGATGATTCATTTTCACATGCAGTTTTGAGAGAGAGAGAGAGTATGGGTGGTTTCATTCACTCTAAGTTTGTGAGTAATGTGATTTGTGTGACAATATGGGTGTGAGTGATCAATTGATTAAAATGTTGTTTTCATGTGATTTGGTGATAGGAATATTTTGATAAGTTTGATTTTGATTCGTTTAAAGTTATTGTCGCTCATTGTAGCTATCAAATTATTCAAATAAAAATTTACTATCAGTCATCCCTTTTAATCTTTTTTTTTTTTAAAGATTATGACACTCTTTAAAAATATTTTCAAGCTTTTAATAGTGTGTTAGAGTACAAATTAATTATGATTGTTGAGTGTTAAATTAAATTGGCATAAACATGATTAAATAACTCTAGCAATTTTAGGTTGAGATGATTGAAAGAAATTGGGTTGGATGATAAATGTGGTTAACATGTTGTGTAGTTCTTTTTTCTAAGACTTGAGGAGTCAGCAAGGTTTGTGCTAATCGATGGTAGTAGTCTTTTAAGTTTCTATCACCTATTGACATGACATGAAATAAAAGCTTAGAAGTTTTGCAAACCATAATTAATTAGCTGTTGAAAGTCACAAAATCAGAATCATCATCCAAATCTAATCATAGGTTCTTTCTCATGCTTAGAAAATTGAATCATGTGAATGCCATTGAAGGCAAAGTTTTATAGTAATAGGTTGGACCATTTGCCAAGTGCCAAAGTTATATAGAACAGAATCATAGTAATTTTGTGGATAGGGGTTGAAGTTAGTGGTTGGCTTGTGCATGGAAAATGAACCATAAGTGTGGTTGAAGAATGGTCACCAAAACCATCTGACTCTCTCCAAAAATGGAAGTTGGTGTCGGTTGGGGGTCGTTAGGAATTAAAATTACAAGCACACTATCATTAAAGAAATACTTCTTTTTCTTCTTCTTTTTTCCTTTTGTGCATAGCTGGTTTTAGCTCTGCTAATAATCATGTGAGCAACAACATATTTTTAATGTCATCCAGGTAGGGTATCAAATAGCCAACACTATCTCCCAAAAACCAAAGTCCAATAGAACAAAAAGGAAAGAGAATTAAGGTACAATTTTACAACCAAAAAATCATCATGTTATTTTGGACATATTAGAAAAAAAAAATTTCTTGTTATAAAACAGAGAATGTAAATGACTTTTGAGAATTTCCTTTAATGGGTCTAACTTTGTTATGTGCTGGCAAAAAAAATTCTAATGTGTTTCAAAAGGTTGCTTAAGAATTCTTACTTGTGGATAAAGTCTCATAATGACATATTTCCAAAAGTTAGGGAGTGCTATTGTAGCAAACAAAGTAACAAAGTACCATAGGTTAGGTTTTCTTCCATTGAATTGAATTTAGATGGTGAAATTTTTCCACCTACTCCATCATCATGTAAAAATTTGGGATGAATTCAAATCCCTATTGTAGCCTCTCTCTTTTTTTTTTTAATATATGCCTAGTAATTCTCAAGGTCTAGGATTCAAGTATTTTCATATCCGATATATGTGAGTTGTTGAGATGTGTAAGATTGAAATTTAAAACAAATATGAGATCAAATACTTAATTTATGGCTTAAAAGAAAAAAAAACAAAAAAACTTGACACAAATTCAATAGAGCTTTCCTCATTTACCACTTATTGCCTTAATACTAAGGACTTATAAGGGAAGAAGAAATGAAAATGAAACAAATTGAGAGCGATTTTTTACAATATTCTATTCCCTCATAACATTCAAACATTCATATTCACACTTATTTTCATTCACTTTTGCTTCTCACTTACTTTTAAAAAAATTAATAATAATAAAATTAAATAAAATCATTTTGATCTTTTTTAATCCATTAATAGTATGGGTCTTCCTTCTCAATGTTCGTATGATCCATTATTCAACATTAGATCTTTGTAACAAATAAAATGTCAATGGTATGATAAATAAAATAATATATTTATTTCATCTCCACACCTTCTATAAACTTTCAAACACATTAGATAAAATATATTGTTTTTCGTTACATTCTATTCTAGTCTTTCATGATCTATCAATTTCATTTCATTTCATTCTTTTAAAACTCTCAAAAATAATAGACAAGAGAAAAAATAGAATAAGAGTGGGGTAAAAAACAAAACATATACTTTCAAGTAAGTGTTTAAAGTTTTATTTAAATACAATAGATTATGTAACAAATTTTCCTTTCAACGATGTTGCTTGGAAGGGAAGGTGATTATAATGGAGTGAATGTGAGTTTGTGTATAACCATGGATCTTAAAACATTTAATAAGAACATTTTTAAATTAAATATTTGAAACTTTATTTAACCATGAAACTTTATTTACTTTTCTTTGTAGAAGAATTTTTAATAATTAACTTTTCACTTTTACTTTTTTTATATAAAAAAATTCTCCCTCTCTCTTAAGATTAACCCACCAGCCACCATGCTCATACTTTTTTTATGTTACAAAAGTACTCATGGGTGACACTGACACACTAGTACACTACAATGATCAAATCTATATATTGTAGTCTATTAAAAAAAACCAGTGATGCTTGGTAAAGCAAGCTCAACTCTCTCTCTCTCCCATTAAAAATGTAAAGGTAGATAGTAAAATAAGATAAGGGAACCAATCATTGGTGAAGAGGTATAAGAAAATCTCTCTTCAACAATGAAAAATGTTGCTATTTCTGCTGACAATATGATTACAAATTGACCAAAATAAAAAGGTGCTTAAAATCACCTTAATTCTGTTCCCCCCAATCACCTCTACTAGATGCCTTCTGTTTTGGGTTTATGCCAATTTTTTCCATGGGGTTTTATGCAATCACAGATTGGAGTAAGCAAGAACAGCAAAGGCTGTCAGGCATGCATGTGGGAGAGAGAGAGAAGCTAAAGAAGGAGACATGAATGAGTGAGTAATCAGAATGGAACAAAAACCTGGCGTGCAAGGGAAGTGAAGGACGAGTCATAATATTCTCTCCCATTCTTTTTGTCTGAAAACGTGTCTCAAACACAAAGTTGGCTAGTGTTAAATTTCAACACCCAAACGTGTTTTTTACTTGGTCTTGTTTCACTTCCATTGCCCCCATAGGCTGTAGAGGTAGAGAGGCCTAGATGGTAATTGGATTCACTTTTAAACTTGCTTCCCTTCTTCTTCTTTTTCATTTTTTTTTTTCTTTCAACTTTACTATACTTTAGGGCTTTATAGGCAAGCCCTGATGATCAATGACACGTTAAGAGGACGTGGCTAGGTGCTTTTGGAACACAACAATTGAATGGTGTTGTTGGCTCAGAAATGGAAATTGTAACCCAAATTGGAGACGAAGCATCATAACTTTTGTTGTGACTTGTTGAAGTAATCAATTGTGAGTGGTGAATGATTACTTTTGTATAAACTAATTTTTTTTCGTTGTTTGAATGATTATTTTTGTATAAATCAACCGTTTTTTGGTTGTTACTCACAGTCAATCAAATCAGAATTGTGGTACAAAAATTGTATCCTTAGACTGTCTTTTTCCAAACACAACAATTCGTACAAAAAAGAATATTTGCTTTTATCATATGATGAGTGTTACATCCTCCCTCCTCCTCTTGTCATATCGCATCGCATGTGATAGGTTCAATCAGTTTCACCACAGACAGTGTCTTTGTAAATTTAAAGCCAATCGAATTCTATAAAGCAAGTTATATTGGGCAAAAGAAATTCTATTTATGCTGAATTAGGTCCAAAGAAATTCTTGATTGTTTAATCGAATACACCAGCTGGCCTTTACCATGAATAGAAGAAAACAAAACACACACACACACACACAAAAGTCCACATCTTTTGGATGCCTTGTCGGTCTATCGTTTAAAGAAACTTTCATACTTTTGGTTGATTGAAGCCTGTCGTAAAAATAAATTTTAAGAATGTCCCAATTTGATTGGGGTGGAGACTGGAAATGTTCTATGGGTCCGTTTGGATACAACTTATTTTGCTGAACTGAATTGAAAACTAAAAACTAAAAATACTGTAGCAAAATAATTTTTAAATGTGTAAATAGTGCCGTGGGACCCATTTTTAATGAAAAAGTTGCTGAAAAGTGAAATTTGTAGGTCCGTGAACAGTGCACAGATGCACTGTTCATGAACAAAAAGTCAACCAATGTAGCTACTGTTTATGAACAGTAGCTGCACAGTACCGCATTACTCCCTCAAACCGTCAAACGCCTGAATGAAAAAAAAAAAAAAAGATAAAACGCAAACGCAAACATGGGCTGAAACGTGGATCCAAACCTAGCCATAGATGTCTGTAAAATGAAAATCCACCTAATAGCTAAATAGAAATACAATTTTGGGCTTAGGATCGCATTTGCTGCTAAGAAGATATATATATGTGTGTGTGTGTGTGTATTACAACACACGAGTAACTTTCAAATTTTTTCTTCTTCATATACCTTTTTCTTGCCGAAAGGCTAGAGCTCAAGATGTATGCTCCACATCAGCTCACACCAGAAAAGAAAAGAAAGGCTTATCATCATGCCCGATCAAAATGAAAAAGTTTACCTTCAAACTAATTTGAAAGAAAATTCTTCCAACCTATTATATGATGATTGATAAAATTATTCATATGTATTTTTAATCACATAACTTATTTAGTAAGTCATTTAACTTGCTTAAATAATATATGTCAGTGGCTTTATGAGTTGCCATAAAATAAGTTAAAGGATATTCCTGCGAATCAAAACAATCAAACCAAACAACTATATGCTCCAGTAAAGGGAATAGTTATATGGCCATATATGTCAATCTATTGAATCAAATTCACAACTACATCTCTATAATGATTATTCAACACAAAAGCTTATTAATAATTTTTTTCATAAGAGAAAACATGAAAAACGAAATCTTCAAGGACTAAAAAAAAAAGAGATTAAGATATGTCACTCCAATATACTTTTAGGCAAAAAAATAAGTTTGGTTAAAATTTGGGTTAGGATCTATTTTAGTACTTAAAATATGAAATTCATTTTTAATCCTCAAAACTTGTAAACGTATCAAGTTAGTCCTTCCGAAACTTTACGGTTAAAATTCTTGCTTACATGGAAAAAATTCCATAAAGCCACACAAAAGGTTATAATTTTTTAGGATAAAAAAAGAATTTCCAAATTTCAAGGACTAAAACAAAACTTAATTAAAATTTTAGGGACCAATAGTATGTTTTCACATAATTTTTAAAACAACTTTTCTATACTCTTTTACCAACTTAATTCTAACCTAGTAATCTGCAACACTCAGGTCAGGATCATAGCAAAAAGGACTTGGAGGCAGTGGAATGGGAAATGACATAGATTTGGGCTTTATGGGCCTTAAATATGGGCCAACAAGGGAGATCGAGCCAATGGTCCAACCACTTGGGATTAAGTTGGACTTTTTGTTCCTTTTTTGCAAGCCCAACAAGATAGCATTTATTGCTGGGCCTTATCCCGTCAGACAATAAGCTCCTTGCAGACCCACTCAGAAGACTAATAAATAGAAGATACAGATATTGATGGTTGATTGAATTCATGGTAAAGACCTGCAACACCAACAGTTCGGAACTTTTATCTTGTTGCAGATTTCAATCAATCCATTACATTCACAACACCTATTTACACCTTTGTGTCACCTACCGGACAGTTTTGGGAGAGACGGTAAGATTCAAAAGCAGTACAACCATGTGCGTGAACATCACCAAACCATTTACACTAGAGCTCCATTTTCTATGATCATTCAAATGTCACAACAAATATACTTTGATTTGGCTTTAGATACTAAATTATTAATACAACAACAACAAAACGTTAATCCCAAATTTTTTGGGGCAGCTATGGCCTAAGGATCCTCAACAAGATAGTCAAGGTCGGCTGCGTATATTCTTTTCCTCCATTCTATTTTATCCAAAGGCATAGTTTTTGTTACTTCTTTAATTGAGATGTCCTTTATAACTACTTCCACTAAGGTTATTTTTGGTCATCCTCTACCTTTTTCCATTTCCTTTACTTGAATTAACTCACTCTTTCTTACCAATGTATTAATTGATCTCCTCTGCACATGACCAAACTATCTGACGTGACTTACCCTCATCTTTTCATCAATAGAGGCTACCCCTGTCTTTAAGCAGATTTCCTCATTTCGAATCCTTTGGCTTTAGATACTGATCTTTCATGAAATTCCAGCTTCTTGAATTACTCCTCCTGACATGTAATGACCAAGACCTAGGGAAGAATGCAAACAATAATAAGCCCAAAATATATGGATGAAATGGAGATGACAAATAAATTCCAAAGGATAAAGGATTTAGTGGACCTGAGTTGGAGTTTGACAAAGAACATCCTGGTATATATCCCATCCATTTTAGGTTCAGATAGTCAACCAGCCAATCTTCCTGGTTTCAAAACACAAGCTTTGCACAATAAATCAGAGCAGCGGCCGTGCCAGAGAAAAATGGCAAAGCCTTTTTCTTAGGAGTCTGGGAAATAACAGGTAATGAGCTGAAACCACTAAAGGACAGCTTAGCATGTGTACTTCACAGAAGTGAAATCTTAACAGAATATTTTCCCAAATGTTCAATGCCTCTTGATAAACTACAACTTGATCCCTAAAGCTTAAGCTATTAGGAAATGATAATTTAATCATTTAACCAACATTCTAACACCTTGATAAAATGCAAGCTTCACAAATCCTATGCAGTGAGTTAGATACTTACAAAAAGAATGGAACTGAAATGGAGATCACAAGCTACCTTCTGAAAACCAACCATTAGGTTTTTCTTACAATATGGCTCATGAACAACTTTCAGGCCAACATACCAACTTCCATCAGATCCATCATCTACTCTCCTCTCCCCTCCCCTCTTGCTTGCTAAATTCAGCACTACTTGTTTCTAATTACAAGTATATTGCATATACGAGCTCTGATTGTCTTGTTAACTGAACTAAACATTCATAAATTTGTTCAGATTGAGGGTGTGATTTATCCCGAACAATAAACTCATACACAATGCCATTCACCTCAATTGAGCTACAACCTGGAATCTTCTCTACTCCTCTCTCCACCATCATCTTCCTTACCTTCTTAGCCTCCTCCCACATATTTGCATCCCCATACATATTTGCAAGCAAAACATATATTCCACTGTCACCAGGATCCAACTCAAGAAGCTTCAAAGCTGCCCTTTCTCCCATTGTTACATTTCCATGAATACGACAAGCAAAGAACAATGCACCCCAAAGCACAGCATCTGCCTCCATTGGCATGCATTTAATCAGCTCTTCCGCCTCTTCCAAATGACCAGCTCTACCTAGAAGGTCCACCATGCAGGAATAGTGTTTGAGCTTGGGGAAAATATTGAATTTGAAGCTCATTTGAGCAAAATATTTACGGCCCTCTTCAACCAAACCTCCATGACAACAAGCAGATAAGACCCCAATAAAGGTGATCTCATCTGGCACCAACCCACTATCAATCATCATCAAGAAGTAAGAGAGGGCATCATGTGCATTCCCATGAAGGGCTAAGCCACAAATAACAGCTGTCCAAGTCAGTGAGTTTCTCTGTGGCATCTCTCGGAAAACCTGGAGAGCCTTTGTGATGTTCCCACACTTGGCATACATGTCAACTAGAGCAGTTCCTAAGGCAACATTTAGAAAAAGATTATGTTTTTCAATGTAACGGTGGATCCATATGCCAACATCAATTGCTCCAAGTTGTGAGCATGCAGATAAGCAGTTAACCATAGTCACCTCATCAGGCTTAATATCACTAGCCTGCATTTCATGAAACAAAGCCAAAGCCTCCTTACTGTGTTTGGCTTGAACATAACCACCAATAATTGCATTCCATGAAATAACACTCTTTTCTGGCTGCTCGTAAAAAAGCTTCCGTGCAATACCCAGAAACCCAAGTTTGGCATATCCCATAATCATTGTAGTCCAAGAAACAATTGTTCTATTCGCCATACTATCAAATATTGCTTGTGCCTCCTCAAGATTTCCACACTTGGCATACATGTCCATAAGAGCATTAGAAAGTGGAACTGTCAACTCCAACCTATTTTCTTCAATATGCTGATGGAATTCTCTCCCACAATTCAAATCCCCAAGCTGGGCACACGAAGAAACCACCCCAATCATCGTAACCTCATCTGGCCTCACTCTCTCCACTTCCATTTCTCGATAAATTCCCAATGCCTCACATGCTAACCCACGTCTAACATACCCATTAATCAAAGAATTCCAAGAAACCAAATCTCTCACACAACTTTCATCGAACACCTTACGTGCCTTGACCAATTCTCCACACGAAACCAACATATGAATCACAGCATTGTGCACATACATATACGAATCAAAACCCATCTGCAACACATGTCCAACAATCTCATCCCCCATCAACTTCCACGACAAACCAGCACAAACTTTAAGCAAATAAGTATGAGTATAATTATCCGGCCTCGAAGACCCACCATCCCTCAACATTCTCTTATACAAAACAACCCCTTCTTCCATATTTTCACTCTCAGAATACCCTCTAATGGCAACATTCCAAGAGAAAACATTTGGGTTGTTCGAATTATACAAAATCTGAGAGCAATAGCCAAGGTTCCGCCACTCAGAGATGGCGCAAAAGGCGATAAGCCGGCTTGAGGCGAAGCTGTTTGATGAAAGGCCTGTGAGAGTCATTTGGGCTTGGATTTGCTTCAACTGGGACAAGGATTTGCATCGTTCTAAGAGAGAGAGGAGTGGGTTTGTTTGGACAAGAGTGTGGGTTGTGTTCCAGTTTGTGGGTCTTCTTCTTTCCTTGTGGAGTGAGAGCGAGCGAGTGTGAAGCAAAGAAGAAGAAGAGAGGGAGAGTGGGTTTGGGAATAAACGTAGAGATCTGAGTGCGTGCATTTTCTGTGTTGCATTGTGGTTTTGGCGGGAAACAAGAGCGATTTCGTTACCAAAAAGTTTATATTACGTCAAGTGTTAGATGTAAAGTCGAATATTTTGTTGCAATAAGTCTTATTTTTATTTATTAATTTTATGTGACTGGTTAAGATCTATGGATAATAAAAAGAAAATAATAATGATCTATAAGGTAAATAGGAAAAGAAAAATGTAGGTGAATAAGCTAGAAGCTAATTTTCATAGCTAAATATGTGGAGTGCACCATAGCTTTGTGTATGGTTGGTTGTACTTCTTCCCTTAAGGAATGTTTTTTTTTTAAAAAAATTATATTTTCTTGTAAAGAGTTAAAAATTCAAATTCATATTTAAGACATTAGGCTGACTGAAAAATTTGTTTTATTGAACAAAAAATTAACATTGGAAAATTTTATTTTAGTTAAAGTAAATGCGAGTGATATAATTTTAAAGTTTTAATTGAAAATTTTGTTTAAAAGATTTGTTCAGAATTAATTATGAAGGAAGATACATGTTTTTTTTTTATTTAAAAAAAAAAAGTTTTGACTCAAGGGATGCAGAGAAGATATATTCAAACTAGTGACTTCTGCTACATGAGGCGTGATTCCAATCAATTGTCAATGAGAGAGAGAGTATTGTACTATCATGTAGTTGTGAGTCGTGACAAGTCTTATGAATTTCTGCCTTTATCAAACAAAATTCAATTTCCAGGTTTGGAGTATCATACATTATCAACTCTTGGCCAACATGTATAATAGGATCCTGGACTAACCAAAAACGAAAAATAAAAAAACAAATTCATTTATTTTAATAAATTAATTTGCATATTTTCGATATTTTCTTGCAACCACCAAAAGAAAATTTGCTTCACAAATCATTCTTCTGACCATTAGAAATAGAGGCTTAAATTTTGAAAAACGACCCTATACCTTTTGCAATGGATAGATATCAAACACATATCCGCGAGGGATGAAGTCTTAGGACTTGGTGATTCCAAAAAAAGAAAAGTATTAGGACTTGGTAAACCTTCCATGGAAATTATGCCTCTCTGGCTCTCTGCTCTGCTTTGTGAACTCCACATTGTACATGAAACGATGAAACATAATGTGTTGTTTTGTGTCATTTTGTAGTTAAACTATCCCTATCACAAAACCTCCAATGAGGCTGCATGGTTTAGTTGTAAGATAAAACCATCATCACCTTACTTCCTTTTTGTTGAGAATAAAGTTTGGTTAACACGTATGCATATTTTAAAAATATAATCATTTGAGTGCATGTTTTTTTATGTTTTTAATACACATGTTAAATTTTGTATCAATCGAATGTTATTTTTACTATTCGATCCATAAAATTATATTTTATGCAAAATATTAGATTATAAAAAAACATTTTATTGGTAACATAGTTATAGATCTTTGATCTTTTAGAAATTTTGCAAACATGGAAGATATAAAAAATAAAAAATAAAAATGTAATCCAATGGTAGATTTGTCAAAATTTACATTTAATAAAAAAATATTAAGTATTGAGAGAAGTTATAGCTAAACTCAGTCATTTTATTGATAATATCAGAAACCTTAGCAACAAGGTTCAAACTAGGCCGGTTTAAATACCACAGCAAACTACAGGCGACTAATTTCAACTGAATATCTTATGTATAGCTTTCATCAAACGTGCTCTCTATCTCAAGTCTCAAGTAAAAGAAGAGAATGATCCACAACATAGCAAGCTCTTACAAAATTCTAAAGATGTGGTAAAATTCAAAAGGCGATACTTAAAATTGCTTATGAATAATCAATGATCCAACAAAGTGAAATTGCAACTGCTTTGATAATCGAAAATTATGGGAGAACAAAAATCCTTCAAGAAGGAAACAATTTTTTCGTAGCAAAAGTCCTCTAAACTAAGTTATTCAATTGAATAAAGAAAAAATTCATGAAAGACTGAATTCAAAAAGATTTTCATCAACATCTATAGTTATATGGGAGTGAAGATGTCTCTTTGTTCATCTTAATTAGGCGCCACCAGAACCATACTTCTTACCAAACACGATTAACTGAAGCTTGTCATAACCTGCAAGCACACCAGCACCAGCAATGGCACGGAGGATATTTGCACCAGCTCCCTTAAAGAGAGATTTTGCACCCTCATTCTTAAGGATTTGAGAGAATGCATCGAGGGAGCTCTTGTACTTGACAGCCTCACCAGATGTCATCATCATTCTTCTCCGGACTGTATCAATTGGATATGAAGCAAGGCCAGCACCATTTGTGATGAGCCAACCAAGAGCAAAGCTAGCAAAGAAACTATCCTGAAATCATGCAGAAGATATATATATGAGATGAACTGCTCTCCACAAATCTAACAATTCATAGTAAACTTGAGATAGAAAAACATGATTCATTTATGGTAAAAGAGTTGCAATATTGAACATTGCTTCTCTAAGTCTATTATTGTGCAAAAGCATTGCAATGGTAGTCGAGGCACAGAACATAAAGAACTAAGCCTAAAAAACACCACAAGTTATTCTTGATTCCAAAATTTATAAACATGTCAATAAGCCTAAATTATCAGTGATGATGTTAATTATGGATATATCCATGCTATGTAAGTAATAAAATCACCAACAGAATCATCAGATCATATCAAAATTAAAAATAAAATGAATTCCCCAACTAACTCACTAACCTGCATCTTTCCAGTCAGGAGCACCGGCTTCAATGAGTCATACATTCCGAAGTATAAACCACGGTACACAATGATGCCAACACAAGAAATGTTGAAGCCGCGGTAAAGGCCAGCAATACCATCCGATTGGAGAGTCTTCCTGTAGACATCGACTATGCCATTGAATTGCCTATCTCCTCCTCCCTTCTTTGCAGCCTTGGCATCATTTGCAAGACGGGTTCGAGCATAATCCAAAGAGTAGACAAAGAGCAGGGAAGAGGCACCAGCAGCACCACCAGAAGCCAAGTTACCTGCAAACCATTTCCAGTAGCCATCCTTGTCTTTCTTGAAGTTGAACAGCCTCTTAAAGTAATCTTTAAAAGCAAAGTTCAAGGCCTGGGGGAGAAATTAAAAACTAATTAAATAAACACACTGCAATAAAAGTTATTGCTGAATTGAAATGCTAGCAACATAAAGAAAAGGCAAACCTGTGTGGGGAAATAGCGGATGACATTAGCTGTGTTCCCTCTCCACAATGCTACAACGCCCTCGTCTTTCATTGTTCGCTTGAAACAATCTAGAATTCCCTTGTAGGGTTCAGATAGCCGACCAGTCTTGATCATCTCATCCTGGTTCTGGATCAAGAGCTTCACACGCTCAATTGGAGCAGCAGCAGTTTTAGACACAGCAGCAGAAACTCCACCCATAAGAAAATCAATAGCAAAGCCAGAAAAGCCTTTCTCTTTTGGGGCTTGGACAAACACAGGTGAGGCAAGCAATGACAAATCCTGTGTAGCTCGGCATGACTGAGTCAAGGGACTTTGCAATCCTGCATTGGAGTAATTTCCATATTCAAAATTTCTCTTGTACAAAGCAGGACTTTGAAAGCGGTTTTGAACATCTTGGGAAACGCTGGAGCTGAGATGGAGCTGGCCAGCAAACTTTTGCATGACAGTTGGGTGCTGGTACCTATCAGCCATAGCCATCACTTCTAGCAATTAAAACCTCTGCAACCCATTTCAACACATAGAGGTCAGAGAGGACCAACATAAGAAAACAATAACTATCCAGAATGATTGAGATAGTTACAGACCACAAAATGGTTCAATCAGTGTACAGATAGATCAATGAAAAATTACATCAAAGTTCTACACACTGAATCTTGTAC
This sequence comes from Quercus glauca, assembly GCA_023736055.1. Taxonomy (NCBI): domain Eukaryota; kingdom Viridiplantae; phylum Streptophyta; class Magnoliopsida; order Fagales; family Fagaceae; genus Quercus; species Quercus glauca. Next base: position 56,235,057 of record CM043315.1, on the reverse strand, counting down.
CTCTTTTTTTTTTTTTGATAAGTAATAAAAGTTTTATTGATAGCAAAAGTGCAATGTGTTTACAATTGTGAACTCACAGAAATGCAAAAAACGACCATTGATCAAAAAATGTATGAGCCTAAAAACACCACAAAGGTCCAGAAAAAATCAGGTGGCAGTATTCTGAACAGGAAACTGTATACAGTCATGATGAATTAGCTCAATGAAAAAACAACATCAAGCTGATTTTTCATTTTTGTGCAAGTCTGACATCTTAACTAATCGGAAAAAAAACAAAAAAAAAAAAATCCAAAATCCAGTTTTATTCGTTCACAATCAATTGAAATGGACAATAACTCCCACCTTGAAAAACAGAATCAAACAGAACTAATCTCAAAAACAATTGCCATACAAGAGTGAGCTCTCTTAGTGACTTCACTACCTGACTGAATCAGTCTACCACTTCTAGTTCTAACAACAATATTCAACACGATCACTTATTCTTATTAGTTTATATGCCTGCTCAATACTTGAGCCAATGAAAATTTAAATAACAGCATTTCCCTGCTCAAATTTACCACCATAATTCATTTTTGATTAAAAAAAATGCCCATCTAGACCATCTAACAAGTTAAAATGCATGTACCCATCACACCCCAGATCTACATTGTAGAAATTAACGTACATTTAACAATTAATGATTAACCAATTAGTATTTTCCAAACAACCCATTAGAAAAGAAAAAGAAAAATCAATCAAAGTTTGAATTTTTTTATTAAAAAAACAACATCAATCTCAATTAATCAATTCAAACCCAAATCTAAAATCTAAACATTGAGCCTCAGATTCACATAACAAAAGCAACCATCAATCATACATGGATCTAATCAAAAACAACCTGCAGAAATGATATCCAAAGCCAAAAAACAAAGCAGGAAGACAAAGAATGAAACAGATCAGAGAAAACCCAGAAGCAAAAAAGGAGAGATCTGAATACCCTTTTCCTAGTTTACAAAAAAAAAAAATCTATAACAACAACCTATAACAACCCGAAACTCCAGCTATCGTTAAAACAAACACAGCCAACCGTAGATAGTTCACAGAAACACACAAAAACCACTAACACTTTTTTAGACACTAACACATATAGAAAAACCGACCAAGTCAGAGACAAAGAAAGAGAGAGTACCGGTTGGCTTTGCCTTGGTTCTCGGAGAGTGAAAGGAAGAGAGGCAAGTGCAAAAAATGCATGAGGGTTTTGAATGGAAATGTGAGAGAGGGTTTTATATGGCTGTGGCTTATTTTCACGTAGAAAGTTCAAAGTTGTTGTTGTTTTTTTAACGTAGGGAATGTCAAATCTGTGACGTGGTGTTTTGGTTTTGGGAGTTTGGTAGCCGTTGATGTGGATTGTGAGAGTGTGAGATCTGACAGTGGTGGATGGATGGGTTGACTTTGAATTTGTTGGTAGTGATGGCTGTTTTGTTTTGTGTTTGTTTCACTTGAAAGTTGAGGAAGATTAGGAAAGTTTGGTATGATACTTAATTGGGAAACCTTTTCTTTTTTTTTTTATATGAAATCATGATGATTCTGTTTGGTTAGCAATGCCAACTTTGATTTGACATTTGAATCCAGATTCTTAGCAAAGCCTTGGCTGTACATGCTTTCCTTTTTGGTTTTTTTTTTTTTTATTTTTTTTATTTTTTTTATTTTTTTTTTTTTAACTTTCATAATTAATTGTGTCAGTCCAAATGAGAATTAGGCCCGTTTAGTACGCAAGTTCAAACACATGTTTTCAGTTTTTAAACAACATTACACGTATTTTTACACACTTTTTTACTCACACGTATTTTCAAAAAAACTAAAAACTGTTGTTTAAACACACGTACCAAACAGGCCTTATTCACTCTTACCGAATGAGTTTCTTTCCCTTACAAGGGATGTGAGTTCTTTTGTGAAACACATGGTAGGGTTCTGTAAAAGTGAATAATTTCTCTTAACGAAAAATCTTGTAGCTCATGTGAGTGTTTTTAATGGAGAGTTTATTGGACAGTTTTATATGTTGAATATGTATTAAAATGCATTTGTTCTTGTTACTTTATTTTATGTTGATTTTATTATGTTTACTAGTAGTAGAATGCTCAAAATCAAGATAACAAAATACATTGGTTCTGGTTCATCAAACTGGAAACAATTAAAATAGTTGGTGGCTGCCAAATGAAGGATCATAAATCAGATCTCACACCTATCAAATTATTTAATTTCTTTCTCTCGTCATCATCATTGTGTTTGCGTAAAATAATTTGGACTCAATTCTCGTGGCTAGTGAACATAAATGGAGCCAATGTAGCCAAAGGACATCTGCTTCTTTAGGTTTTTTTTTTTTTTTTTTTTTTTTTGGGAAAAGCATTTTACCCTTTATATTTGGAGTGGTTCACAATTCCCACATTCATCTTTGAAACCAACCTGTTTCCTCTTTTAAGTTTGGAAAATAAGCAAATACCCCCAATTTGTTACCTTTTCAATTAAATTTAACAAAATTTTGAAGAAAAAGTTGAGGATTATACTGTTATTTTCTTAAATTGCATTTATAATAATTGTAATTTTATTAGATTTAATTGAAAAAGTAACATATTTGAAGTATTTGCTAATTTCTCACAAATAGAGTGGGAATTTAGTTGGTTCCTAAGATACCCCTTTTCTTTTTCTTTTTTTAAGATAGTGTTGCCTCTTTAGTTAGTTTGTTATTTTAGTTGGTTTGTTATTGAAGAAAAACTTTATATTAAGCCTCTTACTGATTTCATTTAATTATTATTTCTTTGTTACTATTCGAATATTGTATAAATGATTAAATTCTCAATTTTTTTAACAACTTAAACGTTTAGAACAATCAATAATTTATTTATCATATAGCAAATTTTAGCTTTTTCATAATTAGAAGCTAAAAAAATGTCAATACTAAGAGTACACATTATAGACCTAAGGGATAAAGAATTCAGTCTTATTAATCAAGCAATGATTTCTAAGCAATATCAAAGAATCCAGAATAATCCAAATTCCTTGCTGGCTAGGGCCTTCAAAGCCAAATACTTTCCTAGATCTCCTTTGCAAGACTATAAGCCAAAACCACATCACTCTTGGATTTGGAAAAATATTACAGTGCCATAGTTTGCTTCCTTACATCAAGGCTGTTGGTTGATAGGTTCTAGTCACCAAATCCCTCTCACTCACCTAGATTGGTTTCGTTGTCCAAACCATTACTTAAGTGAGAATAATCTTCTTAATGATACTGTGGCTGACCCCATTGAGATCAGTACAAAATCCTGGAAATATGATTTGGTCGGGAAACTATACCAATATCCCATTTGTAAGGAAATCATGCAAATTCTGTTGTATATATAGGTATATACATGGATAAGTTTTAATAATAATGTTTGAGTTTGGGGAATATGGTTTCATAAAGTGAAAATTCAATTTCTGGAATTTTCTAAGTGAAAATTCGAAATTCAGCATTTTTGATCGGTCGAAACTTTGGCTCAATCGATCGAAATGATAAGAAAATAATCCTGGAGTCTCTGGATGACTCGATCGCTGTTCGATTCTCATTCGACCAATCGAAAAGTGCACTCAATCGATCGAAAGTAACTTTCGATCGATCGAAAATCGTGAAACAGGATTTTCTGCAGAATTTTCTAGTGACTAATTAGAAAGGTTGAAGAGGTTTCTAACCTTATTAATGGATTTATGAAACATTTTAACTCTCCATACGTGTCTTTTGATAAAATATGACCTTATGGGTATAACTCCACAAAATAGTAAGTTGGAGAGAAACACAAGAAATTTTGTGGTCATTCTCTAAAACTGCTATCTGTAGAATCCAACATCTTGGTTGTATCCTAGGGACAAATTTGCGATAACCCTTTAGCAACAGAAGTGTGGGGGGCAAATATTGTCTAAGGAAAACGATATAGTGCTTCCAAGTTATCTATTTTCTATTTGTCTTTTGTGTTAACCTTGTTGTTCCATTATTACTTTGTGTAATATCCCCAACAAATTCCAATCCCCAAGACTGATGACAATGCAAATAAGCTCCTATGGAAGCACCCTAATTTAGGAGAATATAAAGCTGATAAAGCCTATTCTCTAATCCACCAAAATCTGAACCACACAAATAGGATAAATCAGAGTCCCTTTGGTGTTTGCTGATTTGGAAAGTTAAGCTACCTTTGAAAATTCTTACTTTCATCTAGAAAACTTTGCATGGTAATCTCCCTATCTTGCAAACCTCAATAAAAGAGGTATTCCAGCCTATTACAGATGCCTGATGTGTGATGAAGAGGAGGAAACCATAACCCATCTCTTCTTACAATGTCCTTTTGCAAGAGTTGTTTGGCATGGCTCTATTCTCGAGATTAGGACATCTGATCTAAATCACAACACAGCAAAACAATGGATTTTAAATTGTATCATCACAAGCAGATCTTTGGAGCAAAACAGAATAAGTTATCTACAATCTCTATTCACCATTTTGTGGTCAATTTGGAATCACAGAAACAACATTCTTCATTAAGGAAAGGTATCTGATCCAATAAAGGTTGTTCTCACTTCTCAATCACTCATTTGTAGGTACTAGGAAGCCTTCCAACAAACTCAAGAGCAGAAACACAATACTAGACAGATACATCCTCAACTCGTTACTAACCAGAACTGGCAAATTCTCATCAAAGTGGCCGCATATAGGAATAGGAAATCCAAGAGATGTGGCTATGCTTTTGAAGCCATTAAGTTGGATGGAGGTATCCTATTCACAAGAGGAGATAGCAGTGGGAGACAAACTCAATGTCTTATAGCCCAGGAAGCTTTGGTGGAGGCAAAGATCAAGGCTAAAGCTTTGGTGGAGGCAAAGATCAAGGCTAAAGATCTAGGATTTAGCAAAATCATAATAATGAGCAGTAACATAAGACTAGTTCAGATTTGCAGTTACACTAGAAAACCATCATGGTAGGAACAAACTCTCACCTTGGACCTACTTCAATTGCAGCAACAAGGACTGATCACACGTCATTTTTGTACCTAAGATAGTGATTTCACATGTGTTAGAACTTGTTGTTAGAGCTACTAGTTTTCCTGTTCACTTTTGTAAACTGATAATAGCTTAATTTTGCATATTTATATCATTATTAGAAAGTATTATCATACTTATTTTGAGTTAATTCATGCATTTTATAGTTGGTCTTGGAATAATTCTGAATAATCAATTTTGTGCTTAATTGAATTTTAATGCGTGAATTTGTCTTTTTTTAGAATAATAAAATTAAATAAGTGGATTTATACAAAGAAGAAAGCTAATGGACTTTACTTTTACAAAAGCCATGATGAAGTCAAAGAATGTCAACCCAATTAAATTCGAGTCCAATTAGAGTAAGAAATCAAATGAAATTTGCACCAAATCCAAGTCCAATTCGGATTAGGATTCTAGCCTACGCACCAATTAGTATTTGGAGCATAACTTTCAGCTCAGATGTCCAACCGAGATGATTCAAGCTGGGTTAGAAAGCTAACTTAAAGCCTACAACTTTGTTTTTATCAAAAGTTCTAATTCTAAAGTTAAATGGGCTGAAAATGTCGGTTAATTGAAGCCTAAAAACCTAGGAATTTCTCCAAACGGAAATTTAACTTGTAATAGGATTCTTTGACGTATTTCAAGGCTCCTTAGGGCACAATTCAAGGGAGAGCTACTGTAGAACATAATTTAGGTTTTCTTAAAGTTTATTTTACAGTTTTTAGAGTTTTATTTGTGTTATGGCTTGCTAGAAGTCTTGCTAAGATAAGAGATGAAATCCAACCGTTTATTGGTATGTTCTTAACAATTATTTTATGATTTTAATGCTTATGTTATTATGTTTTTTATTGTTTTACTCATCTAGAAAAGTGTTTAGTTCTGTATAATCCTTTGATTTATCGTAGACTCCGGGCATGTTAAATGTTTAGTATTCCTTGCGAACTAATTCACTAGTTTTGTTTTGTCAAAAATCAATCAATTTCATGAAACTACCGTAGACAATTAATTCTTAAGTTTTTATTGTTAAATCGTCCGACTAAGATCATCCTTCGTATGAATTTTAGTTGAGTTATTAAATAAATATTGTTAAGACTACCAATAGATGTGCTGTGTATGGATCCCTAAACCTTAGCGCCTTAATATATTGTTATTTTCTCTCAATTTAAATTACCTTTACTAAACTATTAAAAATATCTTCAATTAAACTTTATAATTTTAGTTTTATTCCTTTGTGGTTTGCTAATCAATTCCCTTTTTCCTGTGGATTTGACCTCGAACTTACCGTGTTATTACTTCACGACAATCCTGCACTTGGGAGCATTATTTAAGTTGCAACAAGTTTTTGGCAATGGTGCGAAATAATAACTCGGTAAGTCCGAGGTCGAATCCATAGGGAAAAGGGAATTGATTAGCAAACCACAAGAGAATAAAACTAAAATAATAAAGTTTAATTGAAGAGATTTTTGATGGTTTAGTAAAGTTAATTTAAATTGAGAGAAAATAACAATATATTAAGGCGTAAAAGTTTAGGGATCCACACACAACACATCTATTAGTAGTCTTAACAATATTTATTTTATAACTCAACTAAAATTCATACGAATGATGATATTAGTCAGACGATTTAACAATAAAAACTCAAGAATTAATTGTCTAAGGTAGTTTCATGAAATTGATTGATTTTAGGCAAAACAAAACTAGTGAATTAGTTCGCAAGGAATACTAAGCATTTAACATACCCAAAGTCTACGATAAATCAAAGAATTATACAGAACTAAACACTTTTCTAGATGAGTAAATCAATTCAAACATAATAACATAAGCATTAAAATCATAAAATAATTGTTAAAAACATACCAATAAACAGTTAGGTTTCACTCCTTGCCTTAGCAAGGCTTCTAGCAAGTCATAACACAAATAAAACTTTAAAACCTGTAAAGAAACTTTAAGAAAGCCTAAATTATGTTCCACGGCAACTCTCCCCTGAATTTCGCCCTAAAGAGCCTTTAAATAAGTCAAGGAATCCTATTACAAGTTGAATTCCCGTTTAGAGAAATTTCCAGGTTTTTAGGCTTCATTTAACTGACGTTTTTAGCCCAATTAACTTCAGAATTCGGACTTTTGGTAAACTAAAAAGTTGTATCCCTTTAAGTTAACTTTCCAGCCCAACTTGAATCATCTCGATTGGACATCTAGGTCAAAAGTTATGCTCTAAATACTAACTGGTGCGTAGGCTGGAATCCTAATCCGAATTGGACTTGGATTTGGTGCAAATTTCCTTTGATTCCTTACTTCAATTGAACTTGAATTTAATTGAGTTGGCCTTATTTGACTTCATCATGGCCCTTATAAAAGGAAAGTTCATTAGTTTTCTTCTTTGCACAAATCCACTTATTTAATTTCATTATCCTACAAAAGACAAATTCATGCATTAAAATTTAATTAAGCACGAAATTGATTATTCAACATTATTCCAAAATCAACTATAAAATGCATAAATTAACTCAAAATAAGTATCATAATACTTTCTAATAATAATATAAATATGCAAAATTAAGTTATTATCACAGACTATATCCAAACCCCTTATAAGCCTACTGGCCTATTTTGTAATACTCTTTATGATTAATGCATGTTTTTTATTTGGTATAAAAAAAGGGATAAATTCATGTGCAATTGCACGTAGAGTCTTTTTTTTCTTTTTCTTTTTTTAAAGATCTTTAGTGTAGAAGGGAGATTCATATCTTGAATATTTTTGTTGAAAATACAAAAAAAAAAATATCAACTTAAAAGTCATTGGTGCACGAAATCTTCTAGTAAGCATGACAAATACTTAAACAAGCCTTAAACATGAAGTGGGCAATATTGCAATTATATACAACGTAAGTGAGAGACAATTGAAACAATTTGTGGCTATTGCCATGGTTGCCAAAAGAATCAAATTCATAAGGTATCTAGTGGAAACTTTCTTTCAACAAATAGTACCTCCACAGCCAAGTTCTTTAACTACAACTAGTATGTTGAACATGCAATGCACTAATAATATTGTAATACTTTATGTAAAAAAAAAAATTGGAGAATGATTTACATATATTATAGCATATTTGTTACAAAACTTTGTTAGTAATGTCATCATAAGAAGTAATAATTATAAATTGCACGCACAAATTCATTATAAATATTTTGTTCAAGTAATGTACAATAAAAAAAAAAAAAACTTTGGAGTAATACTGTATAATAAAAGTTGATGAAGGCATGTTAATTCATTCCATATTAGTAATCTTTATTATGTGATGTAATAAAGAACTTCACTGCGAAATCTTTTTTTTTTTTCTTCGATGCTTTGTTTTTGTAGTATGATGATGCTTGTAAATCTTGTTGAGGGGTATATTATCATCACCTGTATCTTCATCTTCAATGTTTGAAGTTTGGTCCATCCCCATTTGTTCAATTTTGAGATTCCATCAATTTTTCCTTTTGTTGCATTATTTGTGTTAATCACTAATGAATTGGTATTGGAAAATTCATGACTGGATCTTACAAAGTTTGAACTTGTGGATTTATTGTCACTAAAATTTTGCATAGGTATCTGCATTCATATTAAATTTCAGTGATGTGACATTTTTTTGTAAATAATTATATATTCTTTTGTTACTTTATAAGGAATAGTGTAGCAAAAGCGTTAATATAACATATTAAATTGTGTATTTTTTTTTTCTTCCATACCTTTGGATTGTTTGAAGGTGCATCAAAAATTTTAGCAACTGTGTAATTCTCAAAACTATCATTTAAATTGAATTCATTCAAATGAAGTAGGAAAATGTATTTTCTTCCTAAAATTTTCTTCAAATCATGTGGGATTCCTTCTCCAATATCAATTTGCATATGAGGAAATATATTTAATGTATATTATTATCAAAAGTTTTGCAATAATTTAAATAAATTGTACCTCATTTTGTTTTTCAATAAGATTTCTTGCAGGTTTATTTAGAATTTTCTCAGCATCTCGATATCAAATATTACAAAAGTTGTTTTGTTAGTTGTATTGAAAACTTCAACTTGAATCATGTATCTGAAGTAGTTTGCAATTGTATATATAGTACTTATAGTAAGATGAATATGTTATAAATATTTAGAGAGTATGTAGTTAATGTGAGTGCCTTTAACCTTGGGATAGGTATATATATTTTCAGATTTTGCACACCAAAATGATCCTGATTGTGATTTGACATCCCTTTCATAAAGAATGCATGAAATGTATTACTAACCCATCGTTGTATCAATGCTTTTTGTTGTAATACTATAGCAATTCTCATCTTGCAATGAACTTTGAAGTTAATATTAATTTTTTTTAAAATGTAAATAGTATGATGTCTTATTATTTTTACATGTAAATAATGAGTATAATTTGAAATGATTAATAAACTTGTTTCATAGGATCCCATTCAATGCATTTGTTCTCTTCTATTGTCTTCATATTCTTTAAAGATAAATCCTCCTATGAAATTTTTTTGCATGTATTTTTTTATCTTTCTTGTAAAGAATCATGTTTTTGACCATTCTTGTTGTTGAATTTTTTTTAAAGAAAATATTATGTAAATGGTATTTTGTGAGATAGGATATGTTATTTATCAAATTGTTTTGTTATTTAAAATTTTAAAAATATGCATCTATCAATTATTTCATCAACCTCAAGAATCTCAATATTTATATATATTTTTGTTGCATTGGTCGATGACAAAGAGAATTTGCCTACATAAAATGCATAGACATGCTTTCATGAGCATGAGATTTTCTAGAAGTATCATTTGCATGTGAGAAAGGTGAAAGAGAGTCTGTAAGTGGGTAAGAGTTTTGACTTTGATCTACATGTAGAAAGAACTAGACCTAGGTCATAATATGTAAAGTAATAACTGAGCTCGAGCTTTTCATAAGATTTAGTTTATTTTTAAAAGGTAGCTCATATTTTATATATCAATAAAAAGAAGTTAATATGATCTATTGGGTAACAGTAAAAAAGTCTTAATTAAAAGAGGTTAAAAAAACCAAATACAAAATTAGAGTGCCACATGGCAGGACCTCATACACTCCCACATGAGGTCTCTGTTTTTATATATAACTAGCTTGTAACCCCATGCATATGCATGGATACACTTAAAAATATACAATAAAATGCATAATATAATTCCTATATATAATTTAAATACTATTAATAGTCATTTTTGTATTTTGTTAACTCTTTAAAAAAATTTGTAAGGATATTATTAGGTATAAAATGTAAATTGTCTATTTTTTTAAATTATTGTGAAGCACTTTTTTTTTAATTTTACAATTCATTTATTCTAGACTCTTTGGTTTTTGCGCTTAATAACTCACTTAGATGAATATTTATAATGTGATCCCACATTTGATTCTAAAATTAAGAAATAAAACTCTTTAAGAATAAATAATTTAGGACACATGGCGCAAAAATGGAACACTAATTTGGAATTCTATTTTGAGTTTCTATCAGCTTCACCTATTTTATATATATATATATATATATATATATATATATATAATTTTTGTTCCGAATAAATTGTTTTTAGTTATATAAAAAAATGCTCATAAATATAAAATCATTCAAACTCTCTCTTTCCATAATTTTACATATAGTGTTAGATATATGATTATATTTTTTATGATTTATTTATATTGGACTCATTGTTTTCTACTCTAAATGAACTCATTTTACACAAAAATTAAAAAAATTCGATTAAATGGAACACGTGCCGTAAAATTAAACTTTAATTGAAATCTAATTTTTACACTAAACTAACTAACTTGGTTCGTTTCTCAAAAAAAAAAAAAAAAAAAAAACTAACTTGGTTCAAAATTTTAAAATTTTTGATTAGATGGAACTTGTGACGCAAAATTAGACTCTAATTAAATTCTAATTTAAAATCTAATTGGATTTTCTCTCAGTTTTACTTATTAATATATATATATATATTGTGGGGACGCAGGCCCAAATATATATTGGGCCTTGTCCGAGGAGGCACAATGGTCCGAGAATGGATCAATAGCAAGAGAGACGTGATATTTTGAACTTCACGAGCAAACTATGACCGTAATGGCTGAGAGAGGTTGTCCGAGGAGGAGCATATCCCCTACTAAATGTTGGGGTTTATGCCCTAAAATCCAATTTATTGGCATGTCATAAATAATTTAATTGTTTAATTATATGAGACTATTTATAAATGAACTAATGGGACATTATCTTAGTCCATGAAATGCATAGTATGTGATTTATGTGAAAAGTCACAGAAAGATATAAATCACAAGTTTTTTGTAAACTCAGAATTTTAGTTTGTAGTCGGTGATGAAATTGGGCATTTTATCTGCGAAGACTATAACATATCAACTAAGATGATTTGTCTTGATCATGGAAGTGGAGACTTCTAGTTGATATGTTGATATGTTTTAAGAGCTAAGACATATTGAACTGGACCGTTGTGAGATTTATTATTCTCCTAACGACTGTCAAATAAATAATAAATCTCACGACTTCTATTTACATCAACTCTAAATCCTGAGAGAATAATGAATCTGATCATGAGATGTAGGTTGTTTTGATATATCAGGAATAAGATCTATAAGTTACGATCAAAACCTCAGTATGTTGGCAACCGCATTTAGTGTTGATGGAACATATATTCTCAAGATGGAATTCATAATCTCTTAATAGAAATATAAAATATTCACTTGAAATAAGTTTAATAGGTTTGATTATTCAGAGTGTTGAGCCCAACCACTTTAGTAAGTAGTTACTAAAGTACATATTTATGGAAGTGAATTTCATAAATATATGATAAATAATGTAAAGGATTAAACCGGGTACTCAAGGATTAAGATATAGTAATATTCAAAGTGGCAATCAATATTTATGACTTTGTATTACTACGAATATTTTAATGAAGGGGTTGTATCTATAATAAAGTCTTGAAATATAATTTATTAATAAGGCCTAGAGTGCAATTATATTCTTATAGTGGTATTGAATATAATTAATGGTAACTTTGGACTTGTCAAGAGTTGACAGAAAAGTCCAAGACCCATTGGAGCTAGAGTCTTATTTGTTCCCTTTGGTTCCATCTTAAGCCACAAACTAAAACCCAATTAGGTAGAACCAAAAGACTAGCCTAATTAGATAATCAGTTTTTATTTAATAAAAGTTATTAAATAAAGGAACTACCAAGGTAGTTATAATGTATGTATGATAAAAAGAAAAGAAATCAGTTTTTCTCCACAATGAGAAAAAGAAGAAGAACTTTCTTTGAGAATCAATGTATAAAAAGACTGATTGAAAGACCACACATCTTGGGCACCATGTGAAATTGAGATGAAAATTAAAAGTATTCTCAAGTCATAGTTTTTAATTTCACTGCATCAAGGTGCGCTTTCTATTCTTTATTCTAGAATTCATGGTTACATATTATCTTTCATGATTGAAGTAGATCCATGTTTGTTGCTTCCACTGTATATTTTGTATGAGATACAAAACCAGATTTTCTAACACTAAATGCAACGAAGATCAAGATGTGCCTTATGTCGGCCAGAGTGACATATTAAGAGGTTCTATTGATAAAAACACGCACTATGAACGTACTGGAAGAATGGGAGTTAGGAAATATCTAAGAAAAAATTGCTGCTACCGCATTGAATACTCTGCAGCTAACTTTCTGGCCGCATTTATGTGGAGAAGACCCCTGAACAGTGCTGCCTTGGCTACCCCAACTCACACAGAGTCAAAGAGGATGTCTAATGGGACAAGCATTCAAGTAGTGGCCTAGATGATCAACAAATGGAGGGCCAAAATCATTGAAATGGAGGTATATAATGTAAGAGACCCCTGAGAAATAAGGGGATCAGAGAAATTAAGAGAAAAAGACAATAGCAATCAAGAATTGCATTTGTAACCAAACTTGAGAGAAATATATAAGAATTGATCTCCTCGGACTATGCCAAGAACGATTTTCTTTAGTATAAACTTGTCCATTTTTGTTCTTTTATGATATGGATCCACTTTAGTGGTTGTTTGATTCATTAAGGCCCAATTTTTCAACCCACTCTCTACAAATTTATTATTTTGGACTTTTTGGTCCTAAGTTCATCCACATTTTGGGTTAAGAATTCAAATCTGGTCCTTATATATATATATATATATGACTTATAAACTTGAATTGTTTTAGTTCTACAAAAAAAAAAAAAAAAAAAAAGGCTCATAAATATAAAATCATTCAAAAATGATGTTTTTTATGGTTTACTTATATTGAACTCCTCGTTTTTTACACTAACTTAACTCATTTGGTACAAAAATTAAAAAACTTAGTTTAGATGGAACACATATTACAAAATTAAACTCTAATTGAAATCCAATTTTTATATTGAATTAACTCACTTGGTACAAAAATTTAAAAATTTAGATTAGATAGGACATGTGGCGCAGAATTATACTCTAATTGAATTCCAATTTGAAATCTAATTGGATTCTCTCTCTACTTTACCTATTATTATTATTATTATTATTATTATTATTATTATTATTATTATTATTATTATTATATATACTAACTTGTAATTCATGCATATGCATTGATACACTTAAAGATATACAATAAAATGCATAATATAATTCCTATATATATAATTTAAATACTATTGGTAGTCATTTTTTATATTTTGTTAACTCTTTAAAAAATTTTGTAAGGATATTATTAGGTATAAAATGTAAATTGTCCATTTTTTAAAAAATTATTGTGAAGCACTTTTTTTTTTTTTTTTTACGATTCATTTATTCTAGACTCTTTGATTTTTGTACTTAATAACTCACTTTGATGAATATTTATGATGCGGTCCCACAATTGATTCTAAAATTAAGTAATAAAACTTTTTAATAATAAATAATTTAGGACACATAACACAAAATTAGAACTCTAATTTGGAATTCTAATTTGAGTTTCTCTCAATTTTACTTATTATTATATATATAGATATATTTATTACAAAATTCAACCAACAAAAAATCATTTTTGGTTTCACAAGCTGAGTTGGAGACAAATAGTAAGCATGCCCCATGCCAAATCCTAGACATAACCTTATATATCTATATGAAACGTGTGTGAAGTGTGAACTACAACTCTAAGGGAATGTTTGGTTCATCGTGATATTACATTACACCATAATGTTACGTTATTATAATCTAAATTAATGTAATCTCAATACAAGAATGACAAAATTTAGTTACAAAATTTATTGTAACATAAGGCTACAACTTTTTTTTTTAATTTTTTATTGGAGGTAAATTTTGACAAATCCATCAATGGATTACATTTTCTTCCTATATCCTTCATACTTACAAAATTTATAGAAAATTAAGGATCAATAGCTATGTCATCGATAAATTGTTAAAATTCCAAGTTTTTGTAGTTTAAAATTATGCATAAAATATAATCTTATAAATCATATATGAAATAATATCTGATTGGCACAAAATTTGACATGTATATTAAAAGTGTAAAGAACGTGTAATCTAACGGTTAGATTTTCAAAATATGTAGTAATATTAGTGTTATTGAGTAATGTTGTAGCCTTAGGTTACAACTAATTTTGTAACTAAACTTTGTCCATACAAGAATATAACATTACTTTATTTAGGAATGTGATGAAATGAAGACGATTTAAAATATTTTGTAATTTTAAATTGAGGTAATGTTAGAAAAAAAAAAACATTAATGTCACATTATCGTAATGTGCATCACATTAATGGCACATCAAAGCGAACTAAACACCCCCTAAAGCTTGTGAGATCAATTTAATCCGTAAGGATTTAGGGCTTGCATGACTAAAGAGGAACTCATGCTTCTTAATTAAACGTGCAATGTTTAACTCCAACATGTTTATAAATAAAATCCATGGCATCATCTCAGACTTATAATTTACTTTAAAAAATCACAAACTGGCTGATAACCCAACTAGGAAGACCAAGTTTGGGGAGATCCTTCATAGACTCACAGAAACTAAAGCATGTAAGTATGCAACGGTGTGAAAAATGTAAATAGGTCATGCTACAGGATCAAGATGAATCTTTTTAGAGAAGATACTTTCAAATCCACATCCTGGGCAGCGACACTGAAGAAAAAAACAATAGAACTCATACAGCCACATAAGAACGAAGGGGGTTGGAGTCTTGGAGAATGGAGGTGAAGTGACATATTTTGACACTACCCCCACAATGAGACAAAGGAGGCCAACAAAAAATGAACTAAGTTTATTACATTTATATCGAGAAGCAGCTGCAAAGCATCTAATTAGCAACACAAACTACAATTTAAACTCAAAAATTGTCGCATCCTTCACGCAACAATTTGGCATGAAAAACTACAGTTCAATAACATCCTTCATGGTAATGCAAAAAACTCAAAAGATGTCATACGCTGCCCATGCAAAAACAGTTTGAATTAAAAAAATGCATACAGCTGAAAAATGTGGTAGGAAAATGAAAATGTTAAATTAAAGAAAGAGGAAAGAAACACAAGAACAAATGTAATAGAAAATATAATTGCCGATGAATTATAGGAGAAAAGTGTGAAAATTTTAAATGCAAAATCAACAGTAGATTACATTAATAGCTAATTTGCCATGACAATAATTAGTCCAAGAATTAATGTATTAGATACAAGCTCATTACAGGAAAATTCTACTATCAACAAAAACTCAAACTAACTTGATACAGAGAATGCAATAGTAGTAGATCTAGAGCATGCCAAATACTAAGATGAACAATAAACATGGGAACTACTTGAAGATAAAACAAGGAGCTCCAGTGTCAGGGGGAAAGGGAACTATAGAAGCTTAATTTCTAATTTTTGAGGGGGTGGGGGGGCGCTGCTTCATTCACATTCAATAACAGAATCAAAGTGTCCTTTGTTATGATGTAAATAAAGCGTCACAGAAAATCATAAGCCAGAAGACTAAATAATATTATCACTTTAAATCACATGCAATTACATGTTCTGAATAACAAGAGAAATTTATGTGAAAAAAGGCTACCTGACTTGCATTTCAACTTTACATCAAAAAGGCCAACATAAAAGATAATATCAATAATTTCTAAAATTTATCTAAAGCAATACAAGTGGCCCATAAGGTTAGTTTGCTTATGATGCTTTAAGTTGTGAAAGTTCTGTTGCAGAAGGCTTTAGAAGGAAGTCATTTATGATTTGTAGCCATTTTGCAAGAAGCTATTCATGCCTGCCCAAGTCAATCTGATCTCTTCCTTGCAGTCTGTCAATGCCAACAGAAGTAGGGTCTATGGATGCTTCTGATCTCCTGAAATCTATCTCCAGCTCCTTCTCCCTCAGTAGCAATACCATGCGCTCATTCTCTAGTTTCATTCTATCATTCTCCAGCCTCAACCTTTCCAACTCCCAGTCTTTCTTGCTGCAGTATCTAAGCCACTTAAAATGCTGTTTCTCAAGCTCAAGAGCTTGAGCCTGGAAGCTGACTTTTTGTTCTTGAAGTTGCAACATCTGTCTCTTAATCCACTCTCTTCGCTCCCATAATGACTTTGTAGGGTCTTGGAAAATCCCAGCCATTTCAGCTTCAAAACTATCAAGCTCAACAGATTGTGACCAGAAATGGCCCTCCTCTTCACTCACCTTTGCCCTCCCACTAAATTCTCCCATCCTCTCCCCATCTCCTTCAGCATTAATATCATCTTCATTATCCATTTCATCATCATCACTGTCATTATTTTCCTCAGCTTCTTCCTTGTCTGACCCATTATTGTCTTTTGAGCAGCTCCGTAGAGGCAGGGAATGGCCTTGTAGATCAAGATCCTGGCAATTTGGAATCCTCTGCCCATTATGGTATGCACACATTTCTTTATAAAACAAGTGCTTTGAGCTCAATATCTTTCTAACATCTTCTTTTGCCTTTGCTGTGAGGTGAGGCATTGAATCCATAAGAGCAGGGTTCTCCACCACTCTACAGCTAGTTCCCCTACCAAGAATATCATTCAACCTCTTGTACCTCTTGTTCAAGTCATTAAACTTGTCCTCACACTGCTGTGGGGAAACATGACAACCCTTGCTTATCATTATCTTTGATACTGTTTTCCACTTACCCTTCTTCTGTAAACTCCCCGATTTCCTCTTATGCCCCTCACCACCCTCAAGTGTACCATCATCACCCACACAAGCAACCACTGCTATAAGAAGCCTAACCACAGTATCTGTCCATTTCATTCGCTGCCATGGTGACCCCCGTTTCCCCCCATCATTGTCACCATTCCCATCTTCCGCAAAACTCGGCTCATCTTCTTCACTCATATTGTTACAACTGGAGATATTAATGGGGGCAACTGCCTTCCCTTTGCTAAAATTCATCGAAATACCTTTCAAAATCGAGCTTTTCTCTTCCATAAGTCCAATGGGGTGGTGGTCACATTCAAGGCCACTCATCACATTCACGTGATTTTGATGTCTTAACAAAGGATGACCCAATTGGGTCTGTTGGTGTCTATGAATTGACGATTCAAGGTCTAATATCGCCCCATTCGGACCAGACAAAAACCCACCTCCCAAACCTGAACTGTCCATTTTTCCCAAACTTAACCCCAAAACCTTAAACCTCTTTCTCAATGCTCACAGAAAGTGGGAATAGAAAACAAACTAAAATTTTGAATTTTTACAATCAAGAAAACAAAGAACCAAACTGCACCAAGCCGTACACAACTACTTAACTTGAATGAGTTTACTTTTCCATCATCAGCAACAAAGCAACCAAAACATCATAAATAAATAAAAAACAAACCCAAATCCTATTTTCCTTCCATTATATTACCAATCAAACAAAAGGGTCATCAGAAACAGTGACAAAAATTCCACAAAACCCAGAAAAGATTAGACTCTCTTACAACAACTCCATGCCTCCTCCATCTATATTTCATATTAGTCATAAGCCAAAAAACCTCTGGAAACCATGTATATACACCAAACAAGATTCAAACTTTTCTCTCTCTCCAAAATACTACATTTATTTAAGCATATTTACACAAGGAAATACCAAGTTATTGAACCAAGAATTTCCCAGATAACAAAAAAATTTAAAACAAATAAATAAATAACAGCTTGGGCTTTTTAAAGCCTACCTTTTGATGATCCACAAAGGGCAGTTAATCACAGAGAGAGAGAGAGGGTTTTGACTGAACAGTGAACTGAGTTTAGAGAGAGAGAGAGTTGGAAGCTTTGGGGGCTTGTGGCTGCGTCAAAATTTGGTTTGATGGAAGTGTGGAACACGGTGTTATGCAACGTGTTGAGGCACTGTTGGTCGGTGATAGGTGTCTTTGTCACAAACACTGTGCACTAACTCAGATTCCTCGACACTGAAAAGTTAATAATATTACGGCTTTACATTTTTTCCTTTTAGTTTTTACCCAAAAGGCTATAGACAATAGATTGTGTCTGTGTCAAGCAAGGTGTTCTATCTCTATTGGTCTTTGGGAAGAATATTGTCACCTATAGGGAACATTGAATACCTGTCTCCAAAACTATTTATTTATCTCCATTATTAGCGGTCTCTCAAAACTATTGTCACCTATTACGAATATTATTAGCGTTCTCTCAAAACAAAACAAAAATGTATTATTAGGCTTTTTCTTAATTAAGGATAAAAAAACAAGGAGTTCCATATTAGTTTTTATAATAACATGCTTCTCTCTCACATAAGAATTAAAAACAATGTATTTGATCCTTGTTGGTCTTTGGAAAGAACTTTATTGCTTATAATGGATATTGAATAATGACCTATGTCTATAACTATTTATAATTCATGTGGGGCCCTATCGCATTAACCACGCTGGCCCACCTTATACGGTCCAAGGCCCACGCCGAGAATAATACAAAGGCCGAGGGTAATGGGAAAGAACCCAGGTCATCCAAGGGCCTCGCCGAGGATGACACATTCTCGGCACACCGACTTCGACAAAGGGAAAATATCATTCATCCATTAAATAAACACTACCAACATTCTGACTGTCTTAATGGTGAGGTGACCTACAAGCCCTAATGCTTCGGTCACTTCAACTGTTAGAAAGTCTGCAAAGGCGGCTTGGAACTAACATAAAGCCTGCAATCGCAGATGATGGGACAGACCCCTGTACACTGAGTTCAGGTAGTTGACAAATGGACAGCTGAGATTTACTAAAGAAAACACTATATAACTAAGAGATTTCCCAACATGAAAGGGGGTCCGAAGAAAAAGGGGGGTCCTAAGAAAAAGGGGAGAGAGATCAACTATAAGAAAAGGAGATCCTCGAGTGAAGCTGAGGATGAAGATACTTCACAAACCCTTCACCAAAATTAGAAGGATCCTCACAGATACTGATCCGAAGTCATTACAAATATCTTTATCAACACCTAACCAGGGTCATGGTCCTTATCCTTACAGAAAACACTTAGCAAAATCATTTTGTTATGATGTTGATTTCATCTCAACCGTCGTTTGTATTGCTAATGCCTAGCCCGTATACCCACATCTCTACAAGTTTTATTGTTAAGGGTTCATTACAAATTATGCCCCTACAATTCATATATGTGTTTTGTCTACGAAGATGGTCCATTATAAAAGGTTGTTGTAATATAGCCTATACTCATACGACAGCATTTTTGTCAATTCATGTTACTGAGAAAATCTTTGTATTTTTAGTGATAACAATCGAACTCACTTATATGTGGATGATCAATGACTGTTGGATCAAATATTCAATGGAGACATTGGAAAGACAATTGGAATCTCTCTCAATGTTTTCTCTCGATTTTGCCATCATTTTTCTCTTTGAAAGTTAGAGCATTCACAGCAGTGTATCTAAAATTTTAGCTATTTTGCTACACAAAAAACCACTTTATCTATTTTAGCTACACACATGCTACAGCGATGAATCTATTTAAGCTTTTAACTCAATAAAATAATATAAACACTACAATAAAATAATATTTTCACAACAATAAAATAATATATCACACTACTCAAAAATACATCCACAACACCAATGGACCAACCACAACCACCTCTACCATCACCCACACCCACAACCACCACCAACACCACCACCACCACCACCACCACCAGTCCACAGGAAGGAAAAAAAAAAAACCCAAATTTCCAATCTTTTTCCTAAGCCACAGCCACAGCCACAGCCACAACCACAGCCACAGCCACAACCACCACCAACACCACCACCACCACCACCAGTCACAGCAGGAAAAAAAAAAAAAAAAAAACCCACCACGAGCAAGCACTCCAATCACGTCGGCGAGCTGGGTCGACGATCCACGAGCAAGCACTCCGATCGGCGGCTTAGGAGACCGGAGTTGAGATAGTGAGAAGCCGGAGTGAGAGAGTGAGAGCCGTAGTGAGAGAGTGAGAGACCGGAGTAAGGCTAATCGACGGTTGGGGAGACCGGAGTTGAGAGAGTGAGAGGCCGGAATGAGAGAATGAGCTTGAGAGATGTTCAGAGAAGAGATGAGAGTGAATGAGAGAAAGAGAGAGCTGAGAGTGAATGAGAGGCCGGTTGATTAAAATAAAATATTTTTTTTTTTTAGCTTTGAGCTATAGTACACATCTAAAGATAGATGTGTATTGTAGCAAATCATCTAAAATTTTAACTTTTGCCTCCACTGCTGAAGCGCGTTTTTTGTATCTGTGGAGCTAAATTTTAGTAATATAGTATTATAACTACACTGCTGTGAATGTTATTAGGGTTAAAATTTCACTTTTATATGTGAAAAAGATTAGGGTTGAGGTAGCGGCAAAATCTACCCTTTCATAAATGGTTTTCAGGTTTTGCCCGAGCAAGGGACAAGTGAAGGACTGACAAAACACTTTGCATGAATTTATTTTTCATGTGAGCCAGCTCTACAATCTTGCACATTAAACAATAGCTTCACCCTTAAATCCTTTTTACACCCTTTATAAAAATACAAAGCAGATAACCCAAATTTAAAACACTTTTATAATGGAATATGCCAACACTAATTTGCCTTAAAATTTTAAAAAATTTTATTGTCATTTAATGGATAGAAAATGCCATAGTAAACAAAATTTATAAAATACTATCATGTAATGAATTTAGCATTTTGCATACACAAAATAACACATTTTCAAATTCTAAAGAAAATCATAAAAAAAAAGTGTGAAGGGTACAACCATTTTTCTCTGACAACACAATTAAACGAATGAAAACAGGCAAGGAACTGTCCCGTCATCCCCTGGGAAGACAACACAGGAGCAATAGAGGGAATGGCATTGGGGTGGGGAATGGGGATGGGGACAGTTCCCCCATCTTTAATAACAGAGAAACTATTTGACCAATGCATGGACCTGACATATGCTTTACAACAAAGCTACATACATTCCAAGAACAGAAGATGACAAAAGGGGACATATCCCTAACAACGGTGGCTAGCTACGCATTTAACCCAAAAAAACAAAAACAACAACACATTATTACATATGAGTAGTGCCTAATGCCTATCACACAAATTACTTCTATTTTTTTTTTTTTATTGGAACAGTTTGCTGGAAATGACTGAGTTTGGTTTGATTCTATCACACAAATTACGCTGAACTGAAATCGTGTTTTAAAGTCTAAGATTTCGGTTCAAAAAATAATTTGTGCGTACTGTATTTGCAATAATATGTGTACTAACAATTAGCCGGTACATATGGTCTAAGAAGGCAACATGACAAAAGAGACAAGGACATGCTCATGAGTCATGGCATGTCTTGCTGCTCTACCCTACAACTACAAGCTATACCTTCAGGGTAATTTCTACTCAATATAGAAACGCATAGCTCCCTTGTCTTAAGAATGTTCATGCAAATCTTGGCAAAGAATATTAGTAATTGCCATAATTTTTTTTCATTAAATATATCAAAACAAAATTAAATGATGTTAATTCTAGGTAAGCTGCTTCAACATCACCAGGCTGAGAACAATTGACTCTCTCATTTGAGAGTGTTAATAACAAAGAAAATTGCATCAAACATTTTTATCAATTATCAAAAACAAACATATTGAAAAATAAGATTCCCACCGAGCATCTCCAGCTACAAAATACCAATCTAGTTTGCTCATTTTCTAATCTCAATTTCATTAAAAGCAATCATATTTTGAGTTACATTTACAAGAACCAAAAATAATATTGATAATGGCAAACTGTGTCAGTATCACCACGTTAAGAATAATTGGATTTCTCATTTGAGACAATGTTAAAAACTAATAGAGTTGCATCAAACATTCATATCACATGACAAATATATTGATAATGAGATTCCCACCAAACATCTCAAGAATACCAATCTATTTTGCTCTTTTTTCGGTCTCTATTTCATTAAAAAGCAGTTATATTTTGAATTGCATTATGGTAACTACATCTAACTATAATCTGTAAGCCAAGTATTGCACATAATATGCATATTGGAAATCTTTAAGAAATAAAGCTTGTAAAGTTGTAGTCCATTCTATTCACTTCACATCTTACTAGCTCCATCGTATCCTTATTCTACAATGCATACTCTTTTATAGTTAATGCAGTAGCATCTTTGACATAAAAAAATTAAAAAAACCTCTCTATTGAAACAACGTCTATCAACATTCCTCAACATAATTTCCATTTCCTTGCTTTCAACTCATCCCAAGCTTCATCAATGATAATGCAAGATTTTTGTGACCCTAGTTTCTTCACAGATCATACCCACACTACAATTGCAAGATATGCAAAGTCTTCTTTTAAAATATGTATGATGTGAAGAAATTAGGTATGATCTGTGGAGAAATTTGCATATCCATTGTTGATGGAGAGAGTACAGACTGTGACACATAACCAGTCAACCAAATGTTAGATTCATTAATCATACTGCACAGTAAAACCCAAAGCTCCTCGAAAAGCATTTCATTATTTATACGACAAGTCCACCAAATTACAACTTCTACAATTTTATGCATTTCAGTTGCATATAAACAACCAGAGAGGGTGAGAGGTAACTTTTTGATGGTCAAAGAGGGGGATGAAAAGAGATTATAAAAGAGAGAGAATTTTCAGCTAGACTGAAAAACTAGAAAGAGAATGGGAACGCGGGAACAACCCCAAATTGATATGCCATCAGAAGGAGAGAAGTGAAGGCCACCTCATTCTTTTTCAGAGAGGCCAATTCTACTAGTGCTGAATCCTATGAATCAATCTGCCTGATTATTGAGCATAAAAGTTATAAGCTCTACCCAATTCAATTAGAAAAGGCTGTGCTAATAATACAGGAGATATTTACCCTCTAATGATCCCAGAAATTACATTATACTTCACTATTACAACCCCACTGCAGCAATCTATCTTTAGTTAAGAATTGATTTTTTATTGTAAGTCAATCAATGAAACTATTTGGCATGGCTTTGTAGTACTACACCAGCTTCAACCAAGCAACGATAGGCATGGCTCCTATGGCATTCTAGCTTGCAAAGGCTTCTTATAAGACTGCAATAAGAGGGAAGAACAAACCACACTAATGGATGAAGCGGCCATGCAAGCACCTGCAAGCCAAGGTGGTAAGCGAATTCCAGTGAAGGGGAACAAAATTCCAGCAGCGATTGGCATGCCAAGGATGTTGTAGCCAAGGGCCCAAACGTAGTTAAGCCGAATTCGGGACATAGTCTTTCTAGAGAGATCAATGGCTGTAACCACATCTTCCAAGTTACTCTTGATAAGAACTATATCCGCTGCTTCTATAGCTACATCAGTGCCAGCACCAATTGCCATGCCAACATCTGCTGCAGCTAAAGCTGGTGAGTCATTTATTCCATCTCCAACCATTGCCACAGCCATTCCTTTCATCTGCATCCAACATCAGTTGAACAAGTCAAATAAGACCAAAATTAAAATAGGACGCAAGTAAATAGATTAATGAGACCACAGTATAGCAATCAGATCACATCCAATTCATCACCATTCAATCAGTTCAAAAAAAATGTATTAAAAGTCTATGAACCACTTGGACACCAGAAGAACTAACTTTAGTTGGTAGTCCACTAATCTGAAAATCAGTCCCAAATATTATAATTCTTTTGATTTGTAATACTTTTAAAACCTATGTACAAATTTTGTAATTTTAAACTGATAAATTTACTGGAACCTATTAATAAGTTATCGAACTGTGCTTTAGAAGATGGGGGCTCCAAGCACAAGCAATAGAAGTAAGGCGTTTAAATTTTGGATGCCCCACTAAGTGTCATCAAGATCTTTTTCTAAATGAACACTAAATGCTACCACAATTATCAAAATAAAATTTAAACATAATTATCATCAAAGTTAAATTATGATAAATTGATCCAAAACTTATTGGTTTGTATGGCTACAGAACTATTACCAATGCATAGAAAGCTTGGGAAGGCTGCACAAAGCTACATCTGTAGAGCAGCTAGTCATATTTATCTAAAGCTGAGTAAGATAATGTGCAAGTGAGAAAAACAAAACAGAGCAGGCTCACAAAATGCTGAAAACAAAACTGATGGAGTTCAAATATTACGCAAAATGCAATGAATCACATCAATTATCATGGAAAGCTTAAAAGCCACATCTAGAAATTTGTAATAATTTTTAATTCCAGTTAGTTGTATTAGCAAAGATCTCTAACTGGAAAGCACTCCCTCCACCAATAAAAAAGGGGATAGAGAGTAAGATCATAGATTCAAGGCTATTGAATGCCTGTGTAATTTCCCAATCCACAAGAAAATTCCCCTCTATATAACCTTCCACTAACCAGCTCAAATGATACTAATATGCAAAAAGAAATGGAAAGATGCCTTTTTGGTACCCTGGGGGTCAGATTTCCACTCGGGTTCCTAGAACCAAGTAACCAAACTATTAGAATTTTGGACAGTGATTATTGGTGTGTTTCCTCTCTCTCTCACTCTCTCTCTCTCTCTCTATATATATATATATTGAAATAATACTTGTACACAATCCAAAATGGTGAAAATAACATGATGAGGTAACAGGACTCTTTGTTCAAAGATTATAAAGGTCCAATTGCACGCATGGCATGCTGAGGAGTTAAAAACTTAATATATTTTTCTTTCAGGAGCAGCTGTCTTTTCTTTTTCCTTTTTTTTTTTGTTGATGAATTGATGAATCTTTTTTCCCTAATTTCAATACTTATTCAGCCATCATAATCATTGCTCAATTATACCGTCACCTTACCAATTACTCATTGACAACTACCTTTCAAAAGAGATTTATATACCATACTGCACTGTGTCAACATGGTAAATAGGCCAAATTAGCTTACCTGCAATTCTTTGATCTTGTCAGCTTTTCCCGGTGGATCAGTCTCAGCAAATACCTTGTCAATGCCAACCTCATTAGCAATGGCAGTTGCAGTAGCCAAGTTATCACCGGTCACCATGACACTTGAGATGCTCATTGAGCGGAGGTAAGAGATGACAAGCTTAGCCTCTGGCTTCACTGGATCAGTTACAGCAAAAGCTCCAGCAACCTTCCCATCAATGGCCACTAACACGCATGTTCGAGCGAGTTGCTCATTTTTTGAAATATAATCATCAACCTCAGGACCAATTGGGACTTTACAAGCTCGCATCAGCCTCTTGTTCCCTACCAAAACTGTTGCATCACCGACTTTGCCACTAACGCCCGCTCCTGTGTGCACCTCAAAGTCCTTCACTTCTGTGAAATGCTTTGTGTGGGACCCAATCTTTTGACGGTATCTCTTAGCATGTTCCACCACAGCTTTTGCCATAGGATGCTCACTGTTTACCTAACAAATGTGGAAAATAAGTTCAAGAAATCATTCTATTTATATGTCTAATTTACTTATCAAATAGAAATCGGGCCAAGTTCTACACATATAATACAGGCCTTGCTGTTGTACTACAAAAGATCTTTCAAAAAATGCATGACAATCTGAATTTCATATCAAAATTTAGACACCAACCTCTGCAGCGGTAGCCAAATCACAAAACTCCTCCATTGAGTAACCAGAAAAGGGCACTGCACTGACTACTTCTGGTTTTCCAACTGTCAGTGTCCCTGTTTTATCAAAAACAACTGTTTTCACCTGCATTATCAACCAAGGAAACACAAATGGCAGGTTAAAAAATTCTTTTTTTTAAAAGTGTTACAAAATCCTTTCTACTCCAAAGCAAAAAGTGACATAAATTGAAATTCAACTTGCAAGACTATGGCTCAAATTGTAACAAAGTTTAAAATAAAAAAATAAAATAAAATTTTAAAAAAGAACAGAAGGAAATGACCATTTGCCAAAGGAGGGGAGGTTAAAAATATCACTAGATGAAGGATATAATTTATCAAACACTTGAATATCAATAGGCTATGTTAGTGGAACATTTGGTGATATGATAACCAGACAAACTCTAGGCAAGCAACCTCCATAATACAAATGAGCGAGAAACAGCTCCCAGCCTTGGGAGATTTACAGAATTTGGCATCGGGCACTGATCCCGTGATGCAAATCTGATGGTACTCTGAATTTTCAGGTACGATTTGTCAAACATAGCTTTTACTACTAAAAATTGGAACAGCATACTTTGTGGATAGCCAGGCTAGCAGGAACAAGACTATGTTAAGGGATTTCACACATTAGCAAAAACAACCTGTAAAATAAAACCAATACTGTTAAACAGATTTAGTTGTCTACTAGACAAAAGTGGTTTTACCTTATAAGCCTTTTCAAGTGCATTTCCTCCCTTGATAAGCACACCCTGTGAAGCACCCTTCCCTGTGGCAACCATGACCGCTGTAGGGGTTGCTAGACCCAGAGCACACGGGCAGGCAACCACCAGCACTGAAATACCAAACTGCAGGGCGAGCTCAAATTTATTAGTTGCTTCTGGTATCCAATATTCAGGATAAACACCAGCTTGTCCGGTGATAAACCATCCCAGCCATGTTAAAAATGCTGCAGCAACAACCTGATATGGGGTGAAAAAAATAAATTATTTTTCCAATGAACAGTAGTCAATTTACAGGAAACCAAGGGAACCAGTGTCTCCAGAAGGTATCAAAAGCAAATCAAGCAGTGAAATTAGTCAATTTACCAAGCTGTGTGTGTATCCAATTTCTATGTCTTATGGAAAACTGGTTCACTTTCCATAATATGCATCCATAAACTCAGTCTTCTAGAGAGAAGTAGACTTGAAGAGTCACTTATAGAATGCCTATCAAGTGAAGACTTTCCACTCCATTTGATAGGGGAACATGGAGGAAAGCAAAGCTTAGCTAGTTTTCTAAGGCCAACCACTACATAAGCCACTGGCGGAGAAAGCTCGAAAAGCTCCCCTTCATTTGTTGCTAAGTCAGGGTACTTTCTTGCCATCCAATTACATCTTAGTTCCTAAAACATGGGTTCTCACTGACAGTATTTTGCTGGAAAACTAGGTCTGTTATGTTTTTCTGGCACAAACACTCACAGATGCTTTGGAAAAATGGAGTTGGTAACTTTCTTCAAAAATCAGTCTCCACAGGAAGTTAGAAGTTATACAAGGTCCTTTAACAGAAATAAGATGAAATAATCTTTTCATTCCTCAAGGGTATTTAGTAGTCAATGACAAAGTAGTCAGTATTGATTGTTTTTGGAACAACCAGGTGCAAGTACTAGTGTGGAAGCTCTTTACCCTCCCCACAATGATGGCCCCCTCTTCAGTCCCACAAAGATCTCTACATGCTTGTCCAGTCTAGGACAACTGACATCTTCGACCCTTAAGTAAGTGGGAATCAAGCAAAAAGCCTGCTCGTTTTTATTAACTATAAATGTAATTTAATATCTATATCAATATTTTTTAAAGCTTCAAGGTACAAATCTTAGTTTTCTTGGCCCTAACAAAAAAAATAAACAAGTTTTTTTTTTTTTTTGGTGGGGAGCAGAGGGGGGAGGGGGGAGGGGGGTGGGGGAGGAGTAAAGACATGAAAACTGTGATTTTCAACAGAAAAACTCTTTAAAACAGCATATTACATATCAGAAATCCAAGGGAGAAAAACTCACTGTAGGAACAAAAAACCTCGATATCTTGTCTGCTAGTTTCTGAACAGGAGCTCTGGCAAGCTGTGCTGCTTCAACAAGTTGAACAATTTGGGAAAGTGCAGTCTCTGACCCAACATGAGTGGCCTTAACCAGTAAGCATCCGTTCTCATTCATAGTGCCACCAATAACCTGGTCAAGGCATTAGTACAATTTAGAATACATTCAAATGTTACACATCAACAAAGAAGAAGACACAGTACCTTGTCACCAGGTCCTTTAGCTATGGGTATTGCCTCTCCTGTAATCATGCTTTCATTAACATGGCTTTGCCCATCAATAACAATGCCATCAACAGGAACTTTTGCACCTGGAACGATCTTAATTATGTCATTTTTTTGTAATAACTGAGTACTAATTTCTTCCTCAGAGACAACATTTCCATCATTGTCCAATGTCAACAGATGAGCTGTATCAGGAGCAAGGTCAGTCAACTTTGATAAAGCATCTGATGTCTTTCCTTTAGCCAGAACTTCCAGATATTTCCCTAAGAGAATGAAGGATATCAACATGGCACTTGTTTCAAAGAAATCCTGCCCCTCAAATTTGTCTGAAGTCAATGCTTTTATCACTATATACATGGAGTAAAAATATGCGGCATTGGTGCCTAGAGCAACTAGAACATCCATGTTAGCTGATTTTCGTCTCAAAGCATAATATGATCCCACATAAAACCTGACAAGGACAACCAAAGCCAAACAATTATTGGGATCAGAAAGGTATTTGCTTATTAATAATTCTTGGAAACAGATATACTCAAGTTGTGGCTATATTATTAGTAAAAACTATTAGTTGTGTACCTTCGACCAATGATGAACTGCACAGGTGTACAAAGAATCCACCTTAGAAGTATCCCAATAGTGAGCATGTTGTGAATTTTGTAATCCAACCAGTTCCCATAAGGAGGAAGCATCGGGAGTAACATGGAGAAGACAAATACTGGAACTGAAAATATGCAGCTCAAAAAAAACTGGTCCCTATAAATCCGAATTTCCTGCTGCTGCTCAGCTTCTCTTCGAATTGGAGCAAAAAACAAGCTTGCATTATATGATTTGGAGCCATTTCCAGCTTCTTTAATGCAATTAATTAGAGACCTTGGACCAGTGAGGTCTGGGTCATAGGCAACAGTAATCTTATTTTCTTCCAAGTTCATTTCAACATGAGTCACACCTACAACTGACTCAAGCGAGGAACGAATAATGGTCAAATCTTCTGGAGAATTAACTCCTTCAACTGTCAAATGCACTTTGTTTGCATCACTTTCCGAGCTAATGAGTTCAGCTCCAAACCCTGCATCTTCAATTGCTTCAACGATGCAATCAGTATCAGTGAGGTTAGGATCAAAGTGGACCTTTGCTTCTTCAAGGGCCAGACCAACCACTGCTGTTTTCACTCCATCAATCATTTGAAGGGCACGTTCAATAGACTCAGAGCAGCTAGTGCATGCCATTCCTTTAATCCTAAGTCTGCATACTGATATGTCTTGTTCTGGAAACTCATCAACTGGAAAACCTGCTTCTTCTATGGCTTCCTTGATTTTTTTTACCTAAATAAAAATCACATTATTAATTTTTCCAGCCTCTAAGAATAAATATAGTAGTTACAAATTAGGATTAAAGCAACCAGATATGGACCAGAAGAAAATCATTCCTTGTGTGAAATAAATATAAATTCTGCATCATCCTGAAAATTGCAAGTAAATTCACTTTAGCAAAGAACCGGTTTGTTTCAGAAAAAATTAAAATCTTGGGGAGGGTCACCTTTTGTTTAACATTTTCTTGAATGGCAATTTGTAGGCATGCACATACACACACATACAATCGCAGAGAGGCAAAATCAAGGTCACATATCTCCACACGCACATAGTGATGTATATTTCACACTGTTACATTTTAAGATTTCAAGTATCCTCTTCTTTTCCTCCGGTCTCCTTAGCATCCAAATGGTTTAAAAACAGATTTATGTTTTGGTAGAAGAAAAGACGAATGAAATCTGAACTTGGTATCTCAAATTCCCTTAAAATAATAAGTTAAGCATCAAAATCAAGTTCATATATTCATATACTATTCTCTACGTCAGAATGATCCAGAAATCATTTAATAGAAAATAAAATAAAAAATAAAAACCTTGAAACATTTAACTACAGCTGTCAAAAAACACAAATATATGGAAGGAGTGTGTGCAAATGTAGCAAGGTCGTGAAACTCAATTAGATTTAAAATCATTATGAGATGATAAACACTTAACAGAGCTTTGGAACATAAATTCTTCAGTAAGTTCACAAAGATCACTTACCTTGATGAGCTCTGGAATATAATTGATGGCAGCAAGGCCTTGAAGTGGTGAAACAACAGCATTCTCAATCCCATCAAGCTTTTGCAGCAAAGATTCTACAGTTGTTGAACATGATGCACACTTGATTTCCCCTATTTTAAACTTAACCGTCCTAATTTTCCTTTCTTTGTTGTTAGTTGGTTGAGGGATATCAACCACAAAATCATCCGAAGACTTCAATAGTGGCGCATTAAGATCATCCTTCCCGTTAACCTCCATAATTCTCGACTCAAGTCACTCAATCCTAAACAACAAATGAAAAAGAAAATATACTCAATATACAATACCAAGTACTACACTGTCCCAACACACAAGGTCATGATCATCAAATTGCAGGATATTAGACAACAACATTGATCCACAAACATTCCAAATAACTCCCAAAGCCTAAAAAATTCATTTTTTTTCTATATAAAGAAAAATAGATCCCATTAATTTACACATTGATATTCTTCTCAGCTCAACAACAAATAAATAAATAAACACGCATAGTTGACTAATTCAACAAGCAAATCAAAGTCCCAGTGCTTATTCCTGAAAAATTTTATCCCCAAGGAATCGTAGAGAATTCTAATTTTGTTTAAATTGAGGAATAGAAACAGTATACATAGAAATACATTATTTTACAATAAAAATAATTTTTCGAAAATTGCGATTGCAATCAAGTTTTGAATTTAAAAAAAAAAAAAAAAAAATCTTGATAGAGATAAAAGTAAACTAATTAATTTAAAGTTCTTTCTTTGGCCCAATTATCGATTAAGTGATTTACCTTGTATGAATCGGTATTGATTCAATGATTGATTAGAGTTACAATTTCACCAAATTCGTCAGCTCAAATCACAAAACACAATATCAAACAAATAATCAAAAAAAAAAAAAAAAAAAAACCTTATAACCTTCCAATAACCTCTCAAACCACAAACAATAATAACAATATTCAAAAAACAAAAACTAAAATCCAATCAAAGTCCCATAATAATTCCAAAAATTGATTACAGTTGCAATTTTACAAAATTCACCAGCTCAACCATAGCAAAAATAACCTCAAATTAACACTAAAAAACTAAAAAAATTCAAACCTTATAATAAGCTCTCAAACCACAAAAAAACTAAAAAAAAATCAAAATCAAAGCTTTGATTGTATCAAAGATTAACCAAGAAACCCCAAAAATTTAATTAAATCAGAAATTTGAGATAATAAGACAGAGTCAATGCCTATTGGATTAAGTCGCTTTCAGTGATTATGATTACGATGTTAACGATGATGACTAGGGGTTTTTGAGAATTAGGGTTTTTGGTGAAAATATATGTGTAAGGGCTAGGAAAAGAGGGATTAGGGTTTGAGAGAAAAATACCAGAGGCAGAGGGATGGTTTGAGTGGTAAAGTCGGCAAGAGAGAGTTCTGCGTTTGTGGGACTTTTTTTTTTTTTTTTTTTTTGGGTTTTTGGAGGGCTTTGTCTTTATATAGTCCTCTCTTTCTCTCTCTGCTTTTTAAATATTTGAAAATCTTAACGGCTTATGTTGCATTCCCGGTACATAATTAATTATTATAACCGCTGCCAACTCACAGATTTTTTTTTGTATTTAAGTGTATCCATACTTGTGTATAAAAAAATGTATAGAAATGCGTGTTATAATATGTAGATAAGAATTTTCGTTATTTAAATATCGTTATCAAACGGAGTCTAAATTATTTAAGAAAAGTTTTGACATTATTTTCACGAGAAATATAAAAAGTTGTCAAAAAAATTATTAATTTTTTCTATAAAAAAATTTTAAACAACAAATTATTATTGGTTTTAATTTGAGTTCACCACTAACTTCATTTTTTTATTTTGTTCCTTAATATTTGTTGCGAAAATATTGAGGACGTTTATTACTTATTTGGTAATGTATGCTAACATAGTGGTCTTTAATATTTGTTGCGCAAATATTGAGGATGTTCATTACTTATTCGGTAATGTATGCTACATATACGAATTGTTGATGTTGAAATTATTGAAATGATCGATTGTGAGAGGTAAGGAAAAATAGTAAGTCCATAAAAGTGTTAGCTGCGTTCATCATTTATGGTAAACTATATTCAATATTTATTATGGGAAAAGTTGTGTCCACTGTCCTATTGTTTATGGGCAATGGATGACCTATGTGATTATTGACCAAATCATTGCATGACCTTTTGGGCAACCTCTTTTGGTTAAAATGGTCTTTAGTAGGGATGGCAATTTAGATCCGACCCACAGATACCCGGCTCGGCCTAACCCTAATGGGCCGGATTTTACCCAGCCCGATAAAGAATAGGGTCGGGTATGGGTTTTTAAAAAAAAAAACACGAAGCGGGTCCAGGTCGAGTCCGGGTTTTATTAAAAAACCCTAAAACCCAACCCGAAACCCGACCCGGATAAGACCCGGTTATATATATATATAATTACTAAATTACCCTTACACACATACACACACACACATATATATATATATATCTAAAAACCCTAAACTTTCCTATTCCTCTCCTCATTTCAGCTCAGACCTCTGCCTCTCCCTCTTCATCTCTCAGCTCTCTCACACACACGGCCACAAGCCCACAACCAGCCCCTCTCATCTTCCTCATGCCGCCGCCGCACAGGCTTTACCTTTTACCCCACGCCGCCGCCGCACGAAGCCCTGTTTTGCCATCTTTCTAGCCATATCCTTGGCTGCCTCGAGATGGCCGGCGTTTAACAGGCCTTCCATGAGGAGATCGCGGTCGCGGACCGGCGGATTGAGGCCTTTTCGGCTCATTTCCTTGAGAAAGTCTTGCGCCTCTCTCAATTTCCCAGCCGAACACCAGGCATTGACGAGGACGGCGTAGGTTCGCTTGTTCGGAGTGAGGTTTTTCCGAACCATGCGGCGGATTAAGGCGTAGGCGCCATGGAAGAGTTTCACTTTGCAGAGAGAGAAGAGAAGGGAGTTGTGGATTTCAATAATTTGTGGACAATTTTTTTCTTTTTTTCTTTTTTCTTTCTGGGTTCAGTTCGCCTCAATCATGTGAGTTTGTGTTTGTGTTTATGATTTCTGAAAGGGAAAAATGAAAATCATAGATCTGAAATTTGTGTTTGGTTTTTGATTTTGAAAGGGAAAATCGTAGATCTGGACTCTGTGTTTGTGATTTCTGTGTTTATGTTTGTGATTGTGTTTGTGATTTAGGACTAAAAAATCATAAATTAAAATTTTCGTTTCTGATTTTGGGCCGGGCTGTTCATGAGGGACGGGCCTGCGGAGCCCGGCGGGGGCGGGTCCAGGTCCCAGAAAAAAATCCGTTTAGTAAACGGGCTGGGTCTGGGCCGCGGGTCTTGGCCCGCGGGTCAGGTCCGGGTATGAAAAAACCCGGCCCGAACCCGACCCGTTGCCATTCCTAGTCTTTAGGTCACTTTGGGAATCCCCAAACTTTTTTTCTATAAGAGAATCCCCCAACTTTTAAAAAGCATAAGTTATGGGTTTCGTCTTGCTTTTGTTGGTGATAAGGATCTCAACAAAACACAATTATCCCCATTTAATTGCCAATATATATTTTCAAGATTTAACCGTATACGAATTATTATATCATTTTAATTTTAAAATAATGTGACAATTTATATTTCTTTTTATTGTAATATTAACATGAATCATACAATTAATCGATTTAAAATTGAGAGGATCCTTTTCCAACGAGAAAATGGTGGGATAGAACCGAATCATGGATACCTTCTCAAAATGGGATAGATACTTTGTCATCCCTAACGAGGTACCATAAGTGCTTATATTATAATAAAAAGGACGAGAGAGAATGAGGAGAGGCGATGATGTTTGTATTGAGAGAAACAAACAACTATTTTGGAATGGTAATAAATTATACATTAAAAAATATTAAATTTTATGAAAAATGCTAGAGTAATAAATTATTTTACAACATTTTTTACAAATTATTGATATGGTGAGTAGTTATTAATAAATAAATAAATAAATGATATCAACAATGAACCTAAAAATAACAACCAATAAAAATGTCACAACAATAATTTATAAAAATATTGTAAAATAGTTTATAGTTGTAGACTTGTAGCAGTACTCAAATAGTTTATAGTTGTAAAATATGTTATTAAATATGTTGTATTCTTTAAAGCTGCATCACACTTATTGATATTTTATTTTATAAAATAATTGGGATATTTATAACTTTTGGAGAAGATATGCCACTTACTGTAAGAGAGGAAAAGCATATACTCAATGCAGAGTATATTTTCCCATAACTTTTGTAGCTTAGCAAAGAATGGGTAAAATTTCTGACTTTTTCCACCTTTGAATCCTTGCAGTCTTGCTCATGGAAGGACATGGTCCATATGAAAAGCATAGGCAAAGTGGAGAGACAGAAGTCCCAGTATTTTTCACTTTCAATTGCAGCTGTTAAACTCTAAAAATAAAAATAATCCAATTTTCTTTCTTTGTCAATCGTCTTACAATCCCATGTGAACCAAACTGCTTCAAAATATGAAGAAAAAAAAAGGCACAAGTTGTAGCGGAAATGTGAAATAGGCACTTGTAATATTTGTGTTGTTTTTATTACATGAAAACATCTATCTTTTGCTTCAAAACAAAAATCGAACTAAAAATAAATAAAAACAACACAAATATTCGTTTCAATTTGGTTGCATTATGTAATTCATATTTCCTTTTTCTTTGTCAGAAGACTCAGAACGAAATAATTATTTGTTTATTTTTAAGCACGAAACCAAATAATTAAACTCACTATATATTAGAGGGGGAAAATGATGTTATAAAAAATAAGTTATTATAATTATTTTCTAATTTTCTCTTGTTTTCTTTTTAAATGATATATATATAAATATATATTTATTTTATATATATATATATATATATATAGTTTAATACTCAATTAAATTATTAAAGTTATTTTTTATATAATAAAAAAATTAGGGTTTCTATAATAAATATAAGTGCAACCCCGTTTTTATTTGATTATTATTTATTTAGTATTAAATATGCTTACTAATACTACTTAAATTTCATTAATAGTAGTTTAAAATTTAAATGCTTCAATCTTAGATAAACCCCGACTTAATTTGACTCGTTTGATTGGACTCATAGTATAATATAATAGGCAAGTTTGCGATGGGTTTGGGTTTTTCAAATATAAATAGGGATGAGTTTGGGATATAATTTCTAAATTTAGTGAGGCTTGGTATGTCAATATGTTTCTGTCCCTAATAGCTAGTCACAACCATGCCAGCATTTTAAAGTGTTTGTCTCAATATTAGTCACTTTTTAAAGGTATATTTTCATTAGTAACTCTTCATACCAATTATAAAAATAATCATTATGTGCCTTCATCAGGCCTCTTTTGTTCCTTTGTTATTTTCATTGACTTTTCGGCATTATTCTGAGATGATTGCCATGTTTTTTTTTTTTTTTTAAGAGAGAGTTTCAACCAATAACATATCAAGATATTAATCGATTTTTTGTGTAGGCAGAAATTGAATTCTAAATCTCTTATTCAACTATCAAATACTTTATCAGTTAAGCTAACTGTAACCTACGTTGCCATGTTAAATTTAATTGAATATCTAAAATTTATTTTTAAATGAAACTTTGACACACACACATACATAGAGAGAGAGAGAGAGAGAGAGAGAGAATTTAAAAAGAAAAAGAAGGCCCTTTCTGTCAAATAATGGCCATGGCAAGTAAGCTTTTTCAGTATCTTTTTCTTTGGGCACATTTGTACTCTTATGAACACCTAATGATCATAACATAAATTGTCAATCTCTGATCATTACTCAGGACCAATATAGAAGTGTCGTCCATAATTAATCAGATGACTCTTTAAGCACACAATAAAGTCTTTTCAACTCCCATCCTTTCAATGATTTCAGATAAGACCACTGAAAAATGTGGTCCTAGTTGTTTTTTCTTATAAATCAGGCGTGCTTAATTAGTACCACCACTATACCACTTTTCCGCTCGAGGTTTATCTGTTTAGCACTTGCCCAGCACATTGTGTCATAAAAAAGGTGGTATGACTTTGGCATCTCAAAGGTGTACGTGGGGTTCCTAACTTCCTATCCTTGCATCTTATAATGTATGCAATCTCTAGGAGATTCATGAGCACCTAGTTGAATTTGATTTTGATCACTTTACCAAGTACTAACTTAAAAGCTCAACTTGTTAGAAAGAAAAAGTATATAGTGTTTCGGCTATATAAAGCTAGACACCCACATATGCGTGGGTGTCTAGCTTATACGCACCCGAAACACCATATACCATATGCTCTATATCTAAAGCAAACTCCAATTTGGCTTCCACATGCTTAAGAAGCCATGCTTGCACTTTGCTTTTCAAGTCTACTAGTATTAAAATGTCATTTATTCAAATTATGAACATAAATAAAATGTATGGATTAATGCATGTAGCTTAATAGGTGGGATAATGACTTTTTTATGTAATACTTAATCTTACTGTTAACATGTATAGTGTTGTGGGCTTTAGGCCCAAACTAGATTACTTGTATAGCACACTCTTATACTACACTTTTACTTGTACTGCACTTTACTTGTACTGCACTCATATGCCTCCTATATAAAAACAATCGTGTATATTCTTTAATAGAGAAATACAATACAATCATTCAATATTTCTAACATGGTATTAGAGCCATTGCTCTGACATTTTCTTAGCAGTCTTGTCTTTATTGGTGTTACTCCATTCTCAACATCACTTCCGCCATCACAACAGTCGCCGCAACCTCTCACCATTGAACCCTCGACGTCTTCCAGCCGTTGTCTTCGGGTTCCGGACCTGCAGCCGCTGTCGTTGAGGAGTCCAACACTGCACAGATCACTGCACGTGTCATCCCGCCGCGAATATTTCTCCGATCATATTTCTGGAGGTATCACTGAGATCGCCTTGAACCGATCTACCCGTCGGTGAAAACCTCGAAGTCATCGGAGAGCTCATGCGCCCTCACGCGCCGCCTGAAGATTCTGCGTCTGCGCCCCACGCGCCGTCCTGTGTTGAAGCTGACGTCACCCGTGACGTCATCTGTGCCACGTCAGCCCTATCTGCGTCAGCATCCAGTCATCTGCTGACGTCAGCACCACCTCATCTTGGTGACGTGTGACCTGTGACCTACCGTTGACCGTTGACTTTTTAGAGTTGACTTTTTGTAGTCCGTTTTTGCATATTTTGCTTCTAAATGAAGAATAAGGACAGGTCTTCTTCTTGTTGCAATAATCATAGCCGACAATCTAGCAAACGTTTTTGCAATTTTTGCAAACGTTTTGGCCATAATATTGAGACTTGCTATCAGCGCAACAAATCAGCTGTTTCCACTTCTGTTGCTATAATTGCTAACACTGAGAGTGTCCAACCCATGGCTCCTGTCTCTGCACAGTCTCAGTCTTCTGGATCCACTTTCTCTATTTCCAGAGATGACCTTATAAATATCATCGCCAATGTCATTCGTATGGTTGGTAATGCATCTTATTTCTCTTTTCTCTCAGCTTTATCTGGTATGTCTCCTTCCTCTTGGCTTATGGATTCCGCTTGTTGTAATCACATGACACCTCACTCGTCCTTATTTTCTGACCTTAAACCTGCACCGCACCCTCTTAATATTCGCACAGCAAATGGTTCCGCAATATCTGGCCATAATATAGGTTCAGTTTCGACCTCCAACCTCTCAGTTCCTAGAGTTTTTAATGTTCTTGACCTTTCTTATAATTTGTTTTCTGTGGGACAATTAGCTGAGTTGGGTTATCGCATTATCTTTGATTATTCTGGATGCATTGTGCAGGATCCAAGGACGGGACAGGAGCTTGGGACCGGTCCCAGAATTGGGCGTATGTTTCCCGTGGACAACCTTCGTCTTCCACTTATTGCTCCTGTTTCTATTGCTACAGCTACTACAGTTTCTTCAATTCCTTTCCTTGCACTTTGGCATGCTCGACTTGGTCATGCATTTTCCTCTCGAGTACAACAATTGGCTTCTAGAGGTTTGTTAGGTTCAGTGTTTACAGAAAATTTTGATTGTGTTTCATGTCAGTTAGGAAAACAACCAGTTTTGCCTTTCAATATTAGTGAATCCATATCCACTGATGTCTTTGACCTTATTCATTCTGATGTTTGGGGGCCTTCCTCTGTCTCTAGTATTGGTGGATCTTGATATTTTGTTGTCTTTGTTGATGATTACTCTCACTATAGCTGGATTTTTAATATGAAATATCGTTCTGAATTATTAGAAGTATATTCTAATTTTACAAAAATGGTTGAAACTCAGTTTTCCAGACGCATCAAAAGTTTTCGATCTGATAATGCTCTTGAATACACTCAATATGC
Source organism: Quercus glauca (assembly GCA_023736055.1). Taxonomy (NCBI): domain Eukaryota; kingdom Viridiplantae; phylum Streptophyta; class Magnoliopsida; order Fagales; family Fagaceae; genus Quercus; species Quercus glauca. Next base: position 56,196,170 of record CM043315.1, on the reverse strand, counting down.
TTTCCAAGCTGTTCTGCATTCCTATGACACTGTTCATCAACTAACTTGTCGAGGTACCTCTCAACAAAATGGTAGAGCCGAACGAAAACTTCGTCATATTCTTGACACTGTTCGTGCTCTCCTTCTCTCTGCCAAAGTTCCTGCTCCTTTTTGGGATAAAACTGCTCTTCATGCTGTTCATACTATTAATCGCATTCCGAGTCCTGTTATCCAAAATCAAACTCCATATGAGCACCTTTTTGGGTCACCTCCAGACTATCACCACCTTTGCTCCTTTAGTTTTGCTTGTTTCGTTCTTCTTTAGCCACATGAGCATAACAAACTTGAGCCTCGGTCAAGGCTTTGTTGTTTTCTTGGCTATGGCGAAACTCAAAAGGGGTATCGGTGTTATGATCCTGTCTCTCATCGTCTTTGTGTCTCCCGCAATGTTGTCTTTTGGGAACATAGCCTCTTTGTTGAACTCTCTCACTTCTGTGCCTCTTTATCTTCTTCCTCTGTCTTAGATCTTTTTTCAGATAAGACACATATTCCTTCTGTAACTGCTCCTGATCTTCCTGTAGTTGCTCCTAATTCTCGTGTAGACTTTTCTGTCTAACCACCAGATACCACTGATCCCTTTCCTAGTTCACCCTTTAATGAACAGGTTGAAGACGAGCTACCCAACCCCAACCTTGAGCTTGGGTCCCCTGCTCCTACTCCGCCTGAAGATCTTACACAAGACATTCCACCTCGTCACTCAACTCGGGTAAGATCTATTCCTGTACATTTACTTGACTATCATTGTTACACTGCCCTTGCTACACTACACGAGCCTCACACCTATCGTGAGGCTTCCACTGACCTTTTATGGCAGATTGTAATGAAATAGGAACTTGATGTATTATCTAAAAACCATACTTGGGACTTGGTGACACTCCCCCCTGGGAAATCTGTGGTTGGTTGTAAGTGGATCTACAAGATTAAGACTCGCTCTGATGGGTCCATTGAGCGCTACAAAACTCGTCTTGTTGCAAAAGGCTTTACACAAAATTATGGGATCGATTATGAAGAGACTTTTGCTCCGGTAACTCGTATCTCATCTGTTCGTGCCCTCTTAGCTGTTGCTGCGGCCAGTAAATGGGACATTTTTCAGATGGATGTCAAAAATGCATTCCTTAATGGGGATTTAAGTGAAGAAGTGTATATGCAACCTCCTCCTGGTCTCTCTGTTGACTCAAACAAGATTTGTCACCTTCGACGTACACTTTATGGCCTTAAACAAGCTCCACGAGTTTGATTTGCCAAATTCAGCTCTACCATCTCTCGCTTGGGTTACATAGCCAGTCATTATGATTCTGCTTTATTTCTTTGTCGCACTGACAAAGGCACTATTTTACTTCTCCTGTATGTGGATGATATGATCATAACTGGTGATGACTTCAGTGGCATTCAAGAACTCAAGGCTTTTCTTAGTCAGCAGTTTGAGATGAAAGATCTTGGACATCTCAGCTACTTCTTGGGTCTTGAAATCACTCATTCTACAGATGGACTTTATATTACTCAAGCTAAGTATGCCTCTGAACTCTTGTCTCGAGCTGAACTCACTGATAGCAAGACTGTTGACACTCCAGTTGAACTTAATGCACATCTGACTCCCTCAGGGGGAAAACCATTGTCTAATCCCTCTCTTTATAGACGATTGGTTGGCAGCTTAGTTTATCTCACTGTTACTCGTCCAGACATTTCCTATGCTGTTCACCAGGTGAGCCAGTATCTGTCTGCTCCACGATCGACTCACTATGCTGCTGTTCTCCGCATTCTTCGATACCTGAAGGGCACTCTCTTCCATGATCTTTTCTACTCTGCTTAGTTTCCTCTTATTCTCCGTGCATTTTCTGATACTGATTGGGCAGGAGATCCCGCTGATTAGGCATGAGATCCCACTGATTGTAAGTCCATCACTGGTTATTGCTTTCTTCTTGGTTCTTCTCTGATTTCTTGGCGAAGCAAAAAACAAACTCATGTGACCCGCTCCAGTACTGAAGCAGAATATCGTGCCCTTGCTGATACCACATCTGAACTCCTTTGACTACGATGGCTTCTCAAAGACTTAGGTGTGTCTACATCCTCTGCTACTCCTCTCTATTGTGACAACCAGAGTGCCATTCATATTGCTCACAATGATGTCTTCCATGAACGGACTAAACACATCGAGATCGATTGTCATTTTATCCGTTATCATCTTGTCCATGGTGCTCTCAAGCTGATCTCAGTCTCCTCTAAAGATCAACTTGCAGATATCTTCACCAAGTCACATCCTAAGGGACGCCTTCGTACTTTGGTTGACAAACTCAAGTTGGTCTCATATCCACCTTGAGTTTGAGGGGGGCTGTTAACATGTTTAGTGTTGTGGGCTTTAGGCCCAAACTAGATTACTTGTATAGCACACTCTTGTACTACACTTTTACTTGTACTGCACTTTACTTGTACTGCACTCATATGCCTCCTATATAAAGACAATCATATATATTCTTTAATAGAAAAATACAATACAATCATTCAGTATTTCTAACACTTACAATCAATGATTCTAATTAATTTGTGTAGGTTTTAGTTACATAACAATGGCAGAAAAATATGATTCCGTCTCAAAGATGGTGATGATGTCCTTACATCCAAAGAGCAATCAATCATTGATATCATTCCCACCCTTTAGGAAAAAAAATTTACTTTACTATTTTGATTCACTAGGTTCATGCATGCAAACGTGGACCATTTCCTCTAGAGGGCATTCGAATTCTTAAAGTTCTCTGAATCAATAGTGAAAACTGAAAAAGCATATGGGTGAGATTCCAAGGGCCCGTTTTGGTTTCATGGGCAAAAAATATCCTTTATCTATTTGTTTGGGATTTTTTTTTCTTTTTTTCTTTTCATTGTCTGTTTGGGTTTAACGATCTTAACTTCTTAAGCATTTGAAACAATACTATCAAATAGCCTCACAAATTCTCACTCTTCTCTGATCTATAGAGTAAGGTACAGTACCATCACTTCTAGATTATAGTGTCCCATAATCCCTTTATCATTTCCATTCAGCATGTAGACTTTGCTTCCAACATCTCAATAATGGGTCATGGGGGCAGCTCTGTTGCTGGCTTTTTGCAGCGGCTTCGGCCTCTGCTTTATTGCTACATAGCCACTAAATTTTATTTGTTTTTTTTTTTAATTCATGCGTCTGTTGGATAAGGACAAAAATATTTTGTTTAAAATTTTTTAAAAAGCAAGTTGTTTGTTTTTGGTAAAATTAATTGATTAAGCTTAATTATTTTAGCTTTACTATCAAGAGTTTTTGTTGTTGCGCTAATTTTTTGGGCTTGTATATTTTGTTTTACATTTTAGATTTTTTATTTTTTTATGGTCTTTAAAATGAGGAAAATATTAGAACTTAAACTTTTTTACAAATTGTTGATGTAGTGAGTGGTTATTGGTAAGTAAAAAAATGATGAAAGTGGTAAGCCTAGATGTAAACCAATAAGAATTTGTCATCTCAACATTTTGTAAAAACATTGTAAAAATAATCAACTTTCCTTGAGCTGATCCCTAAGGTGGATAACTTGGAGGTCTATGAGGAGTTTAGACCTATTTCATTGTGCAATATGCTTGTAAAGAAAATCTCGAAATTTTTTTTGGCATCGGCTTAGGGAAGTGCTTAATGAGTTGGTGGGTCTCCATTAGTCAGCTTTCATTGAAGGTAGAGGAGCATCAATGAAAACATTCTTCTGGCTCACTAGCTGGTCAGTCCGTCCAAATGATGTCATGTATCATCATTTGGACGAGTCGAGGGCAACTAGACATTGACCCAATCCAAGTTGGTAAATGTTATTGTAAAGCTGTCACTCATTTATTTCATAGGCCTGGACTGGTCACCTTCATTCCCATCTTTTAGGTTGAAAGCCTCCTTTATATTGCTTTTTCATTTTTTGTCCCCACTGCATTTGTGTTTTTTGTCCAGTTCCACACTAAAAATATTAATGTCAAAATTTTAACTCTCTTGCGTATCTAGACCTGCAATTATTCACTGCAAAGCTTACTAGTTTTGTTGTCAATCATATGGCACACCCGGCCCATAATATTCACGTCTTCAATAAAGCACTTCCAAGTTCCATACTTCCATCTTCTTCTCAAAAAAAAAAAAAAAGTTCCATACTTCCATTCAAGCAAACGAGGGTGACGTTTAAGGGTTTTATTTGGAATCATGGACAAAAATGTGTTTGTATTTATTTATTTATTTATTTATTATTATTATTATTTTTTGGTTTAGAAGTTTGATGAATTCTTTCAATGACAAAAAGAAAAAGTGTTTGGTGAATTGCAGTGGTTTTACGTGATTAAATTTTCTTGATCAATTTTTAAGATAACAAAACAAGGAATCAATTTGTTATGTATGGGATTTACTTGAAACGAAGTATCACATAATCAAATAAGCATGTGAAATAAATTTTGCAACAAAATCAAACAAGTGTCATTTATCACTTCTTCACTAGTGTTATCCTCATTATACCATGCAGTCTATGATGATGTTGAATTAATCATGATGGATTGAGAGAGTAATTGAATGATAATCGTGGATGAATGAAGAGATGGATATAGATACCAAAAAAAAAAAAAAAACAAAAAAGAAGGATATAGATGTAACAACTGTATGGCACCGTGCTTCCCAAGCCCATCTTGGGCCTTGAATTTTGATCTGATGGTGTGGCCCATGGACCTGACTTCCTTCTACCCAAGACCCCATCCTCGGCCCATAAATGTCACGGGCCTGAGCTTCGTATTGCTCAAAAACCTAAGTAGGTAATCAGCGTAGGCATGCGCTTTATCCCATCACCTGGTCCTTGCTCGGCGAACCGTCCCCGAGCAAAGGGAAAGGGAAAGGTGTTCGGGTACAATACCCCTCGCGTGCCCGATAGTGCCTTGGGGAATATCACTGCCAAGCATATCTGCTGGAGTGGGAACCAGTTCCAAGGTCACATTCACCACACCCCACTCCCACCTAAATGTCCATTTACAATCAATGACATTGGACCTCCTGTTGCACTAACTTGGAAAGCAATCATAATCCCTCCATTAATCGTTGGTTATAAATATGAGGATCTGAGGAAGGGCAGGGGGTTGGCCATTGTGGGGAGAGTTGAGAGCAATAGCTGTGAGAGCAAGACGGAATCAATAGAGGAGTCTAAGAGATATCGTTGGGCCTTCAGGCTGGAATCACCCAAAGTAGAAAATCCAAAAGCCTTAATATAAATAGATTGTGAGCCCAAGAGCGTGCTAGCCCATCAAGCGTGTTTTGGGTGCGCACAACAACATATATAGTAATATTTATTTAGTGTATACTAGTCTTGTTAAGTATTGTAGCTATAAATAGAATTTTGACTAATTGATGGATAATCCAATATACAGGTGTATTTTGGGATTTATTAGATATATAGGTGCTTTTAGGCACTAACACAAATTAGGTCTGCATAACAACTCAACTACTCCAAGGTCAATATTTGAATGAGTTTGAGTCATATCTTTTGTATTATGGTTTTTAGGTAAATATAATTTCAAGTCCTTCAATTTTATTTCAAATTTCAGTTTTGTCCTTCAATTATTGATTCTCTCAATTTGGTCCAAAATGTTTTGAAAGCACTTCAATTTTTCCTTTCTTCTACTTTTCCATTATTAAAGAGAATGACACTTGCTGATGTAATAAACTGTACACTTTTTTTTCCATCTATCCTTGTATTATTAATTTGGCACATTAAGGCTATTCTAAATCTCATAAAATTAGAGACGATGATGAAAGTGACATTCTTACATGCAAAATACATTGGTACTCATGACATGGCTTCATATTAGAAAAAAGAAAAAAGAAAAAAGACATGGCTTCACATGTGTCATGTGATGCCAGGTCTAATTTTGTGAGATTTTATTTTGTTTTAATTCCTAAATTACCACATTAATAAATAATAATGAGTGAAAAAAAAAAATGCCACACCGGCAATTGTTGATTGTACAGTGATAGCAAGACAGAGTAGGGGTGACATTGAAGGCTGAAGCTACAAAAACGTTGAGGACTAAATTGACATATAAGATATTAATAATTCATGGACAAAATTGTAATCTAATACATAATTCATGACTAAAATAATATTTTGACCTTGTCAATAACATCATATGATTCTTGTTATCTTCTTCAATTAATGTCTATACTTCTTCTCTATAAATGAATACAAATAGTTCTACTATACTCTGTACATCCTCATAATTTATCCATAGGAAAAAAATGTATATCGTTGTGTATTAGATTATGAAGTTGATGAAAAAAAAAACCCTAATTGTTTTAAGATATTGGAAGAAAATTAATTAGTTGAGCTGTTTTGAAACTATCTGGCAATATCAATGTATAACATTTGGCAAAAACAGTCTTTATGAATGAGCTAAATAATAAATCTTCCAAATTGCTTGTTGCTCACTATCTCTAGCATCTTATACTTCCATTCCAAGTTGACATTTAGTCTTGTGATGAAGTCTAATAATGTCAGACTTATATTGGCTTTAGTTGTTACCTATTTGATACATGAGCCATGCTATGTTAAAAGAGAATCAAGTTATTGCCCAACTCAGTAATTCAATTGATTTCAAAGACGTTGCTTCGTCAACTTATTTTATTGGTCTCCAAATTTATACTTCTTCTTACCAATCAAATCAAAAATGCTATTGACTACTTACTTGTTTTTTAATCATTTTTAATTGTGTTGTATTATATTTTCAAACCGTGTTAATGGAGATTGAATAATTTATTTATACACATTTTTTTTATAATTAATGAGTATTATGGCTATGCGATACACAATATAATTACAAATATTATTTGACAAATAGAGAGAAATTGTTATTAAAAAGATGATAAGAACAAAAGAGTCTATATATTAAACAACTATTAATAAAAAAAAAAGTTAATAGAAAACTGTAGGGTCACAAATTGTTGGCCCAAGCCCAAAAATTATTCGGACGATGGTTTAGTGAGCCCAGTATAATAAATTTGTAAAGAATGGGTCAAAAAGCTAGGTTTTAGTAGTTTACAATAACGGCTAGTAAATATTTCAACGATGAACAAGGGTGAACTACACGTAAAACTTGAAGAAATGGTTGTCCGAAGAGATAGTTTATGAATCAATACAATAGATATGAAAGTTAGTACAACTCTTAGTGCTACAGTAATTCTTTCTTCCCCTTTTCTTTTCTATTTTTTCGATCCCAAACTCATGGGAGATCTTTTGCATTATATAGGTCCTTTCAAGCCATCCTGATCATACACTTGTTACCCATCTACACCCTCACTTGAGTACATGTCCCATCAAGCATCTTATTTTGTTATCTGTGAGTGGCGGTAGCTGAAAACTGCACTGTTCAGGGGGCTTCTTCCCATAATGCGGTGGTAGCAGCTTTTCTTTGAGATATTTTTGTATTATTATCACATTTGTATATACTTGAAGTTCGTCCTTATCGTTGAAACTTCCTGGAGGGTCGCTTTAAATCATCCAAATACTTGCTTGACCGACATTCATCCTGTCCGAGAAGGTCAACCTCCTCGGACTATATTCCTCCATCCTCCCCTTGCGTGGTCCTTTGTTCCGGGGCCTCTCCTAATTATTTACTCTTCCTCGGGCGTATCCACGAACAGGGCTCAAGGCCCAGTATACAAGTTTGGGTTCTTACCCCCACAATAACCCCTTAAAATTTTAATTTTTCCCTCGTATCTGAGGAGAAAAAATGGGATTTTGACTTGCTTTAGAAATAGGGGTTAAAGATATAAAAGTACCTGAGTTCGCACGTGTGGGAGCATAGTTTTAGGCGCTTCTTCACTGCTACTGACATTTCAGAATTCGCGAAGCACTATTAATTGCTCTAGGCGGCGTTTTGTCCTTTGCATCCAACGGTGATGCATTAATCCAGCAGCTGGTATTTTTCCTCAAGGTTTGGGCAAGATAACTCCCACCCACTTTCCGCTTTCTATATAAAGTCTTGAGGTAAAGCACTTCACATTTACTTTGCGTATTCTCAAGCGTTCCAGCGATCTTCAGCATTTCGACACACAAAGCATCCCAAGTCACTAAGCCTCCCTTAGTCGTTTTTCCAGCAATATTTGCGAGTTTCCTCTAAAAATTTCAAGGGTCGTAACACACCTTAGTTCGTGTAAGTTTTAATTTGCTTAAACCTTCCCTTTCTCCTCGGCCAGTCTTCTCGGCCTTCAAATTTTCATTTCTTCACTCGTTAATTTTAGTAGCTCCCTTTTAGTCTGTAAAAAATGGGTAGGCTTGCGTACTTAGTGGACTCTCCTGCCAAGATAGAGGCTTTTAAGGAAAGATATCATATACCCCAGGGGGTCGATCTACGCTACTGTCCTATAGAACGAATAGGAACTGACCAAGAGGAGGGAGAGGTGGTTATCCCTATGATAGCCTTTATAGAAGGGGGAATGACCTTCCCAATGGGTACAGTAACTAGAGATTACCTTTTTAACCATAGGTTATACCCCCACCAATGTGCACCCAACCTATTCAGAGTTTTGGGTAGTGTTGATGCTCTCAACGAGCACCTGGGTCTACAGCTCACATGGCACGATGTGGTGCACATGTACGAGTGCCATTCCCAAAAAACCGCTAGATACTATCTTAAATCCCGCTCGGACATGGTAAGGATGATTTTATGCCTACCAAAATCAAATAAGGGTATGAAAGATGATTATCTTATAGCTTTAGGAGTGTGGCACGATGGCGTTCACTGTCCCGTATGAGCGGGAAAGCCAGGTGGGATACCTTAGAATTAGGCTCCCTAGCGATAGACTTGAGCTCAATCCCCCGAACTTGTCTTGTTTCCTTTCTTTTCAGTCTTTTAAGATTACGGCTTTTAATTGTTTAATCGTCTTTTCCCTTGACTGTGTTCGCAGATAGAAGGCACGTAGCCCCCAGGCTGAGCTTGACCAACGTTCAAGCCCTCAATTACCTGTTGAGATCTGAGATCTTTGTTAGCACGAACAGGCAATTACGGGCTGTACACTTAATATTGGATTTTAAGCCCATCTCGGACACATTCCTAGACGCCGACTACGCCATAAGATCAGGTGACCCGCTGATACATCGGATTGACGTGTCTCGGCCCAATTTCTTGGCACCGAACGATCTTCCACCTGTACCATATCCAATCCCAGAGGGTGCTCCTCTAGTCGTCCCCCCAATTCAACAAGTTCCCCTCGAAGTGGTAACTGTCGAAGAAGGTGTTGCCTCTTCTAGTTCCTCACTCGAAGAAGAAATTGACAAATTTCAATTCGAAGAAGAGGAAGCACAAGGAGTAGGAGTAATTGTAGCATCGAAGGCAAAAGAAGAACCGGATAGATATTCAAGTGTTCAGGCCCCCGCACCTGTAATTACTTGTTTGGAGGATTCTTCGGACGAAGAGGCAGAGGAGATGGCTCCAAAGACAGATGGCAAGAGTTTGAAAGAACTCCTGAAGGGGAGGAACACTGCACCCAACCCTACAGAAGCCAAAAAGTCCAAACCTTCAGCAAATCTCCCTCCTCTTCCCCCTCAGCTTCCTGCCGACCTTGGGCTAAAGCCAATCTCAGAGCTGAGGAGGAAGAGACAACACGAAGTCCCTGAAGAAGGCGAGGTAAGCCCTTTGAAGGGGAACAAACGGCAGAAGGTGTCCAAGGACCAGCGAGGCACTAGGTCCTCTTCTGTTGAGAGCCGAGAGGATCTCCTCGAAACTGATGTGCGCCGACCACCGCGCATATGGTCTCCTAAGATGGAGCTAGATGGTGCTCCACTTCCTTAGGATACTTCAGTCAGGAATTATTAAGGGGGGTAAGGCAGGTCTTATTGTTAAGGTCCTGGAGCAACCACTTTTCCTACCAAGAGATATGGAAGCTTACAGGCACTTCAATCAACAAGAACTCTACTTATCCCTAAAAAGGGACCTGGCCATGGTAAGTGATTTATTCCGCTTTTCCAAGTAAAGCATTTATCGTTTTTACTCATCTCTCTTCTTTGTTTTATACTAAACTTTTTCATTCTGTTGTGTAGATTACCCAGCAAGTTTACGTGGCCGAAGAGTGGAATAAGGATGCCCGCAATGAAGCCAAGACGGCGGCCCATCATTGGTCCGAGGTAGAGAAAGCCTTGGGCAACCTCAAGGAGGACCATGCTAAGCTTTCTGAGGAGCTAAAAGAGGCTATTCAACAGAGGGACAGTGCTGATGCTGGCCTCAAGACTGCAGAAAGGCAGGCAGAAGATCAACGTAAGCAGCTACACTCAACTGAAATCAACCTCGCTACCGAGAGGTAATTTGTGAAAGACCTTCGCGCCGAGCTTCAAAGGGTCAACGAGGATGCCTAATTGGCCAAGGAGGCAGCTGAGGCTGAGAAGCAGGCAGCATATAAGTTTAGGGTGGAGGAGACTCAAGTCAGACTTATGGACGAACTCTCTGTAGTATGTAGAGAATACTGTGATGTATCTTGGGGTAAAGCCCTTGATGCTGCGGGAGTCCCTATTGATTCTGACTTGAGGTGACCTGAGAGCATTTATTACGATCCTGATATTCGCGAGCTCCTAGGTCCTGACTCTTCTCATTCCGAGCAAGCTCTAGAGGCATCCAAGAAGGCACCGGTGGACCCAGCCCTTCCTGCTCCCCTGAAAGTTTCTAAGGAATTGACCCAGGCTGGTGGCTAGGAACAGGGAACTGAGGTTCCTCAGGATAAGGGCAAGGGCCATGACAAAAAGGAAACTCATCCCAAGTCCCAAGACCAAGCTCAGGATGTTGCTGCTTCTCTGTCCAGCCAAACTGTCAATCCTCTTGGCTCCAAAGCAAGTCTTAGATATTAGGTTTTTCTTTTTCTTTTATTGTTATTGTTGCTGTTGTTGTTATTGTTTTTTTTTTATTTTTTTTTTTAGTCAAGATGTAAAATGCTCTTTTGCCAATTAATGAACGTATTTTTCTTTTATTCTTTATATCTTTACTGTGCACACCATAAGGTTTATTGTTATTGCAGATATGTTGCCACTTTAACTTGAGTAGAATCAATAACAATACCTTGCTAATAACACAGATAACTTAACTAATCACTGGCAAAAAATAGGCTGTATTATAATTAGTAATGGAATTGAGTAGATAATTAAGTACTTTACCTGAATTGGATTCTGTCTAGCACCTACAAAGGACAACGCTGCGTGCTACTTTAACCCTGGCTTGGGATCCGAGAAACTTAACATGATCTAGGATCCGTCCAAACATTTATAAAAATTATAAGGGGGTGCTAACTAAGTCATATCAGTTGGTTTGAATACTACAGACATGATTGAGTTTAAGTTTAAACACTGAGGAAAAATATCGTGGAGTGTTAACTAACTCATATCATCTGATCTGAGGACTACAGGCATGATTGAGTTTATATTTAAAAACTTAAAAAAAAAATGTCGTGGATTGTTAACTAACTCATATCATCTGGTCCGAGGACTATAGGCATGATTGAGTGTAAGTTTAAACACTTAGGAAAAATGTTGTGGAGTGTTAACTAACTCATATCATCTAGTCCAAGGACTACAGGCATGATTGAGTTTAAGTTTAAACACTTAGGAAAAATGTAGTGGAGTGTTAACTAACTCATATCATCTAGTCCAAGGACTACAGGCATGATTGAGTTTAAGTTTAAACACTTAGGAAAAATGTCATGGAGTGTTAACTAATTCATATCATCTGGTCCGAGGACTACAGGCATGATTGAGTGTAAGTTTAAACACTTAGAAAAAATGTTGTGGAGTGTTAACTAACTCATATCATCTGGTCCGAGAACTACAGGCATGATTGAGTTTAAATTTAAACACTTAGGAAAAATGTCATGGCAAAGTACAAAGGCTTTATATACAAAACATATATATCGATTAATAATGATACCTTCTTAGGTTATTTACATTTCACGGTCGTGGTATTACATGCCCATCCAGGTCTTCTAGAAAATAGGCCCCAATGCCAGCCCTTACGGTAATGTGGTACGGCCCTTCCCAGTTAGGTCCTAATTTTCCCCATGTTCGGTTCTTTGCAGTGCCCAAAACTTTTCTCAGTACTAAATCACCAAGGGCCAGTGGTCTCAGCTTCACGTTGGTGTCATAGCCTCGTTTGAGCTTGTGTTGATAATATGCCAATTGGACCATTGCATTCTCCCTCTTTTCTTCAATCAAGTCTAAGCTTTTCTCCAGCAAATCATTGTTCTCGGATTGAATAAGCTGGTTCTTAGGTTGGGAGACTAGTTTCTAAAGGAATGACAGCCTCAGCACCATAAGTCATTGAGAATGGGGTTTCCCTAGTAGGCTTGCGAGGGGTGGTTTGATATGTCCAAAGGACATGTGGAAATTTTTCCACACATTTGCCCTTTGCATCGTCTAGTCTCTTCTTTAACCCATTCACTATGACCTTGTTAACAGCTTCTGCTTATCCATTTCCTTGGAGATAGGCAGGGGTAGAGTATTTGTTTGTAATTCCTAGCTCACAGCAGTATCTTCTGAATGCTTTATTGTCAAACTGAAGGCCGTTGTCCGAGATGAAGGTATTAGGGATCCCAAATTAAGTAATAATGTTTTTCCAGACAAATCTCTTGGCATCAACATCTCTGATATTTGCTAGGGACTCAGCCTCGACCCATTTGGTGAAGTAATCCGTGCCGACTAGCAAATACCTCTTGTTTCCTGCTTTTTTAGGGAAAGGGCCCACGATGTCCAAGCCCCATTGAGCGAATGGCCATGGGTTGGATAATGGATTAAGGACCCCTCCTGGCTGGTGTATGTTTGGCGTGAACCGCTAGTACTGATCGCATTTTTTAACATATTCTTGGGCTTCCTTCTGCATATTTAGCCACCAATAGCCCTAAGTGATGGCTCTGTGCGCCAGGGATTTACCTCCTGTGTGGCTTCCGCAAATTCCCTCATGTAACTCTTCGAGGAGCGCCCTAGTCACTTCAGGATGCACACATAGTAAATATGGTCCCGAGAAGGAGCGCTTATATAATTTCAGGTCCTCGGACAGCCAAAACCATGCAGCCTTCTTTCGTATCTTGTCAGCTTCAGACCTTTCTTCAGGCAGAGTGTCCTCTTGCAAGAACAGCACCACCGGGTCCATCCAACTGGGCCCAACTCTTACTTGGTGAACCTGAGCTGCTTCTTCTCGTGACTCTCTACGTCCGCACAAATGTTCTACAAGAATAACCTAAGGAAGGCCTTAGGTAGAGGAAGTCGCCAGGGTGGCTAGGGAGTCAGCATAAGCGTTGCCGCTTCTGCGGATGTGCGATAAACTAAAAGATTCGAACTCTGATCGCAGGTGTCTAACCTGCCTCAAGTATTCCTGCATTCTTTCATCCTTCGCTTCGAATTCTCTCTTCACCTGGCTGACCACCAACCTTGAATCCGAGAACATTTCTATTATCTTTCCTCCCATTTTTCTGACCATAACCATCCCTATCAGTAGAGCCTCATATTCAGCTTCGTTATTTGTTGCCACAAAATCCAACCTCAATGATTTTTCAATGGTGACCTTTTTCGGAGACACAAGCACTAGCCCCACGCCAGAGCCCTTATGATTCGCTGGGCCATCGACGTATACTTCCCAGGATGAAGGACCTTGCTGGGAGATCAAGGCAACCGATTTTCCATCCACGTTCGGTGCTGCTGTTACTTCTTCTAGTGAGGGCTTTGTGAATTCGGCTACCAGGTCTGCTAGGACTTGCCCCTTGACCGAGGTGCAGGGCATATATTTAATATCAAAAGCCCCTAGAATTGTGCCCCATTTGGCGATCCTCCCCGTGTAGTCGGCACTCTTGAGTATAGGTTTAAGTGGGAGTTGTGTGAGAACGACGATCGTATGTGCTTGGAAATACTAGGGTAACTTTCTTGTATCGTGCACCACGGCCAGGATGGTTTTCTCCAAAGGTAAATACCGCACCTCAGCCTCATGCAGTGACCTGCTCACGTAATAAACTAGCCGTTGCATGCCATTATCAACTCGTATCAACACCAGACTCACAGCATGGAGGGCCACGGCGATATAGGCAAAAAGGACTTTATCCTTTTTGGGACTGGACATAATAGGAAGCCGAGAGGGGTAGTCTTTAAGTTGCTAGAAGGCCGAGGCACATTCCTCGGTCCATTCAAACCCCTTCCACTTATTCAATAGCTGGAAGAATGGTCGGCACCTATCTGCTGATCTGGAGATGAAACGATTCAAGGCCGCAATCATTCAGGTCAATTTTTGAACTTCCTTGGGATTCCGAGGAGGCTGCAAGTTGTTGATTGCTTTGATCTGGTCGGGATTTACCTCAATTCCCCTATGGGTGACCATGTAGCCCAGAAACTTGCCCGATCCCACACCAAATAAGCACTTGGAAGCGTTTAAGCGCAACTTATGTTTTCTAAGGACTTCAAAAATGTCTCTGAGATCCCCAATATACTCAGATATGACCTTGCTTTTCACCACAATGTCATCAATATAAACTTCCACGCTCTTACCCAACTGAGGCTCAAACATCCTCGTCATCATCCTTTGGTAGGTAGTTCCTGTGTTCTTTAGACCGAATGACATCACCTTATAGTGGTAATTCCCAATAGGAGTGACAAAAGTAGTATTTTCCTGATCATCCAAGACTAGTGGTGTTTAATGATACCCTTGAAAAGCATCCAGGAAACTCATCCAAGGGTGGCCAACGGTAGCATCAACCAGCTGATCAATTTTGGGCATAAGGAATGAATCTTTTGGACAGGCTTTATTCAAATTTGTGAAGTCTACACACACTCGCCATTTTCCGCTCTTCTTCTTTACCACCACAGTGTTAGCCAACCATTTAGGATAAAATACTTCCTTAATTGCTCCGGTTCGTTTGAGTTTCATCACCTCTTCTTTGACAGCGTCTGTGTGTTCCTTAGATGGGCGTCGGAGCAGTTGCTTTTTAGGAATGATAGCCGGGTTAATGTTTAGATGATGGCAAATGAAATCTGGATTTACTCCCGGGGCCTCAATGGAGTCTTATGCAAATACGTCAATGTTTGTTCTGAGAAATTCTATCAGCTCTTCCTTCTTTTGAGGAGGCAGCAGGGATTCAACTTGAAAGAACCTTTCCGGATCATCACCAATAATAACCTTTGTTAAGCCTTCACATTCTGCTCCCTTGGCTAAGTCCTCGATATTCAGCACCGAGGATTTTAACTGCTATAAGTCATTTTCATTATGGGCTGAGGACTCATCTTCAGGTTTATGCCGGATCGCTGCCACCAAACATTGTCTGGCCACCAATTGGTCTCCCAAAATCTCCTTAACCTGTCATTCGGACGGGTATTTGACCTTCTAGTGAAGAGTGGAAGAAACAGCTCCTAGTGTATGAAGCCAAGGGGCCACGATTGCGGTGTAGGGCGAGTAAGCATCCACCACGATAAAATTTACTTCCACTACTTTCGGGCCAGTTTGCACGGGCAGCCTGATTTGGCCTTTTGGGATGACCACCTTCCTATCGAAGCTCACCAAGGGAAAGCTGTAGGGTGTTAGGTCCTCGGATGTTAAGTTTAGCCCCTTATAAAGGTCGGGGTACATTATTTTAGCACCACTACCTTGGTCCACCATCACTCTCTTCACATCATACCCCCTATCCTGAGGGTGATCGCTAAAGCATCATCATGGGGTTAGATAGTTTCGATTTTGTCTTCGTCCGAGAAGCCCAATACTGGTTGAATTTCCATTCTAGCCCTCTTTGGCTCTTTGTTAACATCTTTGGAGGGCAGTTGAGCAACGGATAGTATTCTAGACGGGCAAGACCCAGTTCTTCATAGTGCGGCAAAGATAACATTTATGGTGCCCAAGGGGGGTCTTGAGGAATCATCTCTTCGGGATCCTGTGTTTGCTTGGCTCCCTTGACCATGGGCATGGTGCAAGAATTGTTTTAACTTGCCTTCACTGACGAGTTGGTCCAAGTGGTCCCACAGACTTCTGCAATCCTCCGTGGTATGTCCATGATCTTGGTGATATTGGCAATAGAGGTTGTGGTTGCGCCTTTCAGGGTTTCCCACCATTTTGTTTGGTCTTTTGAAGAGGGGCTCATTCTTGATATTCTCCAAAATTTGATGCACCAGTTCTCGGAACACGTTGTTAACTGTCTGAAGATTTGCTGACCCTGGTTGTCTGACTACATCTCTCCACGGCCTGTTGTTGTCGTGTCGATCTGACCTGAAATCCCTCATTTCTTGAGGGATAACCTTATCCTTTCCCTTACCCTGCTGCTGGTCTTCCTCGACTCTTTTATACTTATCAATCATGTCCATCAGTTGGCGCACACTGATAACAGGCTTACCCGTCAGAGACTTCCTCCGACCGTGTTCAGTTGGGAGGTCGAGCTTAAAGGAGCTGATAGCTACTTCGTCAAAATCACCGTCCATCTCGTTGAACAACTCCCAGTACTTATCTGAATATGTTTTCAGAGTTTCACCCTCTCACATGCTCAAGGACAGTAGGAAGGCCAATGACTGAGGAACCCTGCGACACGTGGCAAAACGGGAACCGAATGCCTGAGTGAGCTCTTGGAAAGAACTTATAGAGTCTGCTTTCATGCTATCGAACCATCTCATAGCAACTGGTCCTAGACTAAACGGGAAGACTTTGCACATCAAGGCTTCATCCTTAGAATAGATGGCCATTCTTTGATTGAAATGACTCACGTGTTCCACAGGGTCTGTTCGGCCATTATAGATGGTGAACGTCGGCTGATGGAAGCGTTGAGGGAGTTTTGCATCTTCGATTTTACGTGTGAAAGGCGACCTGGAGATTTGTTTCAGAGCCCTACTCATAGCGTCGTTTCCTACGTCTTGACGTGATAGGCTCCACGCCTTCCGTTAACGATGATGCTCTTCTTCATAGGTGAAGGATTCGTTATGTGGGGTTCGAGACCTCCGCCTATAATTAGCGTCTCTTTCGTCGTTAGAGGAAAGGTCTGAATCCTTGGAAGCCTTTCTCCTCTTTGCATGGCGTAACTCTCTTTTTAACCGCTCAATTTCTAGCTGCATGTTATTATTGTCATTTGCATGAGAGATATGGTCCCCCTTTCGAGGTTGACTCCGGTCAGTGTGTGTGGTGTGGACGCTTCCTTCGCAGTCATCTCTCCGCTCAAGGTTGAGGAAAGGGTTATCGCATTTAGAACCTCTCGATTCCGCTTGTTGTGGACCTGGTTCTGCCATAGTTATCTGTTATACTCACTATCACTCAAGCTCTTCCCATAGACAACGTCAATTGTAGGGTCACAAATTGTTGGCCTAGGCCCAAAAATTATTCTGACGATGGTTTAGTGAGCCCAGTACAATAAATTTATAGAGAATAGGCTAAAGAGCTAGATTTTAGTGGTTTACAATAACGGCTAGTAAATATTTCAACGATGAATAAAGGTGAACTACACGTAAAGCTTGAAGAAACAGTTGTTCGAGGAGATAGTTTATGAATCAATACAATAGATATGAAAGTTAGTACAACTCTTAGTGCTACAGTAATTCTTTCTTCCCATTTTCTTTTCTATTTTTTCGATCCTAAACTCATGGGAGATCTTTTACATTTTATAGGTTCTTTCAGGCCATCCTGATCATACACTTGTTACCCATCTAAACCCTCACTTGAGCACATGTCCTATCAAGCATATTCTTTTGTTATTTGTGAGTGGCGGTAGCTGAAAACTGTACTGTTCATGGGTTTTCTCCCCATAAATGCGGCCAGAAAAGTTGCTGCAGTGCATTTAATGCGGTGGTAGCAGCTTTTCTTTGAGATATTTCTGTATTATTATCACCTTTGTACGTGCTTGAAGTTCGTTCTTATCGTTGAAACTTTCTAGAGGGTCGCTTTAAATCATCCAAACACTTGCTTGACCGACATTCATCCTGTCCGAGAAGGTCAACCTTCTTGAACTATATTCCTCCATCCTCCCTTTGCGTGGTCCTCTGTTCCAGGGCCTCTTCTAATTATTTACTCCTCCTCGGGCGTATCCACGAACAGGGCCTAGGGGTCAAGGCCCAGTATACAAGTTTGGGCTCTTATCCCCACAAAAACTATTATTAAAAATGAAAAATTTCAATTAAGTAAGATATCTATTTGGAGCAAAAATACAACTATACAAAAAAAAAAAAAGGAAGAATATATATATATATATATATATATAAAATGATCTTTTCAAAAAAAAATGATAAAAAATTGCATTTTATCCAATAAAAACCCAACCCATGAATAGGCATATCTCAAATTATACCATATTGAGAGTAACTAATGACAAGTTGACAACAATGAGGGTCGGACATCATCAATTAGAAAAAGGTGATTTGTGCATTGGGCTTTGCTTGGGCCCCAGTTCACCCACCACCATCTAAGATTCCAAACAATTCATCTACTTTCACAAAACCGAATCCGAAACCCGAATACATCTCGAACCGCTTTCTTTCGGATCACACACCGAATGCGGATCCAATTCGGGTCGATACCGTTATTTCAGACAAAATCAAATTGAATCACTCTCACAGTCTCACTGACACTCTAGGGTTTATCTCCTTCTTCTTCTTCAGTAGCACCCTGAAAAACCCTAGCCCTCAAAATCCCCAAATAACAAATGCCTCGAAACGACGACGTTCGGTTCACTTCGTCGTCTCTGAAAATCCCTCTCAGTCCTCCAAAACCCTCGCCTTTCAATTTTCCATTCTGCTCCCAAATCGCGAAGACCCGAAACTCTCTCGCTCAGCTCGTCTATTCTGTCAAGACTCGCTCCGAGTTCAAACAATTCAATTTCTCTCGTTTCTGGAGCCGCCTGGCCGAGTCGACTCAGTCCGCGTTTACGTCTGGGGATCGGCGATCGGCGTCGTCGATAGGGCGATCGTCTCTCCTCTGCTCGGCGTCGTTGTCTTTAACTCGGTCCGCTGAGTCGGCTCAGTCCGAGGACAAGAAGAATGAGAGATTGTTGTTTATACCGAAGTCGGCGCTTCTCTGTTCGGCTTCGTTGGCTCTGACTCGAGCCGCTGAGGAGTCTTCTTCTTCTTCTTCTCAGAAGGGGCAGAATCCGAGCCGGAGCGATGAGGAGAGGGTGCTGATCAGTGAAGTGCTGGTGAGGAACAAGGATGGGGAGGAGCTCGAGAGGAAGGACTTGGAAATGGAGGCATTGCAGGCGCTGAAGGCGAGCCGAGACAACTCGGCACTCACTGTGCGCGAGGTTCAAGAGGATGTGCATAGGATCATATACAGTGGATACTTCCAGTCGTGTATTCCAGTCGCGATGGACACGCGTGATGGCATCAGATTGGTGTTTCAGGTATCATTTCTATTGGTTTCATCAATCAGCATAAGAAATATAGAATTTTGACATGGTTTTGTTATTTGGAATTGATATTAAATGATGTTTGTGGCAATACGTATGTTTGATTTTGGGAAGAAATGAAAGAATTTGAAATGGTTTTGTTAGAAAGAGATGACATATAATGATTTGGCCATTGGTATTTGTATTTAGATGTCATGTTGGAATTGGATTATGGGAAGAAGTGGAAGAATTTGAAATGATTTTGTTAGAAAGAGTTATTTATTTATTTAAAACTTGGGTTTTTATGTCACATGTGAGTGTAATGGTTGTGAGTTTGGGTTCAAATTGATAGGAGAGAAGACGAAGATATTGATGAGGATGAGTTTGCGTTACAAGGTGTTAGTTTGAGCAGCATTTATGGGAAAGACAATAGAGATTGTTAAAAAAGAATTTATGGTACAGGGAAGTCATTTCTTCCAAAGAGATAGGAGTAGGACCTCGACTTTGCACTGGAGTATGAGGCTATGATCCATTCTTTTAATCTAGCGTGACTCCTTGTTTCATGAAAGAAGAAAAGTAAATCCCACGTTGTGTAGTGAATGTTTTCTTTGAGGTAATAAATTTTATTGAAGAGGAGTTACCTTATGTACATAGGAAGTATATATATAGGGGACTCCTAATGAATTACAAAGAAGGAAAATTACAATATAGAAAGAAGGTACAATTACCCAGTGAACCCCGAACACAAAGAAAATAAAAGTTCACAATTTCATAAGCAATGTCCCAATGCAGCAATAATTTTTCTATTATCTCACTGTTACTTCTACACATTCAACACCAATTTATCAAAAGTGATTCCTCTGTTAATAGAATTGTCACCCCCAAGGTTAGACCAATCGACTGGAGTCAATTCTTTAGGAAGCAGGGGTCACTAGTTTGAGTTTCCCCTTTCTCCTCCTTTTGAAGATTGTGAATTAAGATCTGTTTCTCATGCACGTGCTGATTTTTTCACCATATCTGCCTTTTTATCTTTGAGGTGTTTATATTGTGACATTTTGTATCTATCAAAAAAAATATTGTGACATGTTGTGAGTAATCTTCTGTGAAAAATGTACATACGTATCCTAACCATTTTAAGAAACATGTTCTTAATTTAGTTCAGCATGGTATAAAATTTAATATTGGTTTTATTGTCGCATAAGGTAGAACCAAACCAGGAGTTCCAAGGGTTGGTATGTGATGGAGCTAATGTTCTTCCAGCCAAGTTTCTAGAGGATGCTTTCCGCGATGGATATGGTAGGTTTTCTTATATCTTCTTATATGTGTATCTGTGTGGATATGCGTGCATGTATATGATAATATTTGCTTCTTAGGTCTGCTGGTCTTGAAATGTGCTCATCAGAGACCTTTATTGTTTTTGAATTTTGGTGTCAAGTTGTGCAGGAAAAGTGATTAATCTCAGGCGTTTGGATGAAGCAATAACTTCCATTAATAATTGGTACTCAGAGCGGGGCTTTTTTGCCTTGGTGAGTGCTTGGTTTGTGAAAATTTATTATGTTTACTCTCTTTAGGAATGTAGAGTTATTTTTCTTTGTGCTGGTAGGAATGATGAATTGATTTTCTGGAGACATGATATTTACCTTGGTTTGTGAAGACAACTGCTCATATTAATGGATAATTGTTTTTTATCGTTCTCAAAGGTTTCAAATGTTGAGATTTTCTCTGGAGGTATTCTTAGGTTGCAAGTTTCTGAAGCTGAGGTCAATAATATCTCCATACGTTTCCTTGATAGAAAGACGTAAGAGTTGCCTATTTGATTTACATGCATGCATATTTATCAAAACAAAATTTACATGCATGCATCCGTTCATTCCTACACAGTATTGGTACCATACATTACCTAGCAACAGCAGTACTGGAAGGAATTTGTGATTAATTTGTGTCATTGCTATGACTTCAGTGGTGAGCCAACTACAGGGAAGACAAAGCCCGAAACAATACTTCGGCAACTTACAACCAAGAAGGGACAGGTACTTCATCTGTCTTGTTTTCAGTATGTATATAGATAATGTTACTCTGAGTAATTCTTGAGGAATGGGCGTTCTTACTTTGGGAAGAACCTGCGATGACATGAGTATCTGCTAAGGAAAGAGGCTTTGCTTTTTTTGTGCATTCAAGAGTTTCTCTTGCTTCTAGCTCTTTTCTTTCATTTTTTATCATTATCATTTCTTTGGAGGAATAGATATTCTTGCTTGTTATTCATGATCACAATATTGTACTTTATGATGTTAATTGTAACTTTGACTAAATTATAATCTGAAGCAAATTGCTTTCCCTTTTTTGCAATGAATGGGTCTTCCTTGTGGAATGCACGAGATTTATTTGGTACTTGCTGATTGATAAGGTGTTTTGCATCTTGAATGATCCTTCTTCAGGTCTACAGTATTCTTCAAGCAAAAAGAGATGTAGACACTGTATTAACTATGGGAATCATGGAGGATGTTAGCATTATTCCCCAGCCTGCAGGTGGTGAGTTAAATCTTTCTTTCTTAATCATTCCCTGTCGAGGTATATTTGTTTTGCAATTAAGATATTATACAGCATGGTAAGCTAACTTATTCTTTGATATACTAAATAGTTCTATTACAATTCTAAATCTTGAAAAATTATTTTTATTAAGAAACTTATCTGATTTGAGCTGAAACATAGAGGCATAATGCAAATATGAGGAAACCATTTCAATCCAACTTTGTTGAAATTATGATGATCATTATAATAAACTCTAATTGCAAATCTATTCTATGACATACACTGTCCCTAAAGTGGATTAGAGTTTTCGGTGACTTTCAACTGAGATTTGGAATGAGAAGCCCTTTGGTGAAAGCCTTGACAATTTGTTATTTAGATGGAGAAAAGTGATGTTGTCCAAATTTGCATGTGTTCAGATTCCTGAAGACATGATATCTTGACATTAGTAACTTTGGAAAATAAGATTGCTAGCAAGGAGAGCCATATGGTTGCAGCAGCATTTGGACAAACTTTGCAAGAGTATCACTATGAAATGGGGTGTGATAAGCCTTTAACCATGAGAAAGAAATCTAGAGGACCTAGATTCTTCATTGCACACACAGACCTAGATTTGAATTGTTTAGCTAAGCCTGCTTGGTCTGAATTGTATAGTTAAATCCTTAGGTGCCAGGTTGAAGGTCAGAAAAATATCTTACCAAATATGCCCTATAAAGTTTCATTTCTACTAGACAGGCTTAGTAAATTTTAAGTGATAGTTTGTCCAACCATTGTTTATAACACAGTTGCTTCATTTCACTTATAGAAGAACAGTTACCTAATTTTATTCCTGTTTCCATTTTTATCCATTATATATCTTAGTTTTCAGCCATGGCAGAAGTAATGAAAAGGACAATGTCAATTAAGGGATTAATAGAGAATAGGCTCTAGATAGCGTGGAATGGAGGCAAAGAATACATATGGCCGACTCTAACTAATATATTGAGGATCCATAGCTCACCCCAAATTTTGGGACTAAGGCTTCATTTGTTGTTGTTGTTCTTTTCAGTCATGGTGGAGAGAAATTGGGTGATGTGGTGAAGAGAACTTAGATCTACTGTTTGAGAAGGATTTAAGAAGAAATTCCATACAACAAACAACATCAAGGCAAATAAAAAGATAATAGGATTGAAGTTGGAACAATCAAATATCAATTTCTAGGCTCAAAGAGCTCAAGAAATATTCAAACCTGAAATTTCATGAAATATATAAGAAACGAGTAGACTGCCCTACAATGACTAAAATGTGGCTATTAATAATAGCCCTTAGTAACTCTAGAATCTTAGCCCTTCATCTTACATATAACAATTAAATTTTAACCATCTAACTTCATTAAAAGTCACATGCTAGTGACATGACCTTTTAAAATACTAAGACATATTAATAAAAGAGACTTGAGGTTTAACCCTGCCTATACCAAAAATCAATTGGTATCTTGGCCTGATGATAAACAACAATCATTATGGAGCGGACACTGTAGGTTGAAATTCTATCGATATAATAATAAAATATAAAATAGTGAAACAAAAGACAATGGACTATTTCCCCTCACCCCCCCCCCCCCCCCCCCTCTTATTTCTTTGGTCTTAAATTCTCATTCATCACTGAGACATACCGCTTTTGAGTCAATTTGTGTTTGTGATACTGGGGATCAAGGATTCAATTTGGGTATCCAATTAAATTATTTTCTCTTGAGAGAAGGTATTTTTTCGAGTAATAATATTATCCCTGGAATCCTATGTCCTCTCTGTTTCCAAACTAGTCTGGATTTCATAGTTAATCCCTAACCTATTTGGTAATATGAAACATTTGTCTATTGGAACATCCTGGATTGTTCATGTTTATGTGTAATTCTTTTTTTTTTTTTGAGGATACTTATCCAAAAAAAAAAAAAATTGAGGTCAAAGGATGAAAAATAAAAAAATAAAAAAATCTGTTAGTCATGGTGAATACATTAACAACAATAAGCCATCATCTACTAACACCAGAAGAACCCCAGTTGGACTATAAAACTGAAAATCACTTCTTTTTCGGGTTCTTTATTCTGCCCAGTTTTTGAGACCATGATAAATGCCAATATAATGATCTTATGTGTGCATTCTTAAGTGGAGATGCTTCTGTGTTAATATGTGCTTCAATTTGTTTTTTCTTACTATTTGACTTTTCGAATCTTATTTATCTACTTTGACTAAACTGCGCTTTTGACCCTTAATATTTGATGCTGTTTTCATATTGGTCCTGTTGTTGACTCCTGTTAGTAATCTGATTTTTAAGTGCCAGATAAGTAGTGTCCATTGAGCCATGTCACCCATATAATGCTAGGTGACCAGATTACTGATGGAAATGGGTGGCAAGGCCAATATGAAAATGAAATCAAACATGAAGGGCCAAAGTGAAAATTTTGATTGTAAAGGAGCCAAAAATGTACTCTAGTCTTATTTTTAATTGTCAAATTTTTTTCCCCAACATGACAGATACTGGTAAGGTTGATATGGTAATGAATGTTGTTGAGCGACCAAATGGAGGTTTTTCTGCTGGAGGTGGAATATCAAGTGGGTAAGTGATGTTAGTTTAAAGGGCACTTTCATGCGTATAATCTGACCTAGCTTTCTTTTATTTCTAAATTTCAAAATTTAATTTTTAATTTTTGTGCTGTATAATATTTACCTGGTGATATTTCAATTTATAGGATTACAAGTGGCCCTCTATCAGGACTCATTGGAAGGTAAGCTTACTGACTATATTACCTGATTGGTACATTTTTCCAATTTTATTTCTTCTTTCTGCTTCATTACATGACATTTGTGCATTGTTATGTGTATTTTCTCTCAAAGGAACCTTCTATATCTATAGGAATAAATGCAGTTGTTTTGATCCTCTTATAACTCGGGACAGAAATGACCAGTTTAAATGGTCTATTTTTTAATCTAGAGGTAAGCCATAGGTTTACAAATTGATCTGAGCAAAAGTGTGTTACCTTACTTGCACATTTGCCTCCCATTGAAGTGTTTATCTCAACGCAACATTACATGGTGAATGCAATTCTTGAATTTGTACCCACAGTGACACCTGTATGTGAGTTAATATTAAATGGTAACCAACATAAGTTGAAGTTTGGTGGGTTGTGTCTCCTTGGTCTAACTCATCAATTTGTTAGTCTTGGTTGGTTATATTGCATATCATACAAATTGTAGCATGTTTGGCTTTTTGTTACAGATTTGTCAGGGTTACCAGCACCACTGCACTACTTGTGTTAATTCTGATTGTTACAATTTTTGATAAGAGGATTGGTTTCAATCTTCTGTGGGAGCTCTGTTTGCCTCCCTGCTACACATTTTAACATTAAAATCTTCTTTTGACTGCTATATGGACTTATATTGTTATTGTTGTTTAGTTCCATATTCTCTAATATTTTTTCTTTGATAAGTAATATAATTTTTATTGAAAGAAAAAAGGGTGAAGCCTGAAATCACTGGTAGAATATAAGAGCCAAGCAACAATTTAAAAATTAAAATTACAAAAATCAAGAAACTCCAAAGAAGAACAATTAAAATCATCAATGTGCCTTTACCAATGAAACATGAGCTTGAATTGAATTGAAGGTGCTTCAATTCCTTCAGCCGATCCAATGTTATGTTCATGCCAAATAAACCTCATTAAATGTAAAGGAATGGTGTCCCACATAACCAAGGTAGCCAAAGGCAAAAGGCCACCTTAAGGCGCCAAGGCCTTGTATTACTTGAGGAATGAGGTGACAAAAAAGTGCTAGCCTGATTAGAGGCATTAAATTCTAAAAATAATTATTATACATGTAAAACTTAAATCATATGTACCTAATGTATTGAAAATTCGGAATCTCATAATCAAGTGTGTTATAAATGTGTTGCATGAAGAATTTAGGTCTATTATTCCATTTCAAAATAGGCTTAACATGATTTCGGCTCTAATAATTAATAATAAATTAATTAATCTAACAATAAGTTTTACAACAAGCTTCTGGAAGTTATTTAATCTAAAAATAGGTTTTTTAACAAGTTTCTGTAAATTAATATTCTAATAACAGGTAATACAATTTAAAAAATGGTTTAATTATTAAAAAAAAAAAAACGCCGAGTCTCTCGCCTTAGTGCCATTTTCATTGCTTAAGGTGGTTGCCTTGCTCACCTAGGCTCTAAAGGTGAGCACCTCACTAATGGCTTTCTCACCTTAGAGCCTTAGAGGCACCTTAGTGGTGCCTTAACATGCCCAGGTGCCTAGGTGAGTGCTTGGCTTGCCTTTGACTACCATGCACATAATTGGGCTTTGATGGCCCCTGCAACCATCTCTCTGAAATATAAGTATATCTTTCACCAAGAAAGCATGGCCCCAAAGCACCAAATAATGAGAAAACCATAGACCAAAGGTTACTTTAGCTGGTGCGCAGTGTAGGAGAAAATTATTAATAGTCTCCCACATCCAATCAACAATGATAATGCTTATTTGGAAAAAAAAAAGAAAAAGAAAAAATAAATAAAATTTTTCTGGTCATAACATCTAGTGTTACACTAGATTGTCTAGATTCTTGCGACTTTGCATTTAAGCTTTTTAGCTTATTTCAATTTCTATTTCAATTGCAGCTTTGCGTACTCTCATAGAAATGTTCTTGGAAGAAGCCAGAAACTCAATATTTCTTTAGAAAGGGGCCAGATTGACTCAATATTCCGTATAAACTACACAGACCCATGGATTGAAGGAGATGACAAGCGGACATCCAGAACAATAATGGTTCAGGTAATCTCTTTTTTTTTTTTTTTGGGGGGGGGGGGATTGTCTCATTACTATGAATTTCTTTATGGTAGGAAGCTGAATATCACGCAACCTTCTTCTTCCTCTTTATTTTTATTTTATTTTATTTTCTTTTTTTCACTTCAATATTTTTCTTTCCAGAATTCAAGAACCCCTGGAACTCTCGTTCATGGTGACCGACTTGCTGATAGAAGCCTGACCATTGGCCGTGTCACGGCTGGTATAGAGTACAGTCAACCAATCAGGCCAAAGTGGAGTGGAACATCAGGACTTTTTTTTCAGGTACTTTTACAAAAATAACCATTTCCATCACTGGTTTTGATGAAAATAGGATGATTTCTAAACTGAGCAGTACTGTTAAGGTGTTGAATACCTTTATAGAGCAAACTACACTTCAGGTGGAATGTATTTCCACTGGGCCATATGTAGAAATTATGTATGTTGATATTGTACTGGGATTGCAGTTTTTATGGTGTATCTGGAAAATCAGAAAGTGAAAAGATTGTAGTTTATAGTAAATTGGCTTTGGTTATGTTGATCATGTGGCACCAGACCCCCAGCTTCTGTCCTGTGCACATCGGACATTGGACGAGATCCTTACCCAAATTTTGTCTGTATAATTATATGTTCTTTGTATTACGTACACTAAAAATATTTGTTATTTGTATCACTTCTAATTAAAATCTTCATCGTTCCAGCATGCTGGTGTTTATGATGAAAAAGGATTTCCTGTTATCAAGGATCATCTCAGCAGTCCTCTTACTGCAAGGTATTTAGTTTAAATGTTGATACTCTGAACTTTTATAAATTTGATTGCCAAGTGTTAGTGGAATTATACAGAAGAGCTCCAATATACTTCTGATCCGAAGTTGGTTCATTTTCCTATTTGGTTTTGCAGTGGCAAAATCCATGACGATATGCTGCTTGCTAAATTTGAGAGTGTTTACACTGGATCCGGTGATCATGGTTCTTCAATGGTTAGACATTTAGTCTTTTTAAAGTTATAATTCTCACTATATCTGTGACCCTCATATCCGTTTGTCTTGTAGTTTGCAGTCAGCATGGAACAGGGACTTCCTGTTTTGTCCGAGTGGTTGTCTTTCAATAGAGTAAATGCTCGTGCCAGGAAGGGTGTAGAAATCGGTCCTGCTCGCCTTCTTTTAAGGTATGGTGACTAACGAATAATTTGAAAGGCTTTTTTCCTATAAAAATGAGGCTGGGGGATCTTCTTTATCTTAATTCCCTGTTATTTTTGTTATTCATTTTAAGTGAAGCAAATGATGATCTGGTTAGTTTGCTAATTTGCTTGCATTTTTCATTGCTAGTTTGTCTGGTGGTCATGTGGTGGGTAATTTCCCTCCGCATGAAGCCTTTGCCATTGGTGGAACAAACAGTGTTCGAGGTTATGAAGAAGGTGATGTGGGCTCTGGTCGATCTTATGCTGTTGGTTCTGGAGAAATGTCTTTCCCCATGGTAAGTGGTCCTATTTCCCCCCACATGGGGTTGGGCTTTTAAGCATCTTGTCGTTGGCATATTAGTATTGGTCTTTGGCATTTTAGGCATAATTTATGTTTACTTTAAGTTTTCAAAATATATAATAACTCTCAAAATTTATAAAAACATATAAAAAAATCTGAGTTTTTTCATTCAAATGAAAAAACTGGAGTTTTTTGTTTTTAAAATTTTTCTCCAGACACTCTTAAGGACATGCATGCAGGAGTGTCCGTGTCTGACATGGACATGTTGGGGATTATGGTTGTCTGTGCTACTTATTGTGTAATTTACCAATAAAAAAAAATAGTTTTGGCATTCCAAGTCAAGAGCTTTCAGCTTACCTACATTGTCATATTGTTTTTAACATATAACTCTGGTTAGTTTTGCCTGATTACAGTTAAATAAATGCAAGACTACCTGATGGATTTCAAGTAGTGGTTCAAAGCAAAGAGCAGCAAGTTGAGGAAAAGAGCAGAATAGTAAACAACCAAATAAAATAAATCTTAGATGTGTAATTTTTTATTTTTTATTTTGATGACGTGGAACCTCACCAAGGTAGGGCCCTTTGGAGTTTTGGACCCACTCGTAGGGAGAAAACCACAGATACACAATCCCACCCACTAGAATTGTGTATCAAGTAACCTAGGGGAACTCCGATTGGGGACAAAACCAAGGATGTTTGGGTCTATAACCCATCCTAAGCCTCCAACCACTAGGTTGTGTGCAATTGATTCTTCAAACCCTGAAAAGTTTTAGATTTGCAGGCGTATGACAAGATATGTATAAGAATAAATTGTTTGTAAAGCTAGGAGCAAAGAAGAAGGGATGGTGTATATTGAAGTGTTGCAGATTATATGTAAAAATTGAAGGGAAAGATTAAAGTGGAATGGATGAACTGGAGAAACGGTTTCAAGAGTTTCACACATAACTATCATGTTTTCATGAGTTGTCTTGAAGACTAGCCATACTTTGTGGATTGAGGTGTGGTGAGGTCAACAATTATGAATTTGAGGGTTGTGTAAAATCATTATTCTTCAGTTTAGTAGTGATTTGTTATAAATTAGAGGCACTGCTTTGCAGTGGAAGTTAATTAAGGATATCTCTTGGCAGTGAGTATTAAATTGAAGGCCAATGATTGTAAATTATATGGCCCTTGATAGAGCTTGATAGTAGAAAAAGGATTTGTGTATTTGATCACTTGACCTCAAGTTGTTCGTATATTTTAGTTGAGTTAAATTTGAGCAATATTTTAAACGATGATGTAAATTTTAAAATAGAAGATTATCCAAAAGTCCATCAGAATGAAGCAACCAATGAACTAGATCATTCCTGTATGGAAGGTTTTTAATGGTCAAAGTTTTGAAAGTGGCCTAATTACTGAACTCTCTGAAATGAATGATTAAATAAACCAGGAAATTTTTTAGCTAGATTGATGACTTAGTCATCGTACTTGTTTTAATCTCAAAAGATAATAACGAATAAAATGCAAAATTTAGAAAATTGCATGATTTCCATAAGTAGGTGAATATCCTAATTCCAGCTTTCCCATATACTAAAATAAGGAATAATAGCATTTATTTTTTTGGAAGAGTTTTTCTGTTGGGGTATTTATCCAAAAAAAAAAAAAAGTTTTGTTGGGGGGAATTAGGGGAAGGGGGTGGGTTGGCATTTAGAATGTTGTCTTTATAATTGCTAGGTGGAGGGTGAAGTCTTGGTTTCAATACCCACTGTGTAACTTACCAATAAAAAAATGGTTACACATAGAATTCCCTTGTATCTTTGATTCCCTGCTTGCTTCTTTGCTTAGTTTCATATATTTTGTTCACAATCTGTCCCAAGCATAAAAAAAAGGAGGATTGCAGTAGGTTGATGGTTAGCGTAAAATTTAGTCATTTTATATAAGTTATTGTTTTTATGCATGATTGTTGAGTTTCTTGATGCGCACAACGATAATTATTACCCTCGTATTTTCTTGGCTTCTTGGTTGTTGGGAATACTTCAAAGTGTTTCAATTATATTCATGTGTCATTTTGCATTTGTTAAGATAACCCAAAAAAAAAAAAAAAAAATCACCACCTAGTCAACGCCTCTTCACTTTGTGCAGCACCTCTCTGCTATGCTATACAATTCACCCTCTCATTGTATCTTTACTCTTAACTTGTAAACCCTCATAATTTTGACTTCCATACTAATTGTTTTGCAGTTGGGGCCAGTAGAGGGAGTTTTTTTTGCTGACTATGGAACAGATCTTGGATCAGGCCCAACTGTGCTGGGTAGGTGGCTTTTTTGTTTGTTTTATTGACACTTCTTTGGGTTTTTTATTTTATTTGCCTAGTCAATATTGCAGTTGTTTTCGCTATACATAATTTCAATGATTATGAGATGACCAACAGAGAAGTTTGAAAAAGGGACAGTAACTCTGAGAGTTGAGTGCCTTTTCTGCTCCTCTTACCATATGCAAAGTCCGCCAATTTTACTGTCTGCTTGAATAGATCAACCATGTCCTGTGGTATGTTGGTTTGCAGAGTTGAATAATCACAAATCCTCAATGGCAAGCAGGAGAGCACAAATGTTGTCTTTTGAAATGAAAACTTTGAACAATAATGTAGGCAGTAGAATTTTATGACCTTCACGCACCTTTTTATCTTGAAAAGAATATTTGTTCAAAGCAATTTAGACCAGCTTCAGGTGCTGAATATATTCTTCTGGATCAATTAAAATTTTAAAGCTCCCATCTCATTTGAACATTTTTCATCGTTTAAATGTGTCCCCCCAACCTTTTTGCGCATTGTAGGATACTTTCCCCGCAATTTGTTGCTTGGGCTACGATTTCAAAATATTTTTTTCTTTTTTTGTTAGGTGATCCTGCTGGAGCAAGGCTGAAGCCTGGAAGTGGATATGGATATGGGTTTGGCATCCGAGTTGACTCGCCATTGGGCCCTCTACGTCTTGAATATGCATTCAATGACAAACATGCCAAGAGATTTCACTTTGGGGTTGGTCATCGGAACTAAGGTCCTTTTTGTATTCTAATACTCTCTCTGTTGGATGTACCTGCAATTGTTCTTCTCTCTTATTTTTATTAATTTTTTTAATATATAACTAAATTATAATATTTTTTTGTTGTAGAGGCATAGAGTTGCAAGTATATTTTTGTTTTGTTTTGTTATCTCATCATTTTCAACATTGAATGCCTCCTTGGATTGCTTCCCATCTTTCCCGCAATCACATTGATGCATTTCTTCTTGTATAAGTTGAATTTTATCCTTTTTTTTTTAATGTTGGAAAACTTGGTCTAAGTTTTAAGTTTTGTATTTTTGTTTTACCATTTGAGGAAATCATTTTTCGCCTTGAGTAAAAATATATCCTAGATAGGCAATTGAAGAACCACTAAGCAGAAGCAGCAATTATGGGCATGCATGTGGCCGTATGTGTAGTTGGTTTCTCACTTAACTTGTGAGCTGTGACCCAAATATAATTGAACATCGGCTTCATCTGCTTCTTGGAGTATGATTGTACTTGAAGAATGTGGCTTTCCTATATTTTGTCAAGCTTTATCAAGAAGGATTTAGCTAATAGAAAATCAAGATAGATTTTTCCCCACCCCCTTTATTAACATGGTTTATTTCAACCTACCAAAGGACATAGGACTGAAGTGACATTGCTTATCTTTTAGTACGAGTGTGCCTTAAATGAATGAATGTGGGAATTCAATTCGTTGAGTTGTGAAACAACCCGAATACCTAATCTTCATGGAGTACAATCAACCCTTTGAAACATAAATGTTTTAAAAGTGACTTGAAAAGGGTTTTAGCATGAGTGTGCAACCTCTGAATCAAAGGCCTTCATCACACCCGTGAAACTATAGCTAGCATTAATTTTAAGGCAAGGTGGAGGACGGTAGAGGTAGCTCTGAGAAGTAAAGAGGGAAGAAGGAAGCTACAAATTTCGAGAAAATGTAAAGTGGACCCCCCAAAAAAAAAAAAAAAAATTTCAAATCATATGTGAGGTAGGGACCATTATTCGGTTTGAAAAACAAGAAGGGTTTTCTTATATTTTTGACAAGATTTTCAAAGGAAGTATATAAAATATGCTTATTTATTTATTTATTTATAATTTGATAATTACAATAAAGGAAATTTTGATAATGCTAATAAAACGCATGGCTTTTGTCTAACCCTTCTTATCAAAATACCCATATCACACGGTTCAATGAGTCATAAAGAAAACTTACAAACATGTTTTGTTTTCCTCAAAAATGAAAACAGTAAACAGCTTCAGAACACGCAAGGCCTATTTCTTTTCTATTTTTAAGAATAGTTTTGATTTTTTTTTTTGTTTTTTTAATAAAAAAAAAGGGACAAAAGTACACCATCATGTTTTCACACTGTTATCTATTTTGTAAATTATAATATTAAAATTAAAAACCTAATGGGTCCTATGTGTGTACGAAACAGGGAAGCAGCACTAGGCTCTAGCCATGTGAGTTCCTGGTTATTCATTCGGTTCATGCAGCTGGTACCTGAAGCCTGACATGTAAATCCCAGAGCCAAGAGGGGATGGATATCGTATAAACAAGCAGACAGATTATTCATTTATAAAAGTATTTAAGCAACACAGCAGACATACAGTTGTTTTTGGTACTCTTTTTTTCTCTCTAGCAACCTTCACATCTTTGTGAAGAAACTACAGTGATAAAAACGACAAGTCCTGTAGTAGTACTGACTACGAAAGTTTTTTTGGGGGTGATGTCTTGCTTTTATGTCAATAGTGAATGCTTATTCAATCATTGCACTGAACTGAACTAACAGGCTGCAACTCGTGCCTCTCTGGCTTTTACCAAGCTTGCTTTTTTTCCCCACTGATATTCCTTTACGTGTCTAATATACATGTACCCACGTACAAGCACCCCACGTGTGTCATGCATGCATGTGTAATATCACTGTTTATATCTTTTTCTTCTTTATGAACGAAAAAAGGGTAGCAGGGTCATCATATTGACATCTTATTCGCTGGGCCAAGCCTGTGGGAGTAGGGATCTAGATAAGTTATAGTTGTGCATTTATAGACTTAGTCCTCAATGCTAATGAATATGAGCCGAGAGAATTCAAACATGAAACCTCCACCTCCCAATCCCTTAGAAGTGAGCCCATAACTGCCAAACCAAGCCAGTGGTATATATATCTTTCTTCTTTCTTTTTATGAGTGAGCATCATTTGATTTCCTAATTAGATGGGCGCACTGCCTAGTTCATGTATACCTTGACTCTCGGAGATATTTATGTCCTGGGTATGGTAAATGAGTGCACATTTTTCATGCATATTGATATATATGTAGCACTTTTTTTTTTTTTTGTTGAAAGAAACAGTTTTTACTTTTTTGAACAGTTGATTTATATCCTCATGATTAATGGGGCAGTCTTTTGGTTGCTAACTCTAAGAAATTAAATGAAAAAAAAATCTTTGCTGAGGGGTCAAGTTTTTAATTAAAAGACTTTAAATTTAGGGTCTCTTAGATCATCTGAGACCTAAACAGTAAAAAATACTATTCAAATCTTTGAGGTTGGATAATATTATAATTGAGCTATTAAAATTTAAAATTGCATTTGACAGGCCTTTAAAAAAAAGGTCAGTTTTTTTCTTTAGGTTTTATGAACTTATTTTGGTACACATAAATTTTTTTTTCATTTTTCATTTTTAATTAGTTTTTATAATACTTCCCAACAATTTAATCAATCAACAAAGCGTCCAAAGTTCAAACCAAACGCACCCTTAAAAGTTAAAAGATAGATATGAATGGTGACTTGGTCTTCCATTCGTTGATTAGTCTAGCTCATAAACATAGTAGCTGTTTTGACCTAGCTAGAAGAGGTATTCACACTTTGATTTAATTAGATGATGAGTAGAGGATCTTAGACGTAGGGCTGCTTTATAGAGCTTGCATGTTAAAGTAGTTAATTAGATATGTCTTGGAATCCAAAAAAGTTGCTCTTAACAGTTTTCTTTGTCTGCATATCCTTTTTGCTTGCTTTAGCTTTAGATTTCTGAATTACGAGGGTGAGAAAAGGAAAATCACTAAACTCATTACAAGATAGATTCCCCCTTTTGAAGTATTTCAAAAATATTTCGTGTTTTCTTTCCTCAGCTCCTAGTCCCCTAGTTTTATTTGGGCATTGATTATCTCACACTGCATTCTCTACATATATCATCAGATTCATATATACATAAAAAAAATTTGAATATACCTAGTGTAAAAGTATGAACTTTATACATACAAAGTGCACGTCAACAAGTATTAAACAATACTTTCCAATTTTTTTTTTTATATTTAAAATGATAATTGACTAATTAAAAAAAAAAATTAAAATTGTTTCTCAAAAAAAAAAAAAAAAAAAAAAATCAAATGAAACGTAGGATATTGGTGTAAATGTGCGTTATCCATCTTCTGATGTTCACTCATTGTTAACCCTTTTTCCCTGCTTTTCTTTTTTGTTTCTTTGTCTTAGTGGATTCTTTCTCCTTTGCAGGCTACATCATTGTCTTACTAAAGAGATTTGCTACCCTGTGATCTTTCTAAACCTTTAAACAGCCCACCAGTAGTTTTAGGGCAATATTTAAAAGAGTAATGTTAGGGGTACAAACATTTTCAAAACTATTGAGGGAATAAGTTATAATTGGAGGAATACTATTGCATGTTGAGTCATTATTGAAATTTTTTTATACAAGCATGAATCATAACATGGTATACTTCCAAAAATGTTTTAAAAAATATTGAAAAAAAATTGTATACCTAGTGTGCGTTTGGGTCTCAATTATAAGCTAGCTTATTATTATTTTTTTTTAATACTATTTGTGAGTTTCATGTGAGTCCCATACTTATTTTATTTAACTTTTATTTTTTATCTATAGTATTTTAAGCAAAAAGCTAAATAAATTATTCTCAAACAGGCATAATAATTTTAATGAATTTTTTTTTTTTTTTTTGTGTGTGTGTGTGGATAGTTTTAATGATTCTAGAAAGGCCAAAACTGTATGATGACAAATATAAAATTAAATATTACACGTGTGTTAATAAAAGAGCACCCTTATTATTATTATTTTTTATATAATATATTAGGGGAGATTTATTAGAAGGAACTATAGTATTTTTCTCTTAGAAAATCTTGATAGGAAAAGGAGAAAGGACCCCATTCTAATGAATTGTGACAATGTATTTTTACTTTTCATAGGATATTTCACTTCAATAATTAGGTTTTTCTAGCTCTTTATTCCTTTAAGAATAGGATGTGATGTGTAGTGGCCGGTGACATACTGACATGTGTTTCAATTGGATCCAATCTTTACACAAGTAGTATACAGTGCTATATGAATCTATATTGTCATTACATTGTGTTCTATTCAGATCAGAAACATGACGCAAGCTGTGAACTACAATATTATACATTTTCCAATATTACACAAATTTGTATCCATGTATTGGTAAATCTTCAAATTTCAAATGTAGAGATCTTTCTGTAGAATTTGAAAATCTATGATCTTAAAATATCCAAACCTAATCCTGTAATTTCAGAAAAAGACCATGAATTTTCAAATAAAAAGACCATGAATTTGAAGCATCCCAAATTGCGATATTGGAATTTCAAATGATATGATTTATGTTGACCCAAAAATTGAATCACCATGAATCTAGAATGTAAAGGTTAGTCATTCCCAAAGAATAGACTTGATTGCTTGACTAAAGTCGGGCTTATATATATATTCAAATTGGTCAACAAACTTTAATTTGGAGTACAAAGTGACTATCATGAAGTACTCAATATGGACTTGTGCTGGCTCCATAACTTTTTTTTTCCTGCTGCTTTGATTGCATTGTTGAAAATTGAAATTCAATGGGAGTGGCAATCAATATATGATCCTCATAAATAATCTTATCTGCAGTTAGCAATCACAAAGCATATGTAGCTACAAAAGTGGAACATAAGAAAAGTTTATGGTAATTCATGCTGTGTTTACGGAAATAGAGGTAGATGTTTGGAAATGTCAGAACAAAACATGGACAGGGAGGCTCGAAGATATCACAGATGACACGCTCGTTCCTTCTTGGAAACATCTAAGGAAGCATACATGGGTTTTTAATTTAAATTCTATGTAGACTTTTTGCTAAGTTATTCTATATTATATTCTTATGTCTTTTTGCTCTTTATTCATTTATTTATTTGGAATGAAGATTAACAATAGGAAGTTCCTTGTTTCGGGTTCTTGTACAAATTAAATTTTGGATACATTTTCACACTTATACCATGTCATTGCATGGATGTGCACATGAAAAAGGAGTTGTACGTAGAAAAGGAAATAAAATAAGATAAAAAAGAAAAAAAATGATTAATAATTGATACATTCTCTCTCTCTCTCTCTCTCTCTCTGCATACACAACTTACACACTTTTTACGTTTTACAATTGTTAGGGTCCCTAACTCTCAATCTAGTGTTCTATAACTCTAAATAAATTATAATTTATAGAATCAATTACAATAATTTCTTAAACTTATGCCTAACTACCAAATACAATAATATCTTCCCTTTAGAAATTAATATCACATGAGATCTTTACTCAATTTAGATAAACCAATTCTAGGTAATTGTAGTACGTAATTAAAAAACTTCTCTCCTATAGAAAACTCTAAATTTAATTTTCTTTTATATATGTTTTACGATTAAAGAAAATATCATGGCTTTTCTTTGCTCTCTTTCACACACACAAATTTTCTCTCCTATATGCAACAAACCCTGAGTCTCTCTTCTCTCTCTTTTTCCCTTAGCTCTCCCTGGCTGTGTTTTAAGCTAGCTCTACTTGCAAAACCACACTAAACTGTCTTTGTAAAATAACCTTGCCGACTATTACTTTTTTCTCTAGGAACACAAGAATTCCTGATTCTAACTGAATTATTAGCCTATTAGTACACCTGACTTGGATGGCTTCCAGCCCACACTGCAACAAGCTCATTAAATGGTGACATGCGAGTTGGACCCACAACAATGACAATTGACAGAGGCTTATTTCCATGTAGTTTGACTG
This sequence comes from Quercus glauca, assembly GCA_023736055.1. Classification (NCBI taxonomy): domain Eukaryota; kingdom Viridiplantae; phylum Streptophyta; class Magnoliopsida; order Fagales; family Fagaceae; genus Quercus; species Quercus glauca. Next base: position 56,158,891 of record CM043315.1, on the reverse strand, counting down.
AGGTTAATGTCCTGAGTTCTAAATTCTTAGAGACACGAAATTGATTCTCATGATGCGCACAGATTGACACTATTGGGATCTTGGTGATGAGTTGATGTTAAGTTGTGTTGAACTCACTTACACTTTGATTGGTTGGAGATGGAAAAGTAGAGGGATAGAAAATTGTGAAAATCTGAAAAAAAAAAAAAAAAAAAGTGGAGAAATAATATAGATTTAATTTTTCCTTATATGTGTTTGGTTGAGAGAATGGAAAAATAGAATGATGAAAAACTCCATTTTTTAGTTGAGGAGAAAATAAATAAACAACCAAAAAAAGAAAAGCAATCACGCCCAATTAAAAAAATAGAGGCAAACAACCAAAACTTGAGAAGAATGGTAGTTAAGTTATTTGACTGTAACTATCCTAGCTTCTTCTCCCCATTTTTTTCCAAATCAAAAAGACATTCATTTTTGGTAGGTCTGGAAGAAAATAATCAGACTCTACTAAAATCTCTCCCAACCAAATAATAAAAAAACCCATGTTCTTATTTTCTTCTCCTATTTTCCATCGTACCCCAAATCACCCCCAACCAAAAGGGCTGTCAAAGGAGCACTCGTATAGTTGCATTCCCCCATCTCTTGCCTAGGTTTCTCAATTATTGATTGTTTGGTGAATAGCTGTTGTATAGTCACATTCAAACATGCATGGTACAGTTTAGAAACTCATTTTGTGACCATGTCTATAGTACTCTTTGCATGATAAAATGTGAAGGAACTGTACTAGTTTTGGATAAATCACCTTGCAAGAACATACATGCATTTCACTGTTCCCCACGGCCCCCACCCAGATATATATTCTCAAATCCATGTGAATTTTTCTTGTCTAGTACTCCATGTCCATGTTCTCCATGCATCTAATAAGATGTGCATTATCTAGGAACTTCCACATAATAGCTAAAGTCTAGCTCCAATCCAGAATCCCCAACCAGTAAACCTTTCATATCATCTAAAAAAACAAAAAAGAAGAGTAAAATCATATGTCAAAACAAACAAGTATTTTGACTGTATATTGAGTTGTTATTATCAATATTCCGTATGCATAATAAAGGAGTTTACTTTTCCTTTATCACACTAGTTGGACTCGTATATGTATAAAATTTAGGCATCAAAATCATCAATATATACAACATCCAAAAAAACAAAGGGTCATGCTAACAGGTGTCTTTAGGACAATGATTAACAATCTATTTTAGGAAATTTTTGACACTACTTTTACGTGAAATAGAAAAACCTATCAAAACATTAATTTAAAAAAAAAATTCTTTAAATGAATTATTAATTATTACCGTAAGAGCATTCATTGGCATTTCTCAAAAAAAAAAAATCTTCAATAAACCCTTTGCACAATAGAGTTATGGATATTCTAATACGCATTAATTGAACCATCCAAACTTGCGTCCTTTCCACAAAGTAACAGAAGGAATAATTATCATAATAAAGGACTGAACCCAATTTCCACAATCCAAACAATTGCTCTGGTTATTTCTGCGAAGCACTCCCCCTAAAGTTGCTTTGTTGGGTTCATATTCCTTGATCATCATCGTGCAACATGGATATATATGCATTGATTTAATCAATAATTCTAGGGCCAAAGTAAAGTCATAATCTTTCTCAACATGGATATGTTGTGATTGATGTTAATAGTTAAAGAATATTATCATAGCTCAATTGTTACTTTTTTTTTTCCTTATCCTGTAGGGTTTGAATCGCCCAACTCTAACTATCTTTGTATAAATAAATATAATGCAATTGGTATTAAGAAAGAGAAAAGTAAACGGATATTCTTAAAGTATTAGTTTAGCAAATATTTATAGAAACTTTTTATGAGAAAAAAAAAATTTAAAATGTCGAAAGTAGTATCTAGGGAAAAGTTGACATTTAAAAAAAAAAATTTTCCATGAAAATAATATCAAAACTTTCATAAAATAGTCTATTATCAAATACCCTAAGGACACCAGCTAAAAGTGATTTTCAAGTTAAACCCACAATGGAAGTAATTCCTCAAATTACAATTTACTACATTTGCAATTATGATTAAAAAAAAAAAACTATGGAATTTTTGTATCCTAGACTTTACTATAATTTAAAATGTGCTTGTAAACTTATAGGTCCACTCCAAGCCTGAAACTCTTGACATGGTTTCGAGCCCATGTACTTCAAATGCGAAAAGACATTTCAGTATCTCAGTCAGTCGATGGACCTAACTTATAACTCAACTTATGAAACATTGCAGTTTCAGGAGTATATCATTTTGCTGCTAGGTGAAGCCCCCTTATTAAATCAAAGTACACTAATAAATGTAGGCCTCGTATATTGACAACTTTTTTGTCATAACTCATAATAGAATCGAGGACAAAGAGTTAAGGTCTTTTATGTTATTGGGTTATTGGGACACACCTAGCAGCTTTGCCCTCAGGGCCTTTCTACTTCCAAATTCTTATCAAAATAATTTGTTAGACTTTACTCAAAAGTAATTCTGAGGTCTTCCAAAAAGAGAGAATGTATAGCCTTTTATTTTAAAGCTCCAACTTTATTTTAGGCACAATTATATATTTATCAATCTTATTTTTTAAGCAAAATAAACTAATGAAAATAAGTTATATCAAGTGAACATTTAGGATGTGTTTAGATACCGCTTATTTTGCTGAAAACTGAAAACTTATTGCTGAAAACAATAAAAAAATAATTTTCGGATTACTGTTCACTCTCCCAAACACCGTACATTTGCCTTAATACACTATTCATGTTCCATGAACAGTGCAAGAGGCATTGGTCAAAAAAAAAAAAAAAAGAAGGCAAAAACGCAAATGCGTGAGTTTTCATCGATATCCAAATGGATATTTGGTCTATTCACTATACTATCTGAGATAATGAGAATGACAATAGAGTGAAGTTAAAACTACTACAAATTTTACCATATAGGACTTATAAACAATCGTGTCAACTTTTAAACACAAATCAGAACAATAAATGAGAATTTATTAATTATGTTATTGATGTGGCATAAATCACTTTTTTTTTTTTTGATAATTTGATTTTGCGATGGGAGATATATAAGAGATTTGAATCCTGAACCAAGAGATGTTAACTAGTTAAATTACAAAACTCTTGGTAAAATGCTATATTTAATAAAAGAAGATATAAGTATAACTAAGTTCAAAGCTTTAGATCATGTTAAATAATTGCTACAAAATACTAGTAATAATAATTATCATATAAAATACTATGATTAATAATATGTATGAAATTATTTTGATGAGCATTAATTATTAGGAATTATTCTATCAGGAAAAAAAAAAAAAAAGAATTACAATTACTATATTCCTATCATCAAGCGAAGTTGGTCCTTCAGAAAAATTATTGATTATTAAGATTACTTAATAATGAAATATTAGTGGTTATATGGTCAGCTAAAAATCTAGATGTCCTAAATCTTTTTCCATGAATTAAGTTGCATCTGTTGTGTTTTTCTTAAGAACTGATGATGATTTTGAAAGTGAATGAAGAGATTTAGGCTTCAGTTTGACATGTAATTGGGTTACGAACTTAAAAAAAAAAAAAAAAAAATTGCTCAAAGAGAGATAGTAAAATATTATACACTGTTCCTAAGTCTAGAATGGAAAAAAGGCAGAAGTGTCACAAGGGTGCTAAAACTTATGCAGTTGTTCCAAAATGGTACTACAATTGTTTGGCCAACTCTTAAAAGAATATATAGTTGTTTAGATGAGATAATATTTTGAGGCTAAAAGATGTCAGAATTACCTTGCTTTGAAGGGTGTGGACTGTGGAGCCGCAAATTTGGAAAGGTAAATGATTTTCACTACGTTCAAGAAGATGTATATGGACTTTCTAATAATTGAATTGGCAATTTGGCATCACAGGGAAAATGGATCCATAATGATTTTGTCCATAATGCTTGTTTGAAAAAACTAAATTAGTGTTTAAAAAGAAATATGGATGCTAATGTGAATGAGTGAATCTGCTTCACATAATCTGCTATCATTATAAGATTTGTATTTATCAAAAAAATCATTATAAGATTTGTATATATCTCAAACGTGTTTTCTTAGCCATGGTTTAGGGGAAAGCATATTCATATGGAACTGGGTTCATTATGGTACAAAGGATGCCATAACAGATTCATAATATATAACGAGTAGTACAGATGTTTACAATATAATTAAGAAATTTATGATTTAATTGACATTTTTTGATATTTTCAACAATGATGTTTAAGGTTCATATTTCTCATTCTCAAAATATCAAATTATCAACCAACCTTTATCTTAAGAAGATGAATTGTAGAGAATGAAGTAGTAGTCTAGAAGGTACCTCGATAATTATTGTCCTTAATTATAGGAACTATACAATTAACAATTATAAGACTATCTTGTAAAGAAAAATATACCCTTCAATTCATTTGAAATGGATCCATTCCATGGTTGTGATTAAATATTATAAATCTAAAAATTTATTTGGTGTCACATCATACATACAAATGGCATGGGCTTGAGAATAAACTAACTACAGAGATCATACCTTGAATAATTGTCACAGAAAAATAAATGAGTGATTAATTAAGGTATTACCGAACTTACTTGAATTAAATATTGCTCTTGAGACAAAACCTTTATAAAGAAATGATGATTAAAAATGCACGTAGATGTAGACACTAATACACACCTATGACCAATTTTCTAGAAAAAAAATTATTCTCTAAGTTGTTAGTGTTCTGAACTCTAATTTTGTTTCATCAGTACCAAAAAAAAAATAAATAAACAAAAAAAGAGGAAAGTTCCTCTTGATAAATGATGAGTGGAGAATTCAAAATAAATGTGTGCTACCTTTCTAGGATTAAAAAATAATTTTCAAACATAGACTTTTTCCTCCCCCCTATTTTTCTTGACAAAATGCCCCACCAAGCATTGAAGTTTTAACTCTTAGAAATTTAGTTGGCTTCCTTTCCATGTCCACAATGATGAAGAGTCAGTAACAAAGACATGAGGAGCCTTTCTCAATAGTTTTGTGTCCTTGGGCACAGATTCTTTGGGTTTCCCAAAAATTGTGGGGTTTTTGAAACTATTGGCGATGACATTGTGTGTATTTTTTAAGACATATGATCGCTAATTTCAGTTGCTTACAATATATTTTTTAAATATAATAAGTTAATGAAAATATATTCTTTTCAAACAAGCACTAAATCAATATAAAACATAAAAATTTCAAATCCTAATTCAAAAATTAAACATATCATAATAACAATAATGCTTAGTGGGTTCATACTCCATTTTCATTGATGTTTTAAAAATCAATCTAATAAAGTCTTTGATGGTTAAATAATAGATCTAGGGTTCAATCTCCGCTTACACTAAAAACCGATTGATGTCTTGGTTTAATGATAAAGAACTATCAGAAGCGGACACCATAGGTTAAAAGTCTTAAAAAAAAAAAAATCAATCTTGATTGTAAATTTAAATATCGGCTATATTATTGTATTATTAATATATGATAGCTGATACGGTTATAGTGATCAATAACATTAAAGATCCTACGGGGATTATAATAGTTCCAGCAATTTATGGATAATTTGACATTACAACTGCCATGCCAATCTGGGGCGTTAATTCTATGCTGGAATATCGTGTTATGTGACACTATTACTAATTTTACTTTAAAGTTCATTACTGTAGGTCCCTTGTAATCATTCTAGATTCTGCTTTTGATCTTTGAAATACTTTAAATTGTTTGGTTCAATGAAAATTCCCCCACCCCATGCCAACACACACAATGAACAAAAAAGAAAAAAAGACACGATATAAAAGCTCCATGACAATGTCAACTTTCAAATTATTTTTATTTTTGAAATATGATGTTGGTCTTTAAAGTTTAAAATAAATGTATTGATCACTCTCACATGATTGGTTGACCATAATTTTTGGATGGTTTATTTTTTCACTCTTCTTTCTTTCTTTATCACTTTAATGTGTGGTTTCTTTTCTTAGATGCTAGGGTTAGCACGTAAATGCGTGATTAGTGGGGGCTATGTTGGTTCGTAGACCTATAATCAAATAGCGACTCACTTCACTGTCCTAAACTTGAGTTAGTGGCGTATTCTTGGGTCCATGTTTAAGGTGGACACATAATATGGCTGCTCACAGCCTACAAAACCCTTGTATACCCCATAGTTCTCACTATCTAACCTTGCCTCTTCACACTAACCAAATACATGGAAGCTTTATTAGCACTACAAAAAAATGAGACTATCCTAGCGTTTATAAAACTGTTGAGATAGCTTCAAAAAGCTCCAGAATAGGCCCAAAATGCCTATCTCGGAGCTTTTTTTCCGGCGCTTTAAACTGCTGTGCAGTGACAGTTGGTATAGGGTTGCCGGACCTATACCGACACTTTTCAAACTCTATTTCGGCGCTTTTCTTTGTGTCGGGACTGTCCTGACCAATAGTTTTACTATAGTAGGAATGATAATAAAGCGGAGCGAGGCTAGACCATGGGTGCTCCATCCCTACCCGCCCTGCCCTGCACATATTACAATTACATAAAATTATACTTAAAATTGCTACTAAATAGATCACACCAAATCAAACTAATTTTTACCAAGCAACTCAATGGTATAAATCAAAGTATTTAACAAAACAATAAAAAAAAGTCCTAGTATCCAAGCATTTACTACTATAACATCATTGCAAATTCTAAGAACTAACTTGTTTCCTAAGAATATAAGTACAAATGAACTCAAATTGATCTCAAGAAGTTCTTTAGCGTGTTCACCATGTCTTTTCTTGTATAATGAGCCTCTATTTATACTTGAGGCTTCAGTGGTTATGTCGAACTACATTTTCCACTTGACACAACAATTCACTCGTTGCTTGTGTCTATTAATTTGGCATGTGTCTCTCTTTTTGAATGTTTCAATAACCGTTTGAGGTAATTATCTATATCTTCCTCGGGGTAACTACTCACTATTTTTTTAAGGTGTTGAAATTCATTAGATTAACACCACTTGTCAACCTATACCTAGTGAGCATTTACCTTGACTTTAGTTTACTCCAACTAGATTTCCATGCAATTTTCTCCTAACCAGATTGTTTGTCCCCAGCGTGACACATGTTTTTATAATAAATTAATTCTTGGGTCCTAACACCTGCAATTTTGGGTGATTTCATGTAATTAAAATCATACCCACTAAAAGCTTAACATAACCTTTAATGATATCTCTAAACTGTGAGTTCAGCCTATATATTAGGCCGCTATCTAATTCCTAACAATCTATGGTCAGTACCAGTAATTATCATATTTTACAACCATTCCATCAGTCTATAGAATCGACAAAATTTCACAATCATGATGTCTAATTCAATAGCATTTTCAATCTATTATGTTTAATAGTATCATTTAACACATTGACCTTAATCCTCAGACTCTCGAAGTTAAACTTTTTCTCATATGTGATTGCTTAAGCGATTTTATTTTATTAGTTTTGAGTGATTTTACATTAACTGACTTTTCTTTTTCTTTTTTTGTGGAGAAGCTATGTACATTGACTGACTTGGTAAACAACCACTTAGTTTAATGGAATTATTGTGCACTAGATAGTTACAAGGTACTTACGTAATTTATCAGACACTGTTGTGTTGTCTACCAAAACAGAGATATAGTACTAAAGAATAAAGATTACCTGCATAGACAATTATGAACTACAGCAGTTTCGATAAGAAACAGTGGATGTCTTTTTCTTTTGGTTAGACGGACACATAGAGAGACTAATATGCATCCATATGCCATAAAATACCATTTAATGTATCTATCTACTCTTGTTGGTGATATCTCACTTAATTTCTTTATAGAGCTGAGTAAAAATTTGATGGAATAATTGTCCCTCTAGCAACGTGTATATATATTAAAGGATGCTAATTTTCCAAATTGTCTACTTGTGCCCATGCTCCTGAAATCAATGAACTCCCACAGCCCATATTTCATAATTCTGCAATTAAATTAAGTTTTACAACTTATCACGTTATAAAAAATATTGTGAAATTTGTTGTATCATTATTTTTATTGTTGCCATAATCTCGTCTCTTTACCACTCTTAATAATTAACGGTCCTATTATTTTATTTCACTTCTTGATGATTGGAGTAACTCTGACAAATTATGAATTATGATTAGAGTAATAATACTTTTACATAGGTTTATGATCATTGTTGCTAATGAAAATAAAACACTGTTAAAATTTTTGTCTACATATTAGTGTTTAAAGCAAGTAGGTTGACTGGTTCCCATTATTGACATTGTTATATATGTACCTTCTATACCTCTCACCCCAGTCCCAGGACCTCATCTGTATGCTTGCTTCCCCCTCATAGCTGCAAATAGTACAAAAGAAAGAAACTGACTGTATGTACTCAAACACTGACATATATGATGTATGCATGAACCTGAGCACGATTAGTTCTTCCCATTATTTGCTTCTGCCTTGAGCTCTAAAACTTGCAGAGAAGAAAACGCTTTCTAATCAATCTGCAACCAAATTCATTCATAATTAATTTCGTTAAAGATAGTCAGATCCAGATCCTTTAAGACCCATTAAAGGGAAAGCAATTATCACATTAATCACGAAAGTTTTATTATTATTATTATTATTTTTTTTTTTACTATTTAGTTTCAAGAGGTAGAAGCACAGTAAAAAATCTCTCATTAAGTGAATATTATTGGTTCATTTATTAAGCCATTGGTCCAATTGAATAAATTTTTTATTATCCAAAAATAAAATTTTGGATTAAATCTTGCTGCACTAGAGAAGACAGTAAGAGAAAGGATAATAGCACTTTCCATTGTGTTATTCATGAACCTAATGGGCCTTGAGTTAGAAAATTAAAACAAAAAAGATAAACGAAAAGTTTAGCTCACAAGTAATTACCCTTTTCATTTCCCATACTTAATATCCATATACAAATAAAGAGGAGATTTGATCTTAGATTTTTTTTTTTTTTTCCCTGTTAACAATTAATGAAATTATGAATTTTTTATTTAGATAATAATTCAATTAACTAAAACATAAAAAGGATTGTGATATTTTTCCTCTCTTACAATGTGTGTACTTTAGGAGTTGATAACTGACAGTTGAATGGAAGACAAAGGAAATTATTAATTATCAATTTGGCATCAATTTATTTGACTTTTTACTACTAAAATTAGTAGGTTAAAATATATTTGTACTTTAAAAAAGTGAGGAAAAAGAAGAAGAAGAAAAGTTCTAAAAAATTGTACTAAAATAAAACACATTAAAAGTTAAATGAAAAAGCTAAAAAAAATAAGTTAAAACATAAATGAAAAAACGGCACGGTAGCGTACAGACAATAAAAAAAAGAATTGAATAGAATGGTATAAGAATAGATAGTTTCCCTTTCATAATATTTTAATTATTGTATCATATAATTTAACTATTATATCCTTCTTCTTCTTCTTCTTCTTATTTAAATATCTTTTATTAGTTATAGTTTTTAATATGCATTTTGCTAAACTTATTTGGTTTGTTTGGCCTCTTACAATTTTTTATTTTCACTCTTTTTTTTTTTTTCTATATTTAGTGTGCGTTTAGCACTGGCTTAAAAAGCCAGTTTTTTTATTTATTACTATTTAGCTTATTTTTGGTACTATTTATGAGTCTCATTGTAATTTTTAGTACTATTCATGGATCTCATTATACTATTTTAGCTATCTTTTAGCCTTATCTACAATATTTTCAGTAAAAAAAATTTCAGTTTCAATTAAATAAGCTGTTCTCAAACAAACTCTTAATTTTACTTTTGCACTGTTTAACTTAATGAAATAAACTCATGTAAACACACACACACACAAATAAAAATAATAAACAAATAAAAAAAAAAACGTTTCAATTATTTAAAGAAGGGGCTCTTTAATACTTCCACAATAGTAAAATGGCAACTTCTTTATATTAAAAAAACCTCTAAAACAAGTGGATTCCCCTTCCTTCCATTCGTCCCAAAATACCTGTGGCCAAACTGCAGTCTCATACAATTGATTGAAAGCCAAAGTGTATATATATGAATCACCTGTTGGAGAGAGTTAGAGCACTCGGTCTTTGTGGCAGTAAGTAGCTAACCCGACCAGGGCGCGCCCACCAAAGCCAATGCCGGGTTGGAATGGAACTATTTGTTTCCCAAGGAAGAGAAAATCACAAGAGATGAAGATAAAGTACTAGGTCATGTAATGCTGCTTTGTTTTGTTCGTATAATGCTTCACTTCTTGTTGTACAAACTACCAGCTATTCTCTCTCTTATGTTATGTGATTATTATGGTTACAGGAGACAACCTCCAACCCTAATTACCACTTTGTCTTTGGCCTTAACTTTCGCATTCTTTAATCTCTATTCTTGGGTTGGTGAGGTAAATTTGTAGTTTTCTGTTTTGGTTTTTTATGATCACATAGTTTATTGCAACTTTTACTATAACTTATTGACGTGTAATTATAATTGATGAAACATTATTTTTATATTTATAATTTTTTTTCATAATTTATGATAGTACATATCATGATTGTGGAACTTGTGGCAAGAGTTATGGCATAAAAGTTGTTTCTATACATATTTTTTTTTTCTCTCTTTTCACATTATGACAAACAATAACTTGTTCTTTCAAGTTCCAATAAGAATATCTTACACTCCCCCCCTTCCACAGTTCCCATCTCTCACTCTCTCTCTCTCTCGTGCTTTAGCATAATTTGTCTATTGTTTAGTCACACCTCACAAGTGATTTCTTGTCTCTCCTTTTTTACTCAATTGTGTTCACTTTATCTATCTTGATTTTGTACATTTTTTCTTTTCTTTTAGCCTACCCCTCACACTTCTTTTATTTTTGGTGGTTTTGTTCAATCTCTACCATATAAACTTTTGATAACCTTTTTATCTCTCACTCTCTCTCTCTCTCTCTCTCTCTCTCTCTATTATAACCTACCCATCCACCATCCATTCTCTCCGACCTCCTCCCATCATGACTGATCCATACTCCAATCACTTCAGTGGATGGTTCAACCTCAATTCTCTCTACCACTACTCTTCCTCCACATCCTCCACCCCATCCTTCTATTCTCCTTACGACTATTGCTCAAACAACAATATCAATGTAAACACAACAAACTCTTTCACTTACTTTGAACCCTCACCTCCTTCTCCTCCTCTAAGAGAAGCTCTTCCTCTCCTCAGTTTAAGCCCCACAAGACATGAAGAACAAGAATCATCCTCCTCCTACATGGAAGTGGATAAGAACAAGGTGGACAAAGAAAAAGAAGAATTATTATTCTCTTCTACTAGTGCTGCCTCTAATGATGATGACCCAGCTGTGCCAGTAGCTCTTCATTTAGGGCTGCCAAGCCCTAGTTCTGCTGATTTGATCTCAACCCTCTCCTCCACAGAGATCTCAGATAAAGATGAAGTTACTGTGGCCTCTGGGTACCTTCCAGATAGGCTCAACAAGGGACAGTATTGGATCCCTACCCCTGCTCAGATTTTGATTGGTCCAACCCAGTTCTCATGCCCCCTTTGCTTCAAAACCTTCAACAGATACAACAACATGCAGGTTTGTTAACTTTCATGCTCCTGAAATTTTTTTTTTTATAAAAATAAAAAGGAAAAAAAATTAAGGGTTCCCTTTTCCTTTTCCTTTTCCTTCCTCTCCCATCCCTTTCTGTTTTTCCTTTTAATGTGGGATGAAAAAGAGAAAACCCATTCCTTTCTTTGCTGGTACACTTCTTTTCTAGCTAGCTTGATTTCAACCTTTAACTTTTATTTTAAGGGGCTGATGGGATAAAAGAGTAAATGAGTCCTTTCCTCCTCGTTGCTTTAGATTTTATATATAATTATATATATAGACACACTCACACACACAATTTGGTTTGAAAATTTATAATTTTTTTTTTCTTTCTCCTTTAAATTTTCTTCCATCCCCACTTCCTTTTTTTTTTTTTTTTTAATATAATCTTTTAGCATGATTTTTGGGATTTTAAAAAATAAGAATGAGATCATTACCCCTCTTTATGTGATTGAACCACACAGCCTTATGCTTTTTGTGCCTAGAAGTTTGTGTATTGCACATTTGCAGGTGTGTAAAACTGAAGATATCCCAGTTGTCCCAGGGCTCGGATGATCTTTATCAAAGCCCAAAATTTAAAATTTTCTCAATCTGAACACTCAAACAGAAGAGTAAAACCACCTCACATACTAGTACATGAAAACCCCACGCATAGTATTGCTTTATCTGTCAATAAATTAAAGTATCCCTTTTCATAAACATGCAACAGTTTGTGTTCATTTTCTGTTAGGTGTACACAATATGCAAAGAAGGATGAAACCAGTTGGAAAGAACCAAAGAAAACCCATGTGTAATTTACCTCTCTGAAGCAAACCTTTTTTCTCTCCTAGAATCTAGTGGCATTAAATTGTATACTGGAACTTGATTCAAGAAATGTGAAGCAAAAACAATTCAAACTCGACAGCAAAATAGCATGCACTATACATGCAGGAAAGTAAAACAATATAATAAAAACCCTACCTAACCCTGTGAACTTTCAGTACTTTTGGAAGCCATCATATATGAATGTTCTTATCCATAGGAAAAAAGAAATGTATGGATGTTTTCTGGATAGGTCAGAATCTTACTAAGTGGAAAAACACCTGAATCTTGTAGCATAAATTCCTCTTTGATTCAATGAGATATTGCTTCCTCCCTCTCTAGTAAGTCGTAATTTTTTTTAAAGCAAAATTAATTCTAGAACTTTTTATGAATAATTAATTTTAAAGTTAATATTAAGACTTGACCCTTAGAAAAGTGAATAATTCTTTCATTTGTGCAAAAATATAGTTGTACTTAAAAATGTGAAGCTTTAAAAAGTTATACAACAAAAATAACAAACTTTAATCTGAAATTTTTGGACTTAGCTATAAATCCTCAATAAATTAGTTATTTTATATATATATATATATATATATATAAACAAATTAGTTGCCTTTTCACTAATTCTCTATCTCTCTTTCTCAAGACTCAAATACATGATTTGTTTTTCATAAATAAAAAAAAAATTATCTATCTCTCTTTCTCAAATACTTGATTGGTGCTAATTATATGTATATTTGTATAGATGCATATGTGGGGGCATGGATCTCAATACAGAAAAGGCCCGGAGTCTCTAAGGGGAACACAACCAACAGCCATGCTAAGGCTACCATGCTATTGTTGTGCACCAGGTTGCAGGAACAACATTGACCACCCAAGGTCAAAACCACTCAAAGACTTTAGGACTCTCCAAACCCATTACAAGAGAAAGCATGGGATCAAGCCCTTCATGTGTAGAAAATGTGGCAAAGCCTTTGCTGTTAGGGGGGATTGGAGAACCCATGAGAAGAACTGTGGGAAGCTATGGTATTGCACTTGTGGCTCTGATTTCAAGCACAAAAGGTCACTCAAAGATCACATCAAGGCGTTTGGACATGGCCATGCAGCTTTTGGAATTGACTGTTTTGAAGAGGAAGATGAGGCAGCTTCTGAAATTGAGCAAGATAATGAATCCTCCCAGTGAGAACACTTTGGAAATTAAGGGATTGATCTCAAGCTAAAGTGATTTTGAAATCAATTTCTCATATTTTGAGCCGATGTTTCACATGACTTTGGCTTATATATGAACATATTAAACGTTAGCATTATTTGATGGCTATCTTTTTCCTTTAATTAATTCCAACTCTTGCTATATATTATTGATTTCCCTCTTTCTTTTTGTTTTTCTTTTCATTCCTAGAACTTGCTTGGTAGTGCAAAATCCTTAATTATATATAGATTAAATATTAGACCTAGTTGTACTCTCTCTCTCCCTCTCTCTGTGTGTTTACCTTGCCTTTGTCTATCTCTTCTTTCTTTGTTATTCAAGCAAGTTGTGATTAGTATAACACTACTTTATATATATATATTGTACATGCACTAAGCAAGTTAAAGGTTCCTTGAGTTTAGTACCATTAAACAGTGCTAAATAAATTAGATTAGAGAAAAATGATGTCGTATATAGTCACTACAAATTTAGTATAAACTAGAGAAAAAGTAAGAATGTGTGGCACAATCTCATGCTCCTATGTGGTGTAAATTTGGTCATCCGTAAACGTACCTATATTAGTACGTAGCAATATGTATATCAGGACGTAAACAAATAAGTTGCAGAAAAATACAGATAAATAGGCCTTGCATTCCTATATTTATAGTCAATTACCAATTTGTTGCTTCAAAAGCAGGTCGAGTTTGAGATATCAAGTTGAATTTAGTTCATTATTTAGCTTCTGAGAATATATTTAAACGTGCTAAATAGAGTAGGAAAGAGAGAATGTGTGGCCCAATCTCGTTACATACACCTATATGGTTTAGTTTATAAAAAAAAATACACCGATATGGTTTAAGTTTGTTCAACTTTTTTCTCTTTTGCCTATCTATATATCAAAGTATGTACGCTAGCTAATAAAGCAACACAACAATACATATGAAAGCATTGAGTCTTTATCACAGAAGGCAGGTTGAAGTTTGAGAAATCAAGTTGAATTTAGTTCATGTCTTCATGAGTTTAGCTTCTAGCTAGGGAGGATAGTTAATTAATGCAAGGCAATTTATGTTCCATATCCATATGTTAACCTTTTTAATCGTCTTTGATATATAGTTCCTTTTGCAAAGTCTACACCAATTATTAAATATTAATGGTCAGTGAAGGATGTCAGTAGCCGGATCCAATGTAGACAAACAGGATAAAGCATAATATTGTGGAAATGCAGGTTGAGAAAGGCCTTTTTTTATTTTTATTTTTTTTTTATTTTTACATGTAAAAAAATGCATCAGCTTTTCGAGTGCATTTGATGCCATTTCCCTTTGGTCGTTAGTGGTGGATATGTATAATAAGGGTTTGATATTGATGGACAGAACATATACCATGTCTATATTCACTATGAAAATTCAAATCAAATGATTGAAAGAGAGAAAATATGAGAGGACAATTATTATCTTACTATATTTCCTATTATTGATTAATATAGAGACCATTTTTTTTTTCATAATTGATATTTCGGTGTCATAACTATAATGTGGTTAACTAGTTATCACTTTTACATAAATTTATCAATTTTTTTTCACAACCTTCAGAATCAAACACATTAAAATTGTGATACAAAGGTTATATTTGCAAATTTTCTCACCTTACATAGTGTATTAAAAGAAATATATTGTTATTCCAATCACACTACAAATCTTTTATATATATATATATATATTTATATATTTCTAATCTTTGCCAATACTCTTGACTCTTAGTATTATATTGTCACCCTAGAAACCACAAAAGTTGAAATGAAAAGAATATGGGATCTTGGTGGCAGCTTTGTGAGAGAGAGAGAGAGAGAGAGCAGTGAGCAGAGAGCAGTCAAAGGGGTTCTTGAAACGTCATTTCAAACTACAACACATCCAGAGTATGTACTGTAGGGAGGCTTCTGTATTATGTGTCCCAGATGAACCCAACCAACAGAACTAGGGCTTCGCAGATTTGATGTGTTCAGCCCTCCATCTCTCTCCATCTCCATCTCTATCTTTATCTCTATCTCTATCTCTTTCTCTCTGACTTCGCTTTATGATGAGGTAAGAGTGTGACAGCCTTTGACAGTTATTTGGGGTTTATGATAGTACGTATAGATTTAACACAACAGTGAAAATTGGGTGATGATTACGATAATTAATTATGTGATTCTTTTCTTGTTATCTTTGTTATATACACAGCACTGTCCTGTCACTGCACTAATGACCACTGTCTTCTAATGTGTCTTCTAAACATAGAGACACGGTGGATCCTTGTGTTGTTGTGTGGTTCTATGTAACAAAAGCTCCTTTTTCTTTTTTTTTTTTTTTTTTTCATTTTTTTTTTCATGCACCTATAGAGTTTATTACCACATTGGATAACGAAAAATATATGTTAGTTTTCCTTTTTGACTTCTGCGCATGCAAGAAAATGAAAGTAGTAAAGATGTTGACTACTATTGTTAAAAAAAAAAGAACTGTTTTCTTAATATTTTCTAATGATATATATATATATATATATATATATATATATATATTCACAATATACAAATATCATCTTTAATCTTAAAAATGTATATTACAAATTATGTTCTTTTAAGTTGGACTTATTTTTAAGGCCAAAATGCATAAAAATCCCTAGGTATTCAATTCTTATATTTGTGAATTGACCCCTAGTTTGTCCCGTGGATCAATTTTACAAATATGAAACTTCAGAGAGTTATAATAAAAATTTTTATGGGATATTTATGCATTTGGCCTATTCTTAATTTCATCATTAAAGTTTTCTTTACAATTTTTTTTTTTAATTTAGTCTTTAATTCCATCTATTTTTTTTCCCCAAATAATGTTGTTAAGTGCCTCAGAACATGGTCAATGTCCTTAAGATATTTTTCAAATTTCACATATAAAAAATAATATTTTATTTTTATTCAACCAAAACTTGAGATTTTTTTATCTAGAAAAAAAAATTTTCTAATGAGAATTAAGATTACAACACCAACAATTTTATTTTTTCCAATGTGAATTAAATTTAAAATAGTTGAATGATTGAAATTAATTAAGAAACTTAATATATAGATTATGGGTGCAAATTTTTTTTGAGTAAACGGTAATACTTATTATAACACATACTAAAATAGTAATATTAGTATTTTAAACTGGATTTATAATACATTACACAACCAGTGAACACTAGACACACACAACCAATGTGGGATAAACATCCCTATTTTTTTTGAGTAAATAGTAATACTTATTAGAACACACATGAAAATAGTAATATTAGTGTTTTAAACTGGGTTTATAATATATTATATAACCAGAGAATAACTACAAAATGGCCTAACTTTTGTAGTTGTAAACTAGGGTTATAAACAGTGAACACTAGACACACACACTAGGCCCTTTTGTAATTGTACTCTGATTGTGTAATGTATTATAAATCCGGTTTAAAACACTAATATTACTATTTTCGTGTGTGTTTTAATAAGTAATACTGTTTACTCAAAAAAAATTATGGGTGTAAAATTGAGTGTCTACAATATGTTTTACCCCAAAAAAATTAATATTTTGGATAGATAGAATTGGATTAGAAGCCAAAAGGCCCAAAACCTAAGCTATAAAATAAATTAAATTTGCATGTGATACTAATAAGCTATATAACTTAATTTATTGCAAAATTAATCTGCCATTAAAACCTATATGCACACATTACTTTTTTTTTTTCTTTTGGGTAAATTGCAAATTATACCCCTAAAGTTTAGAGGTGATTAGATTTTATACCCCGAAGTTTTAGAATTTGAATTTTACGTCCTAACATTTGGCGTATTTGGATTTTACACCCTGACGTTTTAGAATTTGAATTTTACCACCTATATTTTAGGGGTGATTAGAATTTACTTCATAAAGTTTGAGAGTGTTTTGATTTTACACCCTAAAATTTCAGAATTTGGGGTATAAAATCCAAACACTCACTAATTTTACAAGGTAAAATCCAAATTTTGAAACGTTAAAATCCAA
The DNA here is from genome assembly GCA_023736055.1 of Quercus glauca. NCBI lineage: Eukaryota > Viridiplantae > Streptophyta > Magnoliopsida > Fagales > Fagaceae > Quercus > Quercus glauca. The sequence goes on along the minus strand of CM043315.1, from coordinate 56,141,207 downwards.
ACACCCCAAAATTTAGGGGGTAAAATTTAAAGTTTAAAACTTCAAGGTGTAAAATATAAACACCTCCAAACTTTAGGGGTGCAATTTGCAATTTACCATTTTCTTTTTGAAAACATATGCACACGTTACTTGTGCATCATAATATGATAATATGATGGATTTTCTTGAATAAACTAGTATAATCACAAGAGCAAGTATTAGCTGGTCTTCATAAACTTATTTTATGGTGTTATCCTATCCTCACACAAATGCATTTAGCTTTGAAATTTGAATCCAAAGATTAATTAGATGTTGATGCTTTTGACCCTGACTAGTTTATTTGTTTTGTTTCTTAAAATTCCTTTTTTATTGTTTGGACCCTCCTCTTGACTTAATGTTGGGATCAATATGAAAAGGGAGGGGGAAAACCAATGTCCAATAATCACCACTTAATAAAAACAGAAATCAAGTCAAGATCATTCAAACTTCATAGACATCTACTCACATTTAAAGTTGACGTGCCTCTAATTTTGACCATCCATGTTTAGCTTTACTTCTAAAATTAGAATGGACAATAAAGCTATGTCTATTACATTATTATCAATTTATCATTGTTGTTTTTATCGTTGATGGTGATAATGAAATGATGACCAAGAATGTAATTATCTTTGTGATTAGAAAAAAAAAAAAAAACAACCTTATTTTTAAGGAACTCGAGAAAAGTCAGAATGGAAAAGCCAATCTTGACAAGGAGTAAATTGTAATAAATCACTTTTTTTTCAAAATGAAATAAATAAATAATTAACTTCACAAAATAAAAAAAAGAAAGCAAAAGAAAGTGAGCGTAATTACCAAAAATATTAATTCTTAACTATTCTGATAATTTTTAACAGTTAATTGCTTTATTTTCATGGAATTAGCTATGAAAGGTGCATTTTAAAATTCAGTGGTAATTGTTTTTGGAAATTTTTTCAATTTTTTTTTATAATTATGATTAGATATATAGGTTTTTGTAGAAGTTGTACTGGCGGTACATTTATTTGACTGCATCTCTATTAAGATCTAAACTCTGAAGCATTCTATTTGCCTGTTTGCTTTTTGACCAGACGAGTTTAAAGTAGAAACTATTGAAAAGCATTGCAAAAAGCCCATTCGTTAGGGTCCTTGTATTCTGTCTCTCTCTTTTTTATTTTATCTTATGAAAAGTGTGTATTTCTCTCTTTCGAGCCATTCTGTACGCATGTAGTATTGTACAGTAATTAATTCCCATCCCATTAATTAGTACTGTACAATTGGAAATGTCAAATTGGCCTCAGCTTCTGTCTTACTCCTTTTCAAAATTCTTACATAATTTACACCATCACAAGTCACATCTAAGATTCTTTTTTCTAGGAGAAATTCGAAACTATCCAAAAGTCTTAGGGCACAAGGTTTTAAATTCCAAAAGAAAAAAAAAAAAAAAACTATAAAAAAAAAAAAACGAAAATATCTGTTTGTTGAGATACAAATAATTGGAACACATAGATTTATACGATTCAGTTGTATGCTTATGTCCATGGGTGACATTTACGATGAAATTTCACTAAGAAAATGGAAAAATTATAAGGATGGCAATGGCATAACAAAATTGCTACTCTTACAAAACCCGTTCCGAAAATACATTCAAAGCAGAGATGAAGCTAGGACTTGAGGTTAAGGGGGTGGCTTTGCTATTGGTTGCGTGCGGCGACTCTAGCCTCCGATTCTGTTGCTTAACAGCTAATGGTTTATTTATTTATTTTTTTGTGTTTTTCATGTGTGCGTTTAGGTATGAACAAAATTATTTTGTTTAAAATTTTTTAAAGGGTCAAGTTGTCTGTTTTGGGTAAAATTAGTTGATTGGGCTTAATTGTTTTTCTCTTTACTATTGGTAATTTTTGTTGTTGGACAATTTTTTGAGCTTGTTTATTTTGTTTTAGATTTTAGATCTAGCCTTTAAAAGGAAGAAAATGCTAAAGCTACAAATTTTTTTGCAAATTGTTAATGTGATGAGTGGTTATTAGTAAGTAAAAATGTAATGTAAGTGATGGGTCCAAATGCAAACCAATAAAATTTACAACCTTAACAATTAATTGTAAAAATATTGTAGAAAAGTTTGTAACTATAGTAGTACTCTTAAAAGAAACAATGATATTGTTAAAGGAAGCAAAGTGTAATTTTATGGAACAAAATTGCTAAAATTGGTACTTATGTATATATTAATATTTTTTAAGAAAAAAATTCTTGTCCAAGTCTCCCTCTGTCCCTGATTCAACGAGTTCTTTCTCTCTCTGCTACGAGAATATTGCAAGAATTTCTAATCCTTTAATCGTGTTATGGACCAAAGTTGTGGCGAACATATATATATATATATGGTGCAAGATCTGTGCTGCCATGGGGCACAAAATCAAAACCAAGTAAAATTTCATTAGCAAGTTCTTGTTCTACACGATTGAATAGCCAAAAGTCCCAAGTTAATAGATTCTAGGATTTTTTTTTTTTTTTTTTTATATGCAAGATAGAATTTCTATTATAACCTAATTAATCTAAATATATATATGTGTGAAATTTCTTCCTAGAGACTTGAACTCCGGCCCTTACCCCTCACACCTTACGAGCACTTATACTTATGGAATGACCACCACACCAAGGGTGTGCAGTGATGATTCTAAGATTATTAAGACTTGCTCAAATAGCTTGATCAATCAACCACCAACAACAATATTGATACTCCTGTTACTCCTCTATTTTTTTTTCTTTTTTTCCCCCCCAATTTACAAAAGAACCTTTACCAAACTATCAGTATATTAAAGTTACTATTAACCTATTCTAATCCAATTAACAAGTAATATTAACTTCAAAAAAAATCCAAGTAATATTATTGTGGGTACTTGACTCCACACCAAGGATTTTGTTCGCTTTGGGGAGCCAGGCCCGCACGAATTTGTTTTCGTCCCCGAGTGTAGGCATGAGCAAGCAAGCGCCTAGCTTGGACTTTAACTCATCGAGTCCCACATCGGTTAGAAATCCCTCCCACTAGTGCCTTATAAGCTTCTGGAGCTAACACTAGTGTACCATCACTCTGTGAGTGATGGTACACTAGTGTTAGCTCCAGAAGCTTATAAGGCACTAGTGGGAGGGATTTCTAACCGATGTGGGACTCGATGAGTTAAAGTCCAAGCTAGGCGCTTGCTTGCTCATGCCTACACTCGGGGACGAAAACAAATTCGTGCGGGCCTGGCTCCCCAAAGCGAACAAAATCCTTGGTGTGGAGTCAAGTACCCACAATTATATATTTCAAAAGTCTTAAAAAGTTTAAATTACAATTTCATTTAAAATTATATTTTAAAAAAAAATTTAAAATGAATTCAAAGAAATTTTATTATTATGAATTATTTTACTTATCTATCATGCTTTTTAGCTTTAACAAAATAAAATTTGATCTTTCACAAATAAGCTTTTGTCATTGAATTGAGCTAATTCTTTTACATATAAATTATAATCAATCCATGCATCATATGGACATGATCTCCCATCAAATTGCCATTCATATGGGAATCAATTAAAATTTGGACATCCATTGCATATTAAACATGCAAGATGATTTTAAAACAACAATGAAAGTAAGGGATTGGGTATAAAAAATGTTAGAAACACAACAAATTACACAATTTTTCTCACAACTTGACACATGGTGATAGCAAGTTGCAAGTGGTGGAGAAAAAATAGTAGATCCATATAAATTCACATCTCCATCACTCACAACTCACTACTTGTGATGAATTGTGTCAAAAGTTGCGCAATTTATTATGGATCCTAGCATTGTGCAATTTGTGATGAGTATCATTTAATTTGCTTTGGAGAAGACTTGAACACCAATAATATTGCAACTTGCAAGAACTAAAATTGTACGGTAGATTCATAAATAAGGGTGCATTAATACATCAAAAGCTCCATGTACAGTTGTACGTTCAAAAAATAAATGAAACTGTACTAATAAAAAATTTCTCACTACAATCTTTGGTTAAAAAAAAAAGAAAAAGAAAAGAACCGAGGAACAGATTATAGGTTGCATCAAGTCACAGCCCGAAAATTCAAGCATCTTTTCCTTTTTCTTTTTTAAGCTTAGTATGTAAAGTTTGGACTATCGTGAATAGTGAAAGAATGCATTCTTTCATTCTTTGCTCAAAAACTATAAGTTTTTAGTTTTCGATTGTTTAAAAAAAAAAAACATATTACAAAATGTTTAGCAAAATAAATTTAATTTCAAGCATAAAGATATTTTCATGGTGCTAAAGAAAGGTGCTCTGAAGTACTTTGCTTAATTTTATTGTAATATATTTATTAATATTATTTGAACTTGTGGAGGCCAGATAACCAGAAGGTATTGTTAAATTTGTATCTTGGGCCTGTGGCCCAATCCGAGGACATATATTTGGCCGAGGAGGATCAAGCAACATTGTTGTGGGAATGGTATGAGAGGAAGAAATACGAATTGTACATAAAGGTCCAAAAGATGTCCGAGGAGAAGAATCATATCAGAATTGCGGATCCGAGGTTGGTAGGAATATTCTACCTCCCTAAGCATCCTACCAGGTACCATAACGGATAGACATCAGACGTTAGATAAGGAATGAGTAGACAAAGGCTACCCAGATAGATACTAAAGCTGCTACCTCCGCATTAAATACTCTGCATCTAACTTCTTGGCCGCATTAATGTGGAGGTGATATCTGAATAGTGCAAGGTTGGCTTCCCCAAAATCTACATAACCAGAGAGAGTGTCTGATGGGACAGCCACTCAAGTAGAAACACAGATAATCAACAAGTGTAAAGTTAAGATGCTTGGAAAAGAAATATATAAGAAAGAAGACCCTTCAGGAAAAGGGACGAGAATTTTTAGAAGAAAAAGTGAGACTATGAGATAAGAAAATGAGACTTGTAACCTAATTTGGGAAGCAGATCTATGAACAGTTCACCTCGGATAACGCCGAGGATGATTTTTTATTCAATATAGTTTTGTCTCTTTGCATTGTTTTATCATCCAAATCTAATCCAAGGTTGGTTTAATCATCTAGAACCCAGTTTTTTTCAACTCATTCTCTACAAATTCATTGTTTTGGACTTTTTGGGCTTAAGTCTATCCAAGTGGTGGGCTAGGAATTCAAATTAGGTCCTTACAGAACTTATTCCAAATAAGACAAAATTTAGCTACGAAATCGGTTATAATCTAAGATTACAACTTTACTCTATCATTAACATTACTATATATTTCAAAATTTTAATCATTAGATTGCATATTTTTTACACTCTTAATATACATGTCAAATTTTATGTCAATCATATATTATTTACTATATGATTGTAAGCGGACGAAATCAGAATTAACTTAAGTTAGATAGAGAGTTTATATATGACGACCCAATACAATTAGTTTAGTAAAGAATGGGTTTCCGAGGTCACCCTTGGTGTGCCTATATGGTTTAGCTTTTAAGTTAATGGAAAAACATCAAGTAACTCATAAGAAAGAAGTAGATTTTGATATTAACTCTTCCTCGAGTTAGGTCGAGGAGCAATAGTTCATATAATGTTCAAATCTCGGTTATAGGATAGTGTTGCACAGAGTGTGTTTCTCTTTCCAGTTTTTCGTCCCCCAATCTAGAGGAGTTTCCTTTCTTTATATAGCTAACTGAATTGCATCCTAACCTTCTACTTGTACAACCATTAATTTTCCTTTGGGTGCTTGTCCCATCAGGGTTTTACTAGAGGTAGTAAAATATGTTGCAAGCTATGAGGGTACTATTCAAGGGTCATTCTACCATTAATGTGGCTAGCTGAGTTGGTGCAGTGTATTGAATGCGAAAGTGATGGGCACTTTACCTAGATATTTCCCTTCTTTTTTGTTTGCACATCTCTATCGTCTTCTTTCGATATTTTGTCTTTTTTTGCAAGTGGCCTACTCAATGCCCCTCGAGGAGCGCTTGCTTTTTGGACTCCTCAAGCAGTTGGCCTCTTCAGCCTCGATTCTTGGGCTTTCACCTGGTATTGGGTCAGAAATAATGAGGGAATGGGCCCTTCCACCTTCTCGAGCTAGGCCCACAGAGCTCTATTCTGTACTCGGATCTCACCCCTCTCACAATGATCTATAAGATTATATTTTATGCATAATTTTAAATTATAAAAACTTGCAATTTGTACAATTTATTAATGACATAGCTATTGTTCTTTAATTTTCTAGAAATTTTGCAAGTATGAATGATATAAGAAGAAAATATAATCCAATTGTGAATTTGTCAAAATTCACCTCTAATAAAAAGATATTGAATAGAGTTATAGCCTTAGGTAACAATTAATTTTGTAGCTAAACTTTTTCATTTCAAATAAATCCTATCTCTCCCTTATATTTACCTCTAATTTTCCCAAGCATATTTCATTGATATTTGATAGAATGTGGTTTTTTTTTTTTTTTTTGGCACTAACTAATGAAACTGTGTATAAAATATATTTATCATAAATAAGATAATGGGGTATGGGGAATGAGAGGTTGGGTTCAAACTATATACATGACATAAAAATTTTAAAACTTTTAAAAATAACGTTTTAACAAAATTCAATTTTAGGTTTTAAATATAAAAAATTGGCAATTCATGACTCAATGGACTATAATTAGGTTTGATTTTTAGAAGATTTACCTCTTCCCAATAAAGCATCAAGGCAAAAAACTAGAAAAAGAAAAGAGAAAACTTGGCTTTTACCTTTTGTTTTGTCCCTTATATATAGTTGATGAAAGTGAAACGCTTTTCTTCTCTTTCTTTTTATTTTTTGGTTTTGCTTTGAGTGCAGGTCTCTTTTCATCTCCCCTCTACATATCCCATGCTCTCTCATTCAACTTTGACAAATCCAATCAAAATCACTTTTTTTTTATATGAATAAAAGATAGGACTAGACACCAGACAGCTTTAAACCCATGTATCTCTTTGGTGAGATTTTTGTCTCTCCTATGACTTTGCTAGTAAAATTTGCATTTCCCAGAAATCACAATGCTTTCAATCGATGGAATCATGGAAATCAAGTACACGATGAGATTGAAGCCCATCATATTAGTTGACAATTCAACATGTTATAAAGATTATAATCATTTATGAGAAAATGTTACATTACATACCATGGCATGTTGGACAAGAAAGTTATCGTCCATGCTGCTCTTTCTTTTCTTTTCTTTTCTTTTTTCCTTTCTTTTCTCTTTCTTGTGGAGTAAATAGTATTACTAATTGATAAATTGTGATTGGAATAATATCGATTTCAGTCTCATCACACATTTCACCTCTAATAACATCAATCATAACACGTTACCTTATTTCAGCCTGAATTTTTTTCACTCATTGCTTTTTTTTTCCCCCCACTTTTAATTTTCTTTTTGTTTAACATGTCTCCTTTGTCATTGCCAGATGGCAAAAGGAACAATTTTCAACTCTTGAAGTGTGAAATTGCTGAGAAGCTTGGGTTGAGAAAAAGAATATGGATACGGAACCTGTACTTGATTCTGTAGCTGTATTGCAAAGAACATGTTCTTTTGGACGCGGTGGTCCTGGAATCCTTTTGCTTATGCTGATCTATAACCTAGCCTTTTTTATTTTTGAGGACAATCTATAACCTAACTTGATAAGACTGAGATTTATTGTGCATCACGTTCACGCAGGACCTTAGGGGCAGAAATTTGTCCACAATTGAAGTCATTGTCATGATGAAAAATGTGAGCCATGGCTGTACCTCGTACTGCATCGCACTACATAACTAACCAAGAATGAAAAGAAGAGCTTATTCAAAGCTCCATGATCGGTTTTTTTTATTATTTTAAATTCTTTAATTTATTATTTTTTTAATAAAAAGATTGAAATCATATTCAGACGAGGATAAAAACAATACATTTTGAGCAAGAATATGCTCAATGATGCAAGGGGATTCTCTTATCCAAGTGAAAAAATATGAAATGCATCAACATATTGAGCTAGAGCATGAGCTGCTTTGTTGCCTTCTCGAGCGACATGAGAAATCTGCACGCTTTGATAGAGCTGAAGCTGAAGCAAGGCACCTGAAATGTTATTAGAAAAACTTAGGGACGAGATTGATGAACCCAGCAAGGAATGGACTACTACCTTCTGGGAATCACTCACAATTACCCATCTGCCAAGCAAACCTGATACCTTCCCCCATGGCTTTTGCCTCAACCTCTAACAGATGCAGTGGAGCATTCAGGGGGGAAGAGATAGTCCTTAGACCACTGGACAAGATGAGAAGCTTGTTTTCGAGATCCCCCATTCCAAATTTCAATTCAATTAGTCCATAAACTCCAAGCAACAGTAACCAACAACACCATAAAGTCATCATCTCAGTTTAGCACATATTTGACACATCACGCCAGGTCTAAAATCTCTGCAAAGTGAAACCGAGGGACTGCCCAGATCTGAACCCGATATATCCCAAACTGATCTCGCTTTGTTGCAACACTGGAATAAATGCCCATAATTTTCAGCTTCCATGATGGTGTTTTAATAATCCAAGGTCAGAACTTGGGTGACTAGTAATTTAATGTTCAACTCCGGGGAACAAAGGAAAGAAAAAGTAAAGGTTTACTACAAGGCTACAAGTGAAGTGATAAGAGATTTTACAATAAGTCTATTGAACACACAAATTTTTCATAACTATTGACATGGTATGTTATGATTAGTGCTTAATAAAGGTGGTGTGAGTAGTACATCCATGTAAAAGTGACGTTCTAATTACAACTTACCACCCGAACTAGTTGTGATGGAAAAAATTGTGTACCTAGCATTGCTCTTTAGTGTATATACTCAAACAAGCCCAAAAAGATAGATGACATGAAGTTATCAAGAGAAAACAAGTTCCATGAAATCTTGATTTTTTTTCCCCCTTTCTCTTCTTTTATTTTATTTTTAATTAAAAAAACAAACAGTGATACATTTCTGTTATATTGATGATAAGAACTGCTCAGTACATAATGGTATAACTTCTCTGCCCTTTGCCTGAGACCAAATGAAGCCGACTATTAGTATAGGTCTTCAATGCCGGTTGACAAGAGCAGGCACAATTTGAAAACCCATCATAGCGGTCCAGAAATGTACAATAGCGGAATACCAACAGACTGTTCCATTACTACAAGCTCATCTCCTCAGGTAAACTGATTTCAAGAAAATATAGGCTGCAAAACAAGCAAAGAGATGCTTATTAAGATGAGTAAAACTAGAAGTCTAGGACAAAGAAGCTGGAAGCAAACTAATAAAAAGTCTTTAATAGGTAGTTTCTTAGCTAATAACTAATTCTGATACCACCTCATACAAGAATCTATACTGAAAACTTAGACAGAACAACACACTCCTGCAATGACAATTTAAGGCAGTGTTTTGATACTTTGTATCTCTCTTCCCTTGCCATGACAATTTAACGTAGGAATGATTTAATGATTCTTGTTAATAATAAATCCAAGTGCTACCAAGCCAGTACACACTGGCACCTACCCCCTATTAATATGTAACATCCCCATATGGGTGTGCTCAATTAATATTTTACATCATACAGCCAGTTAGCGCTAGCAGTCACTTCCATTTAAATCAAGCACATTAACATTGGTCCACCAGTTCCATGTTCCACATGACATGTAAAAAGGATGGGTCCCTGGTCTTACAAGTGGCAAGATTACATTGGAGGCAAGCAACAGTCGTTACTGTAGGTCTGCCATTAGCATTCTCAGGTTTTTTCTTTTCTTTTTCTTTTTTTCCTCTAAAATAAATGCAGAAATTGGAAAGCACAAACTTTTGTGATTTCCATTTGGGTAAAGACAAAAGAGAGGCTTTCAATTGCCTGCGGAAATGGTTACCTTTAAAAAAAGTAAAAAATAAATGACATGGTTACTACTTAGCCATTGATTTTATTACCTTGCAGACATGAAAGCCATTCCAAAGAACACAGCCTTGACAGCTTGCTTCTGTCCAGCATAATCAAATGCCAGCGGCAGCATTTCATGCAGGGTTAGAAAAGCCATCACTCCACCAACTGAAACATAATTCAGGAAAAGATATTTGTTACAAAACTCTCTATCATTTCTAAATCAACTGAGATGATGAGGAAATGATTATATTGCGAACCTGCTCCAAGCAAGCCCTCAAGAATTTCAGGACTCAAGCTGCTTGGGAATAAATAGGCTGAAATAAGATATCAAAAAGGTTATTTTTCCATTAAACAATCCTGATGTGCAAATTTGTGATGCACACTCACTGTATCTGGTTCACAACCCACCCTACTTCAATACCAAGGCTTACACCTCTTAAACATCACCTCCGATAATTAAAGATAAGGCTTTCAGTCAAATTTAAGATTTCTATTGTTTCAGAAAGAAAAACAGCCTGCTTTGGCATTTATGCAGTAATAGACACATACCTACAATTATAACACCCAGCGGCTCAGCCAAACCAGAAAGTGTAGCCAATTTGAATGCCTGCCATTTGCTGCAATTTTTAGGAGAAACCATTTAATGACTTATCACATGGGTAATTCTTATTTCTTCATTATAGCTTTCATGATATATTCTACTGTTCATGCCCTCCCAAAAAACAAAAGAAATTAGGACATTATTTAATCAATCAATATGATGTCTATGCAGCTGCTTTTTAGCATTGTGCGACCATGGGGAACTTTCTATCACAAATCTGACTTCTAAACCAAAGAGGATTTCATTAATACCATATCAATATCTTGGATTATTTGTTTGCATATTTTGGGCTTGTATTTTGCTTTTCAAAGGAAAAAAAAAAAAAAAAAACAAAAAACAAAAAAAAAAACAAAAACAAAAACAAAAACAAAAAAAACTAGAAACTGGTGTTCAGAATTGGATTCGGATTTCAGAGGCACCTTTTCTTTTTTAATGGAAAAGAACAGAAGCCAGGCTCAAAATTTCAAGCAAGGGTTACTCCTGAAGGACAACTTTCCTTCCAAAGCACATCCCCCCCCCCCCCCCCCCCCCCCGCGACAACATTCCAAGTCCAACACTACCATCACCACCACTGTCACTGTGAACATTAATGCCAATAGCAATACTCCATCAAAACCACTACCAAATAGTGGACAACCATGAAGATCACCATCTCCTCCAACGCCTTGAGCACTGTCTTCCCAATCTTCACTACCAGACACTACAGCAACAGCCATCAGATTGATCACCTTGAGATTTGCTCATGACCACTTTAATCCTCTTTCACACCAAGCTGCCAGCACTTCAACGACCACCACCGCCCCTAACACTATCACCACAGCCATTATCATTAATCTAAGGCTTCTCTTATTTGCATATGGGCTGACTAACTATGATTTGTTTATGAATTGGAACAGAAGCCAAACAAATAGATATTCAAAAAAGAAGCAGATATAGTGTATTTCTGACGAAAAATAAATACTTTCAAAAGGCTTAACTAATTGGTGCCTTCACAGAATCTCACCTTTGTGTTGCAAAATAAACAGGAAGTGCAACAGCTACACCCTGTAAAAGAAAACTGAAAGAATTAAGGCAAAATGACAAATCTCACCATATAAATGTCATTTGTAATCAGAAAGATTGCTTTTAGCTCATCCCATATAGGTTTTAGTACATGATTATTGTTGTTATTGCTATTATTACTAAATATTACATGCCTGAAACGTCTTTAGTTCAAGCTGGAACTACATAGCAACCTTATATTTTTTGTAATTCTAAAATCTTGATCAAATGAAGTTTTTGAATTGCCAGAGATAGGAAGAGATTAAAACATTGAAAATAGTTTAAACCTCTTAAATAATATTAGTATAATCCTCATAAGGTTTCAAAAAGACTTTTTTTTTTCTTTTTTTAATCAAAATTTAATGCAGCAGAAAAGATTACTAGGTAATATGATATTTCTTTCAGGGACCAATCCATTATGATTCTAATTTCATAACATAATTGAGAGCACTAAAAGACCAAACACCAATAATACATGCTTTTTGATAGAGATGTCCAACAAAATTTAAGGATGATTCTTTCATGGACCAATTTAATTATGATTCTAATATCATAACATAATTGAGAGTACTAACAGAAAATACAACAATACTACAGCTTTTTGTAGAGATATCCAGGTGAGAAGAATTTAAGAATTAGGGCAGTATTCACCTAATGTCTTGGACAATGTTTCCTACCAACTACAGTGAAGAACCATTAAATGAAACTGGCGCAATCAATCAAAGTAAATCTAATTTCTACCAAGGATCTCTGCAATAAGTTAGCCATACAACTAAATCTCTGTACAGCATATAGATTTGCCGAAACAACTTGGATAGAGTTAGATTGGTGTCAGGCATTAACACATTCTTAACTTTGTATTGTCTTTGTTTTTCAAGTTTTCTACCTTAGTATTGTCCAAAATTCTAGTTTCCAAGTTTCCTCATATAAGTAAAATTGTTTGAGAAGTTGTAGAAAATATTTTTCTTAATCAAATATAAGTAAAAATATTTTTCTCAATCACAGTAAATCTAATTACTACCAGGTTTTTCTACCTTAACGTTGTACAGGTCTTGATTTGACTCGATAAATCTAATGGAAGTAAAGGACTTGTCCTTTAAATTATCAAATATAACAGTCCAGAATTTTTTGGCAGTTAAAAGGTTGGATTTTACTGTTATTCATGGCATAGTGCAAGCATACAAAAGAACCAAAAGTCTGTTTGAAAATCAGATATATTACAGAATCAGAGAACACATACCTCTGGAATGTTGTGCAGAGCAATGGCCAAAGCCAAGTTGACACCAACACGAAGGCCCTATGTTTAAAAAAAAGATACAAACTAGAAATCTTAGTGGCATGTATCAGTGTCTATTTCTCTCAAGATATGAGCGTTCAAAATATATTTGTTATGTTAAGAAATGGCATTGAATGGATCCATTACAGACGTTCAGAAATGGCATTCCTTCAAGACTAAATCCATAAAAACTAAATTCTTGTGAAACAATGCAGTATTTATTTAATGAGTTCCAGGAGCACACATTAGCAGTTTCACCTTGTACACAAATCAGGTAGAATGAATTCAAACTATTTTAAGAACGTAAAATGGGCATAGTTTTTATAACAGTCGCCTAAACTCAACTCATGCGGAAATATCAAAGGATTGAGCATCAAGAACCAAGAGAAAGATTGCCACAGAAGTCAGAATTTTATCAGCTACAGAATGCCCCATAGTTTCATTTTAATTGGATGCTTATAGGTTTAAAGAAAGACCAAAATGTTTAAAAGTGTAAAGCAAGGATGAAAGAAAGACACTTATAGCACACAAACTTGATGGTAATTCTGAAAACAATGCTGTTTAGGTCATGCACAATAAAACATAAGATAATAAATTCCTAAACAGCTGGTGTGCTATATATTAATTCATTGGTGATAGACATAGTTATCTCATCTTTAACACATTAATATTAAGAATCATAAGTAATTCCTCTCTCTCTCTCTCAAGAATAATAATAGTTTAAGAACATTTTCTCCTGAATCTAATTCACAATTGGACTATGTGAAATAAAACCGGAACATCTAATTCAAAGTTAGTACACTTCTCATATTTAATTCAACAGTCACAATAATAAAGTACCTTCATTGACCCAAGAAAAACTGCCATTCCTTCAGGAAAATTGTGCAAGCTTATGCCTGCATGTCGTAGGAGACAAATTTTTCATTAAACTGGACTGATACAAGCACCAGCTTACATAGAAAATAAGCAATAACTCATGAAATATGAATTCTTGAAATCCCAGCAAAGTTTCCAAGTGCAAAGAAGTTTAGTTTAACCATCAGCTATACAATTTTGCAGGCAGATTAATATGCATTAGTTGGCGCCTTTTTTGAAGCAGCCATTCAAAGAAATATTATTAAGGCAAAAGAAAAAACTATGGGATACAGTCTGAAGAAGAGACCATATGAAACTATTTCCTACTTTTAATTGATGATATAATTGCTAAAGATTATTGACAAAAGAAACAAATAAATTAGTTTGATCTTTTGACATCACTCAAATAAAACACGGAATGATAAAATTGAAAGAAAAAGTAAAAGATAGATGACTTTGGAGTTGGCACCCATGGTTAGCTGGAGTTAGCACCAGACCTTTGGGACAATTTCAAGAAAGCTTTCATTCATCATCAAAATAATCCCTCCATCCATAGGAGTACATTATTTGGCTTATATAGAATACTAGACACTAATTCTAATTGACTTGGGAAATCTCAATTATTGAATTGCAAAAATAACTTTGAATAAAACTAATAATAAACCTAATTAACTACTAAGACCAAAAATAAAAATACAACTGACTCCAAAATCAAATAAGACTAATAAAAATAATCCTTCCCTTGTGCTTCCTGCATCAAGTGCAGCATGAAACATCAATGATGATGGGGTCCATCTGATATGAACTACTCAGAATTCCAATTGGCAAATTACAATACAAAGAGCACCCAACATGGGCTAAAAGAAGCTCCTTTGTCAAAGAAGAAGTGGGAAATAGCTTACTCATGCAGCTAATATTAATGTTTCCCAATCAAATGGAAGTTTTGTTTGGCCTTGTCAGCCTAACAGGTGGTAGAAAAATGTACATGACAATGGGATTCAGCATTTCAGTTCAAACATTATCCCAGGCATTATTTTCCATTTGAGAAATTAAAGTAAAGTCTTCCATTATCAAAACACAAAGAAGACTCCTCTAAAACATAAATGAGAAATATAACTCTTTTTACACTAAGATCAAGCACCATAAATCAATTAATCAAGCAGCCTATGCCTCTACTCAAAGATATATCACCTAAAGATTTAATAAAATAACCAACTATATTTCTAAGTTCCACAAATTAAATGCAATCAATTTTGGAATAGTTTTAATCAGAATCTAGGAGGAGAATTAACCATGTCCATATGATTGTCATACCTACAGCTGTAACAATCCCACTGAATAAAACTTGGCGGCGATGCTTTTTCATAATGTCCTTGCCCCCTTCATCTCTAGTTTTCTGCGCTCAAGTCAGTGGAAAACTGTCAACTACTTGTATTATGTTGAACCATTAAAGAAGTATTCAATCATATGCAAGTAGATTAAGAAAATATTTATCAGGTAGATGAATATATCATTCATACCTTTTTACTATCTGAAACCGGGGCAAGTGTTGGTTCTGGAATAAAATTGGCAACAATAGCAAAAAATAAGACACCTGCAAAAAACTGACTTTCCACAAATGGAGAATTAAATTATCATAACAAAAATGTAAAATTATGCCACAAAAATGAAGCATATGAATTAGATGAACATTGAAGTTTATAACTAACCCAAAGGTTTCCTTTTAAGAAGCCAATAGAGTTAATAGCATTGTGAGCCAAATCCAGGAATGAAATGCTCAGCATCAGACCTGCTGCAAATCCCTGCAAGGAAGAGATGATCATATTGCAAAAGAATCTCCCAACATTAAGCATCAATGGGGAAGAAAGTTGAATGTGATCAAAGTAGAGATCGCTGTTCCACAATTATACAATCAGTTAATATAATTAGGAGCTTATTTGGAAAAGTAACATACTTGGATTAAACATTGACTAGATTAGAAAAATAGAAATTACAGCAATAAGGAAACGAGTGGTATCACATGTCCCAGGGCTATCCAGATTTTTGGATTAGAAATGAAGAGGTTGAGCACTGCACTAACCTGTAAAATCCCAAGCATCTTCAAATTGGGAGCCTGATTGAGAATTACAAAGAGTGCACCTGCTCAACATTCCATAAATTAAAATTAGATTAGGAACAAAAGCTAATATGGAATTACTTATATTATTCACTGAGTCCACAAAGTAACCAGAACATATCAGAAGGTTTCCAATGATAATGCTTCTAACATTTTTAGGATGTTTGAGCTTGCTAGAATTTTATAAATCAAGGAAGAGGCCTATATTAACACCAAAACATGCATGACTCAAATACATACAATGCGCGCGTGTGCGTAATAAGATGCCAAGATAATAATAAATAATAAATATTTCTAATACTCATTATTTCAGAACATGAAATTGTAAGCATATGAATGTGACAAAATTAAAGAAGAAAATTGAGGGGGGGGGGGGGGGGGGGGGGTTGGGAAGAAGAAAAAAGAAAGAAAAAATCCTCTTCTAGATAACATTTAGGATCCATGAAATCTTGATGAAGAACATGTAATAAAATACAAAAAGAATAATGCTTGTATTAGGAAAAAATATTCTACCACACTAAGGTGTTGATGACCATAACAGCAAGTTGATTTTGGAACGTAAGACTGGAAACTTCAAATATGAAGTTTTCTGCATACGGAGGCAATTCATAGAGAGACATTGTTTTCGGTCACTCAGTCGGATTATATTGGCTACTGGTCTATGCATTAAGTTTATGTATGATATTTGGCAGAAAGCAAACTGGCCCACGGAAGAACCAAATGGCTTGGTAAGTTCATGATTCAAGTTACACCTCACAAAGGTAACCAGATTAGTGAGTAAAGAGTTAAATCTTTCACCATAAGCAATATCCCAATACCTGAATCATCACATAAAGTAAGATATTCCAACATACTTCCATGTTAAGGCAATTTGAAAAATCATGTGAAGATATGAATAACAACATGAGTATATATTGGGCTTCTCAATGAAGCAAAATGACACGAAGAGAACTTCTAAAACTGGACTCATTCTTGCCTCTCCCTAGTCCTTTTACATGACATTATATAGTCATCACCAAATCCGAACTTAGCTCAAACTACTTCCTGCCTCTCCCTAGCCATTCTACATTCCTGAACAATTATTACCAATCATCTTTGTCATGTCACCACAAAATTTCTAACTCTAATATGTCTCAGCACCCATCAGACTGTCATCAAATTTTCATTCACCTCTCTCTCTCTCTCTCTCTCTCTTAAATTCCATTTGATAACTATCTACAAAAACAAAATTGACGCCAGTGTTGTTGATAATGCTGAAACAAGCGCATAAATACTTATTACAACCACTGAGCTCCACCCAATATAGCCTTAATCACAGACAAGTAAATACATCAATTTTCAACTATTCAAATAAAATGGGATTGTCCCAGATTTTGAAATTACCAGCTAATTAGAAACAAAAACATCAAACGAATTCAGCTAACATTAGATATTTTAGATGTCCGTTTCATTCAAGTCCAAGATAAGAGTCAAACAACAAAAAGAAAACTTCGAATTTAACAAGTACCCAATTGAACACTTTCAACAATCATACACAATAAGCAAGCAAAAGTACAAAAACTTCAAATCACATACACAAAATGCTAAATTTATCAAATGGGGTAGTTTGAATTTGAAACATTAGAAGCTTCACTCACCTATAGAAGTACTCAGTCCACCAATTAGTGAGAGCCCAAGAGCCACCAATACCTGAGAACTCATTTGCAGCTTTTCCTTTCTTTCTGTATTGGGTGCCCAAAAGATTCTGACTTTAACACCAAATCAGAGAGAATTCGCAGAAAAGTCGAAAGCTTTACTCAACAAGAAACAGAATTTTGTGAGTTTATGAAGTAGTAAGTGTGCAGCGCAGGTTTATATAAATGAAGTTTTGGGAGGGAGAGAGGGAATTTCTACTGTGGAAGAAAGAGATGGTTTGAGAAACGGTCCAAGAAATGTAGTTGTATTATTATAATGTATAATTTTTTTTTTTTTTTGAAAGCTATTATAATGTATAATTATATAGTATTTTTTTCATTAAAAAAAAATTTTATATAGTATTTTTATGTATTTTTCTTTTGCCATAAGCTATACCTAACTTTGCATGGTTCTCTCAAACACTGAAAGCGTGCCTTTGGAGCTGACTGACGGTTAGGGCAATGTGAAGGCGTGAGAATTGCATCTCCATTCTCCCCACTAAACCCCATTATGCCGATGAGGGTTTTGTAATATAGGAAAATGTTTTTTTTTTTTCAAAAAAAAAAAAAAAGGAAAATGTTTAGGATGTGGTTTTTGGACTATTTTTATAAACATTTTTATGGAAAAATGATAAAATAATTAATTATTTTGACAATTTTTTATGTTTTCCATAAAAATAGGGTCAAAACTTTCTTGGAAATGATTTATTAACAATTGCCAATTTGTTTGGGAGTGGATTAGAGGCTATGCCACAGCTGTCGGTCACACAACTAGTGTTGCTGGGGAACTTTGGGCATTAAGAGACGGAACAAACTCTCTGCTGTGATTTCTGAACTTGATGCAAAGCTTATTGTGGATTTGCTTCAAAAGGAGGATGGTAGTCAAAATAGCATAGATGCCTTAGTGAGTGACTGTAAGTCAGGTCTGAGAGAAATTCCCATGGTTCAAATCCAGCATTGTTATTGTGAGGCAAATAAATGTGCCAATACTCTTGCTAGAAGGGGAGCGTTGCTTCCCCAGGACTTTGTTGTTTTCTTAGACCCCCTGGTGGATGTCTCTCTGTTAATCAGTTTGGACTCTGCTGGGATGCCCTATGATCGCTTTGTACCCTTGCTTGTTTATGTTGCTTAGTTTTTAATGCATTCCCCTTTCTACCAAAAAAAAATTATTTTGACAATTTTTTATATTTTCCATAAAAATATGGTCAAAACTTTACTAGAAATGATTTATTAACAATTGCCAATTTGTTTGGGGATGAAAAAATTTTGGTTCCATAAATTATTACACAACTTCTTTGCCATAATTGTGATGTGACAAAGTGTGAATAATGAAAAAAAAAATGATGGGTTCATTTGACTTGTTTGTGGAATAGTTTGGAGATCTCATATGGTTGTGAATCGATTACATTGGACCAATGATTAATATTTTACTTTGTATACTTAATTTTAAGTGACACAATACTAAATAAAACTTTAGATTTATAATATGAACAAGTTTAGTTTCAAACATGTTTGGAACTATCTTTTCAAATTCATTAGGTGACTATTTATAGAGAAATGTTAAGGACACACTCAAATCCACAACACGCTTAAATGCCACCTTGTGATTGGTGTGCCTAGGTGTTTTTTTTTTTTTTTCAACAAGTACTTGTGGTGGTCTCATGTGTAAGTGCTAAAAGCTAATCATAAGTTGACAAACAAGCATGTTGTGAAATTGAGTTTATCCGTAGGTGGACTTTGATTTATAAGATTATCTATGTATATTATTTAAACAAGTTACATGACTCATTAACAAAATCATGTGACTAAAATGACACATTAATGGCTTCTTCAACTAGTTTGGAGTCAAACATTTTTCTAATCTAACCAACCCATAAATAACTTACAAAAATTTGTGCCTATGTGTATATGTGTGTATCTATATATATACTAATTTTGAGACTTAGTTTAGATGTATTTATTTATTTAGAAAAAAAAGTTTAGATGTATTTATTTGATTTAGTTTTGGTATTTAAAATTACCTATTTTGATAAAATTAGAACGTTATGATCAATTGTGTGAATTGCAAGTATTTATTGAATAGTTTACTTTAAAAAATTGACTGAAAATTCAATTTAAATGTTAGATCTTACAAAATTACCTAACTCGATCCATGTGATTGGGGTTAAGTTAGATTAGATTAGGGATTTCTTAATCTAAAAAAGTTACCTATTTGAGAAAACTCAAGTAGTAGACTCAATGAATTTAAAGGACTAACAGTAAAACCGTAAGTCCCAAATTAATTTTATCCTCCATATTTTTGTTTATAAGATTACCAATAACTTGGCTGAAGCCTAAAAGGGAGGGACATCACTTCCTTCTAAAAGTTATCTTTTGAGCTTCTGTTGGCATCTATGGTAGCAACCATGATTGCCTTGACAACGTAGGTCGTCTTCACAAACGCCATTAGTAAAAGTACTAGTTATATGGTTACCAAAAACGAATTATTAGGACGATATTTTTCGTCTAAAATCTACAAGGCCACCGGAAAGCTCTTTAATTTATATATATAATAATAGGTGAAGCTGAGAGAAACTCAAATTAAAATTCCAAATTAGAGTTTCAATTTTGCACCTTGTGTTCTAAATTATTTATTCTTAAAAAGTTTTATTTCTTAATTTTATAATCAAATGTGAGATCACATTATAAATATTTATCCAAGTGAGTTATTAAGTACAAAAATCAAAGAGTCTAGAATAAATGAATCATAAAAAAAAAAAAAAAAAGTGTTTCACAATAATTTTAAAAAAAATAGACAATTTACATTTTATACCTAATAATATTCTTACAATTTTTTTAAAGAGTTTTAACAAAATATAAAAATAACTATTAATAGTATTTAAATTATATATGTAAGAATTATGTTATGCATCTTATTGTATATCTTTAAGTGTATCCATGCATATGCATGAGGTTACAAACTAGTGTTAATTAGTACATCAATTAGTCAATGGAAAAGGAAAATAGCATGCCATATATTAATAGGACCCTTGGAATTATGGTTAGACCTGTTTTGCTGAAAGGTGGATAAAGACTAAAGACTATTCAACTTGAGCATTTTTTATTATTGAAAACCAAGTTGAACATGGTTAAAGTTAGCCTTTGATAATTTTTTTTCACAATTTTGTATGTAAGATTTTTCACAATTTATTAAGGGTAATTGTAGGGGTAAGGGCCCAAATTTGTATATTGGGCCTTAGCCGAGGACATTGGTTGGTCCGAGGACAGACAAACAATAATAAGGGTATCAAGCTCAGAACCCTATGAGTAAGATCCAAGCAGAAAGGCTTGGGAATGTGGTCCGAGGAGGAGTATCTTCTCGGATGAAAAAAGCGCAGATCAAAAGTATATCCTGTCGATCAAAGTGGCCTTCCAGGAGGTTTTACTGACGAGGGCGTGTGTTACAAACATACAAGAAGGATGGGGGCTCAAAGGTATCAAGGGAAAAGCTGCTGCTGCCACCACATTGAATGCTCTGCAGCTAACTTCCTGGCTGCATGGGGAAGACCTCTGAACAGTGTTACCTAAACTATCCCAACTCATAGAAGGCCAGAGAGGGTATCTGATGGGACAAACACTTAAGTAGTGGTCTGGATGATCAACAAATGGAGGGTCAAGATCGTGAAAAGAGGGATATATAATACAAGGGACCCTTGGAGAAGAAGGAATCAGAAAATCAAGAGAGAAACACTGTAATAATTGGAAACCACACTTGTAATCAGATTTAAAAGCAATATAGAAGAATCAGCCTCCTCGAATTTTGTCGAGGGCATTCTTCATTAGCATAAATTTGTTATTTTTATCCCTTTGTCATCATGATCTATTTTACTTGTTGCTTAATTCATTAAAACTCAATTTTCCAACCCATTCTCTACAAATTCATTGTTTGGGGTTTTTTGGGCCTAAGTTCATCCACCTTTCGGGCTAGGAATCCAAACTGGGCCCTTACAGTGATGAATTGTAATTGAAGTAATCTCATTTTTACATGCCAATAACTTTTAATTCAAATGGAAATATTCATAATTCAAATCCCTCATCCTCACTTAAATATATATATATATATATATATATATATATATATATAAAATACTAAGAATCTTTTCTTTTCTTTTTTAGAATCAAAAATCTTATAGCTCAACTATTACTTTTGGTATTTCTAACAAATTATTCCATAATTCAAATTCCTCTCCCTTATTATCGAATTATTTAAAAAAATTGTATAAAAAAAAATCACTTTCACATGAGTTATAAACATAATTTTTAATTTTATTATGCACCAAATATAATAAATTACACATTAATAATTGTGAAAAAAAAAGTTACAAAAATTTGGTGGCACTAAATTTATTGTAAATGTTTTTTTTTTTTTTTTGGAAGAAAATTTATTGTAAATGTCATCAAATTTGGAGCTGACGCTTAGAGCAATGAGAGAGCGTGGCCCATGGCGTGAGCTAGGCCTAAAATTGACGGTCCAATGGGACGTTGTTACAGTGCACTACCCATAAAAGAAAATCAAGATAAAACCTAATCTTCCATCTATTAGTTATTTAATATATATTTCATTTAATAATGTTTATCCGATGAATACTTTGATTTATTTAATTCCCAATATCTCTCTCCTATTTTTTAATCTAGTCGTTAACATTTGAAGTTTAACAGACTGTGAGCTATGACTTACAAAAGGGAAGGTGAGACTCATTTTTTTTCTTCCAAGTTATAGGTAGATTTTGATTTCAAACTCATTGCAAGAGGGCAAAAATAATGACAACTGAGAGTTGACATTAGTTGATAGCCAATGACTTAATCAAGACCTAAGAGCCCCCCTACTCTCTCATAGGAAAAAAGAAAAGAAAAGAAAGAGAATTATTATACTCAAAACGGACCACTCTTACATAGTGGCAGGTGAGGTTTTAAGAAAATAAGAATTTTGGAAGGTAAAAGGTCCCTACTAGCATTACCTTTTCGTTTTTATCATAAATTTGTAACTTGTAAGACTTTCTTGTTGAATCTTACCGTAGTAAGTAAGGATTATAGCGATTTGTCTTCCTAATTCTTGACATTCAACAGATATATGGTGGGTATACCATCTCTTTCATATTGTAAATAGGAGTTTAACATGAATTTGTTGAGCCATACTTAGGTAATCTCGATATATTATCTTGTTTAAGGAAGACCCGGAAAATCTCGATCTTGTTTAAGGAAGACCCGGAAAATCTCGATATATTATCTTGTTTAAGGAAGACCCGGCAAGTCTCGTTATATTGTCTTGTTTGAAACTTTTTTATATCTTGTTTGAAACTCCTTGTAAATATTTAATCAAGTCTAAATCATGTAACCTTTTGCCTATAGAAGTGATGGTGGCTTATCACATTCCCACAAAATGGTGACAATTGATAACAAATCAATTGTCACGCTGCTAACTTGGCAACAGAAGACTGGATAATAGAGCACCTATAAGGCACAAGAAAGGAAACCTTGACATCATTGATGTGGTAACAACCCAAAGTTCTTTAATGCTTATATTAGTGACCTCATTAAAGGAATTATCTTTTCAGTATATGGATTTCTCTTCTTTTTTTTCTTTTTTTTTAGAATATTAAGTATTTTAAAACACACACAAGAGAAAATGAGAATATGTTTTAAAAAAACTAACAGTGGTGTATGAATTTCTCAAACCTTGTTATAGTAAACCATGAATTTATAAGTTTAATGGTGACATACATTATTTCTAGCCCTTACCTTGAATGTGGTCAAAATGGGTGTTGATGTGGCCATTGTGGACAAGCAGGGATGGAGCCAGACTATCAAGAGGGGGGAGGGGATGGGGCGCTAAAAAAAAATCATAACTAAAATACTTCTTTTTCTAATCAAAATACTACTTTGTTAGTAAGATTTTTGCTAAGATTTATTATTTACCTAAAAATACTTTGTTGTCTCTTTTGATATAATTATAAAGATGTCAAACTATTTATAAAAATAAAAAATGCCAAACTAAAAGACAAAACAACACAACCATGTCAATGACTCAATAAAAAACAACATTGCCACTGACTCACTCTACTACTACCAATAGTTTTCTTAAAAAAACTACCAAAGAAAAATTTACACAGTTTTTTTCTTTCTTTCGCCGCAACCCCCCAAAAAAAGGCACAAACTTTAAACATTCAAACAAGACCATCACCACGCACACTAAGAGAGCTCAAAATCATAATCCGACCCAAATCAAAATTTGAATAACCCCAAAACATAAAAAATATAAAAATAAAAACCAAACTTACTTTTAAAGGATCTTTCACCTCAAGTTTAAGTTCCACCTTGACTTCCTCTAGTATATCTGGTGGCATGTGGTGACAATTTACTCAAACACTCTCTTCTAATGGTGGTGGTGTGACCTCTTAAAGACTTTTTGTCTCTATTCAACTAAAACCCTCTCACGGGTATTTGAGTTTTTTTTTTTTCCTTAAAATTTTGTTGGGAATTATGGTGAGAGTAGTGAGAGTGTGAGACTGACATACAAATGTAGTTTTTATTTTTTATAAAAATCCAAGCTTTGGGCTGATTTTATGTTGTTTGGGCTTATTTGTGTGGTTCTTTAGATCTTTCATAGTTTTAAAGGGCATTTTGGGGACCAATTTAATTTTTCATGGGCCAGATTCAAATTTATGTATAATACAAGTGCTCTTTTTTCTTGTTGGGGCAAGGGGGGCAATAGCCCCCCTAGTCCAAACATAGCTTCGTCCTTGTGGACAAGATTAGGTGATTCACTTTATTTGTGAACGAGAATCTCACTTTTAGGCCATTAATTATTGTGCATGTAGTTCATAGGTTCCGATTCCCACACTTTTCTCGTGATGTATAACTCGTCAAACATGATCATGTTAAGGGCCCACCCTAGGCCTAGGCCACTTAGGCCACGCCTAGGGCCCCTTACTAGAGAAAGACCCCAAATTTTGGGGCAAAAATTGATATATATATATATATATATATATATTTTGAGATATAGGAAAAAGAATTAGTTTTACATTTTTTTCTCTATTTTTAAGAAATCTCAAAAAATTGACTAATGCAAGAAATAGTACAACTTTAAATACATAGGGCTTACAAATATGTGTCATTAATCACAAGAAATAATTCATATAAGAAAATGCTAGAAATATTATAAATTTTACTTTAAAACCTTTACAAATTGATATGACAATTAATATGATTTGTGGACGTCAACAATCTACTAAATGCATTTTTAAATTACTTTTTGTGATTGGTGATACATTTTTATATGCCTCATGTTGTAAAATTTATAATATCCCTAAAAAGTTTCTTTGTATCACGAGGGGAGGTTTGCTTTCTCAACTTCTGATACTGTAGAATTGTTGTAGCCTTCGTGTAAGTTAGTGGAAGTTCCTTCAGTAACACTGTTACTTGGAGGCTAGTGGGGATTTTCTTGATTGGGGTATTGGGAAACACAGAGTGGATAGGCCGTGAACCATGGAAAATCTAGTCAAGAGATGGGGCAACTTGTCCTTGGATGATAGAGAAGGTAGCGAGGTGAAATTGAATGAGAATGAAAGCTCGAAGAATGTTACCATTGCAACAAAATTTTTAACCAAACGAGCTCTGAATACAAAGTCCGTAATACGAACCTTTAATCCAATCTGGAGGCCAAAGAATGGGTTCAAGTACGTAATGTGGGAGACCACACAATCTTATTCATTTTTTACAATAAGGAAGAGGTGGAGAAAATTATGGAGGGGGAACTGTGGAGTTTCGACAAGCACTTGGTGATGATTAAGCGGTACGACTATAGCATACCAGTAAAGGATTTAGCCTTTGATCAAGTCTCGCTCTGGGTGCAAGTTCATGATATTCCAATAAAATACTTGAGTAGAGAAGTGGCAGAGAAACTCTGTGAAGCAGCGGGGGAAGTTAACAAGAATCCAGCTTAATGGAGGTGGACCGTGGCAATGTCATAAGGGTTAGAGTAAGGGTAAGCACAAACCTTCCACTCTGCAGAGGAAGAATTTTCACACTTGATAATGGGTCGAAGGAATGGATATCATTCAAATATGAATGTCTTCCAAATGTCTGTTACTGGTGCAACCGGTTGAATAATTTTGATAGAGACTATGAACGATGGATAGAAAGCAATGGGACTCTAACACAAAAAGACCAAGAGTACGGCCCTAGGTTACAAGCATCTCCTCTACCAGCGTACAATAATTCAGTGATAACAGTACCGGGTTTCTACGAAGCAAAAAAGAAGGAACTTGGCATCAAAAGGGAACGGAGACAAAAAGCAAACTCTTCGGCCCATGGAAGCTCAGACATGGCGACACAGGGGGGGCTCAGGGAGGCAGTCCGGTGGATGACAGATCAAGTGGAATTAATGCGCCATCAAATGAGGAGGACGTTATGGACGTTACACATGCAAGGGTTGCAAGGGGTGGAAATTCCAGAATAATACAGTTGGATAAGGAAACCGGGAATAAAGGAGAGTATTATGAGAAGAAAATAAAGGAGATTGATACAAAATTAATGAGATTTAATTTGGAAGAGGATTCAAATAGTGGACGTGTATCACAAAAGGAAACGGATGTTGCATTGAATGGGGAAATAAAAAATTGTGGAGTTTTTCAAACCAAGTAAAACACGGTTTGGCTGCTTGTGAGGAGTTTAATAAGGAGAAATTAAATCGCGTGATAAGTGATCAAGGAAACCCTAGTGCCCAAGTGACTCACGTGCTAGGAAAAAAATCAGGCAGCAGCGGCAAACTCCAACTCCACATGGAAAAGAATAGTGAGAAAGGAAGTAAACACCATCAGTGCAGTTCCTCCTCTAACAACACAAAAACGCTCAGGTGTTGAACTCTTTGATGCTAAGTTACCCAGGAAGAAGAAACAAGTTTCTCAAGATGATCAAAACACGAAAATTGAATTGGCGATGGCTGATAATCAGCACCGCCAAGAGCAATGAATATCTTATGTTGGAACTGTCGTAGGCTTGGAAACCCACAGACAAATCAGGAGCTTGGGGATTTGATCCAGGCATAAGATCCCTTAGTCGTGGTCTTAGCCGAAACATGGCTTGACAAAGTTAGGCTAGAAGAAATTAGGGTTCGGTATAAGTTTGGAGGATTGATTGAAGTATTAAGAATAAGTAGAAGAGACGGGGTAGCTATTTTTTGGAGGAGGAGTGTGACTTTTCTATAGACACATACTCTCCCAACCATATTGATGCTATAGTGAATAATGGGAGGGAAGGCGAATGGAGATTTACTGGCTTCTATGGTGAGCCGGATACAAGGAATCAACATGAGTCTTGGGCAAAATTGAGGAAATTAAAAAGTAAGTTCAATCTTCCATGGTTGTGTGTAGGAGATTTTAATAAAATCATGAAGATAGATGAAAAATTGGGGGGGGGGGGGGGGGGAGGTTCAGACCAAGGAGACAAATGGAAGCCTTTTGGGATGTGCTTGATGAATGTGAGTTCAAAGATTTGGGTTTCGTGGGAGGAAAATACACTTGGTATAGGGGGACAGGAGGGGGTAACGCCATTTGGGAAAGGTTAGATCGTGCTGTCGCTACCACTGATTGGATGGATATGTTCCCTGCTACAAAGGTTGTGCACTTAGAATGTGGGTCTTCAGATCATAAGCCCTTAATCATCCGGTTAAAAGGGATTCAAATTAAGCAACGAAAACCAAGGAGATTTGAATAGATGTGGCTTGAGAAGGCCGGATGCAATGAAGTTGTTGATCTAGCTTGAAGATGTAATTTTTCAGGTAATCCTATGATGCAAGTGGAAGGAAAAATAAAGGAGTGTCAAGAAAAATTAAAACAATGGAGCCGAGTTTCATTTGGGAGTGTTACTTGTGCCTTGAAGGAAAAAAAGCAACAGCCGAAGCAAGTAGAACTGAGGGCAACTAGGGGTGGAACAATGGAAGCAGTTAATCGATTAAAATGAGAGATAAATTGATTATTGATTAAGGAGAAAAAGATGTGGAAACAAAGATCAAGGGCTTTGTGGCTGAATGAAGGGGAACAGAACACTAAATTTTTTCATAATCGGGCATCCCACAGATACAAGAGAAACATAATTGAGGAGCTGAAAAATGAAGCAGGAGTCATTTGCACTGATGAAGGGGAGATCTCAAACGTCCTAATTGACTTTTATCAACATCTTTTCACTTTGGCCCCACCATCACATATGGAGGAAGTCCTAAAGGCAGTACCTACTATGATTACTGAGGAGCAAAATGCCATGTTAGCTACGGAGTTTGTTAAGGTCGAGGTTGATGAAGCACTGAGACAAATGGAATCATTAAAGGCACCGGGGCCCGACGGTTTACCTCCATTGTTTTACCAAAAATTCTGGTCATCCATTGGGGAAGATGTTTCAAGTGCAATCCTAAGCTACCTAAACTCAGGTTCTATCCCTACCTCAATAAATTGCACTTTTATCACTTTAATCCTTAAAGTAAAAACCCCTAATGTTGTGTCTGATTTTTGCCCTATAGCCCTTAGTAATGTCATATATAAACTTGCATCAAAGGTTGTTGCTAATAGGCTCAAAAAAGTTTTGCCAAATATTATTTCTGAGTCACAAAGTGCTTTTCAGTCTAACAAAGCAATTTTAGATTATATTTTGGTGGCATTTGAACTCTTGCACCATATGAAGACTCAAAAATCAAAGAAAGCAAATTTTATAACCCTAAAGTTAGACATGTAAGGCGTATGATCAGGTAGAGTGGCGATTTTTGATTGAAATTATGAAAAAAAAAAATGGGCTTCTATGATTCTTGGCTGACCCTTATTTATGAATGCATAAGCACTGTGTCCTATTCAATCATGGTGCATGGGAAACCCAAAAGTGAAATCTCTCATACTAGGAGAATCCACCAGGGGGACCCATTGTCACCATATCTTTTCTTATTGTGCTCGAAAGGATTGAATAGAATGCTTCAGCAAGTTGCAAGGGATGATCTGATTCGAGGTTTTTCATTATGCAAAAATGGACCAAAGATTACTCACCTATTTTTTGCAAATGATAGCTTATTATTTTGCCGGGCAAGGATGGAGGATTTGCAAGCTATCCAACATATTTTATCACTATATGAGGGGGCGTCCGGTCAAAAAATAAACTGTGGAAATACAACGCTCTTTTTTAGCAAAGCAGGGACGGAAGACAAGAAGGAAGAAATTCTAAATTTCCTAGGGGTCCCGGAAATCAAGGAGTATGAAAAATACCTTGGTTTGCCGGCTGTTGTGGGAAAAAAGAAAAAGGAGAGTCTCAATTTTATTAAGGAAAGGGTGTGAGCAAAGCTCCAAGGTTGGAAAGAAAAAATCCTATCCCAAGCAGGGAGAGAGATTTTGCTGAAGGCAGTGGTACATGCAATCCCTACATTTGCAATGAGTTGTTTCAAATTGCCGGTGGGTTTGTGCAAGGAAATAGAGATGTAAATCGGAAAATTTTGGTTAGGTGAATGTGGTGGTCAAAGAAAAATCCATTGGAAGAGTTGGGAAGTTTTATGCAAACCGAAATTAGAGGGAAGAATGGGGTTCAAAGATTTGGGGAGATTTAATGAGGCTATGCTTGCTAAAAAAGTGAGGAAGCTACAAACAAATCAAACCTCCTTGCTGTATAAAGTTTTCAGCACAAAATACTTCCCCCTAGGTTCGATGTTTGAAGCAAAAAGCAAAAAGAGATCATTCGCTTGGCAGAGCATCCTTAAAGCAAGGCATGTTATCGAGAAGGGGATGTTGTGGAGAGTGGGTGATGGGTCTAAGATTCGGGTGTTTCATGACAATTGGATTCTTGGGTTTTTTCCCAACAAAGGCCATACCATACACACAAGACTGTGAAGATGACTTAAATGTTTGTTCATTCATTGATCAGACAACACATGAGTGGAATGAGCAAATGATCGACTAGAAGATTGCTCCATTTATGGCTCACAGAATCAAAGCCATTCCTTTATGCAGAATGACACAAGGTGACTGCGTGGTATGGCCGCGAACTAGGGATGGTAGCTACTCTGTAAAAAGGGGCTACCAGCTGCTTGGAGACGTGGAAAGTAGTGGGGTAGCATCGGGATCCAACAATACTGAGCTGAAGAATTTCTGGAAGAGTGTTTGGAGTTTACGAATACCGAATAAAATGAAGCATTTCTATTGGAGAGCATGTACGGAGTCCCTCCCAACCTTGGTGAATTTATATTGGCAGAATGTAGTTGTCTCACCTCTATGCAGCAGCTGTGGAAATGCAAATGAAACGGTTATCCATGGTATTTGGGACTGTGATAACGTGAAACGGTGCTGGGATCTTAGCTTTAAAAAATTACGAAACCAACACCACACGTTTAGTTTACTTGCAGACTTGATGTTCTTCGTAAGGCAACAGGAGGAGAATGTTAAGTTGTTCACAGCTTTAGCCTGGGCCATTTTGGGTAGACGAAATAAATGTCATTTTAATGAGCCAAGTCTACCACCTGAGAAGCTTCATGAAGCAGCAGTAGCTTTACTAGCAGAATTTCATGGGAAAGATGAAGCCAAACCCGAGAGGAAAAAAACCCAGCTTTAGCATTGGTCACCACCAGAACAGGGGGTTTACAAGGCGAACTACGACGAAGCTTATTTTGTGGAGGAGGAAAAGGCAGGGATCGGTGTTGTGGTAAGAAATGCTCATTAGCAGAAAAAATAGAAAAGCCTACAACTGTGGAAGTACTTGAGACTTTGGCTACAAGGAGAGCAATGATTGTTATGGAGGAGCTGGGATTGGGACATGCTATATTTGAAGGAGATTCGGAGATTGTTGTCAAAGCTTTAGTGGGTGATTATCCAGTCCGGTCTAGTATTGGACATATTGTAAAAGACTATAAGTCTTTAATGAGTTTGTTTCAAACCTGCACTTTCTCTCATGTTAGGCGGCAGAGCAATGGTGTAGCTCATGCTTTAGCTTAGAGAGCGAGGAATTCTTCCCCTTTATCTGTTTAGATGGAATCTGTTCCCCCAGACATTTCCTACCTAGTCTAGGTTGATGTAACACAATAATTTTTCTTTGATTAATAAAATGGTTCTATATTTATTCTAAAAAAAAAAAAAAAAACTTGTTTATTTATCTTCTTGAAATGTCACTGTACGGCACCCAGTACCCAAGCCCATTTAGGCTTAGAACTCTGATGCAAAGGCACAGCCTATGGGCCCGACCTCCACTTACCCAAGGGCCTAGTCTGTACCTGCGCAAGCCAAGGGCCCAAGTCTCGCCACAAAGGCCCTGCTCGGGAGTACGTCCCCGGGCATCGAAGGAAAAGTTGACGAGCAAACATACCATCTCTTGCATGTCCAACAGTGTTCGGCGGAATGTCGCTGCCGAGCTATCTACATGGGTGGGAACCAAATTCCAAAACCACCACCACCTAACCAACCACTTACAGTCAATAGTATTGGACCTCCCATCACACTTACCACGAAACGTCGCTGCCGAACTGTCCATGGAAGTGGGAACCTAGTTCCAAAGCCAACCATGCCTGATCACTCACTTACAATCAACTGGACTAGACCTCCTATCGCACTTGCCAAGGGAGCAATGAT
Organism: Quercus glauca; assembly: GCA_023736055.1. Taxonomy (NCBI): domain Eukaryota; kingdom Viridiplantae; phylum Streptophyta; class Magnoliopsida; order Fagales; family Fagaceae; genus Quercus; species Quercus glauca. Next base: position 56,110,117 of record CM043315.1, on the reverse strand, counting down.
GGTTTCTCCACTAATGGGGAGCTATAAATATGAGAGGGGGAGGGAGGAAAAGGGGGTTGCTGAAAGATTTTGGAAAAACTGAGAGAATAGGGAGAAAGGAGTGAGAGAGAAAAGGGAGAGAGAAAGTTTTATTGAGTCTCGTGGCCGAGAATTACCCACAGTAGGAAATCCTCAAACCCACTCTACAAATAAGTTGTGAGCCTAAGCGAAGTTAGGCCAACAGCCTTGCCATTGGCGCGCACAATTGGCGCCGTCTGTGGGAATCTCCTACGAAGCAGTAGTTCGACCGAGACTCACGCACGGGAAGATGTCCGGAAGACATTCCGGGAGTGAAGCTGAAAGTCGTTCGGCGAGATCCTCTTGGGGATCGTCTTGGCGAGAAAGAAGGTAAAAAAGACGTGAAGACAGGGACCGCGAATGAGAGGAGCGGTTTGGCCTCAAGGAGGGGTCATACCAGACACAGCAGACAATATCGAGTGCCTCGGGGCATAGGCAATTCGATGAAAGAGATGAGAAGCTTGAACGGCTGCACAAGCCAGTGAGAGATTTGGAGTTAGAAGTGGAGGACAGACGATAAAGGAAAGATCGATTGACGGGGATAGGAGGGCAGGTACTGGGGGAGATCGCCAGGGTACGGGGTCCAATCAATCTGGGTCCCGTCGACGTCAGGAACGTTCACGTTCGTAGGAGTCCCACCATCGCCGAGACTGATCGCATTCACAGGAATCCCGTCGTCGCCAGGATCATTCACAGTCACGGGGATACACGGACCGGGGATCTGACTCACTCGAGGAGCAACGACCACATAATGCTGCCATGGATGCAATGAACCGCGCCTTACGCGGAGTAGCTCGGTCCCCGTTCTCCGATGATATCGAACACGCCCCAATGCCGAACAAGTTCATGCGCTCTCCATTCAATATCTACGACGAAAAAACAGACCCGGTTGAGCACGTCAGCCATTACATCCACATGATGTCCCTGCATTTTCATAATGACGTGTTGATGTGCAAGGTGTTTCCCTCCAGCCTCAGTCCAACCGCTCTGAGATGGTTTAACGAATTGCGGAAGAGATCCATACACACTTTAGTCGAGCTAATCTAGGAGTTCGGTGTCCGGTTCGTAACTTGCAGCCGAGTGCTGCAACCAGTGGATGCTTTACTATCGATGAAGATAAGGGTAGGGGAGACCCTTCGTAGCTACGCTAGCCGGTATTGGGAGCTTTACAACGAAATAGGTGGGGGTAATGAGAAGATTGCAGCAAGCACCTTCTGGATGGGGCTGCTAGAGGATTCTAAATTACAGGAGTCACTGACAAAGAAGCCTTCCTAGGATATGAGGCAGCTCATGAGACGTATCGAGGAGTATAAGCGCTTGGAGGATGACCAGTTGCAGAGTAAGGGCAAGGCCTCGTTAAGAAATCGTCCTCGACAGGGAGGTTTCCAGCCGAGACCTTGGAAGGATTTGAGGATATAGGAACCACTTTGGCAGACGGGGGAGGTGAACATGACGTTCAAGGAATTAGTGCACCGGATTGTTGAACAAATCAAGAACGAGCCGTACTTCAGGTGGCCGAGCAAGATGGGGGGTGATTCGTCTCGGAGAAATCAGAATCTGTACTGCACCTATCACAAAGACAAGGGGCACACCACCGAACAGTGTCGAGTATTGAAAGAACATTTAGGGCAGTTAGTGAAGGCAAGACATCTGAAAGAGTTCGTAGTAAACCCCAGAGACCGGGGTACAGGCCAAGGCGTTCAGCAAAGAGGGAACCTCTCCCACTGCCCTTGGGAATAATTGAAATGATCCTCGTCGCCCCAAGGGGTACATCTGCGACCAAAAGAGGGGTGTTGACCGTCGAACCTATGATAGATCCACCAGACATAAAGCCTACGAGGAAAAAGGCAAAGCGTGCTCGAGAGACGCTTGCCTTCGGTGAAGAGGACTTGGAAGGAACGATACAACCGCATGACGACACACTAGTAGTCACGGCCCGGATGAGCGGTTTCTTGGTAAAAAGGGTGATGTATCCTGACTTGTTCAAAGGGCTTGGATTGAAGAATCAAGATTTGACGAAATATAATACGCCGCTGGTCTCGTTCGATGGAAGAATGGTGATTCCTGAAATGCAGATTTCCTTGCCGATGAGTATGAAAGGTAAGGAGGTAACGGTCATCTTCATTGTTGTCAATTCCTTCTCCTCTTACACGGTGATCTTGGGAAGGCCTTGGATTCATGCCATGGGGGCTGTCCCATCCACCTTACACGTAAAGGTCAAATTTCCTACAAAGTAGGGAGTCGTCGTGGTACGAGGATGCCAGCGAGTCGCGAGGCACTGCCTCATTGCTGCAGCGAGCTGGGAAGGCAAGCTTGCTGAGCAAAAAGAAAACGCTGAAAAAGCGCCGTTATAGCAATTATAGAGGCCCTGAGAAGAGCTGGGGGCTGCTTGCGCCGAAGAGTTTGTAAGGGTCAAAATACTGCCGGATACCGACAAGTACTTCCACATAGGGGCAAACATGACAACCGATGAACGGGTAAAAGTATTGTTGTTCCTTTTGCGGAACGTGGATGTGTTCGCATGGAGTCCTTACGATGTGCCCGGCGTAGATCCCGAGTTCATTGTCCATAAGTTTAACGTAAACCCGTCGTTCCCTCCTAAGAAACAAAGGCAGAGGAGAACGGCCAGGGAACATGTAGAGGCTGTGAAGACAGAAATCCAAAGGCTGAAAGAGGCGGGGGTGGTAAAGGAGATCTTCTTCCCAGAGTGGCTGGCGAATACCGTGGTAGTAAGGAAGAAGAATGGCAAGTGGAGGGTCTGCGTAGACTTCACAGATTTAAACCGGGCATGCCCTAAGGATCCATTCCCCATGCCAAAGATTGATTAGTTAATAGACGCCACTTACGGGCACCCGAGGATGAGTTTCTTGGATGCCTTTCAGGGGTATCATCAGATTACTTTAGCTGTTGAAAACCAGGAGACGGCGTTCATATCCCCGGACGCCAATTATCATTACACCATGATGCCTTTTGGGCTAAAAAATGGCAGGGCAACGTATCAGCGGATGATGACGAGGATGTTCCGGGACAAAATTGGACGTACGGTTAAAGTATATATTGATGACATAGTGGTAAAAAGCAAGCAGGAAGTGCAACATGTAGAGGATCTTCGGGGGGTGTTCGAGCTGCTACGACAGCATAAACTGCGCCTTAACGCCGAAAAATGTGCTTTTAGAGTAGGGGCTAGAAAATTTTTGGGGTATTTGATCACCAACTAGGGAATATAAGTTAATCCCGACCAGATCGAGGCCGTGAAGCGCCTCAAATCTCTGAGCAGCCCGAAGGAAGTTCAGGTGCTAACTAGGATGTTGGCCGCCCTCAACCGGTTCATTTCTAAATTCTCAGATCGCTGCCGGCCATTCTATCAGCTCCTAAAGAAATGGAAGGGGTTTCAATGGGATGACGAGTGTGAAAAAGCTTTTCAGGATCAAAAGGAGTACTTAACGCATGCACCAATGCTAACCGCCTCGGAGCTCAGCGAGGACCTGTATATGTACCTCTCGATATCTGATCACGCCGTAAGTGCCGTGTTGCTGAGGAACTGGGGGGCGTAACAGCCCGTGTTTTATATCAGCAAGACCCTAGTTGATGCGGAGACCAGATACTTACCCTTGGAGAAATTGGTATTGCCCTAGTGCATGCCACCAGGATGTTACCTCAGTATTTCCAAGCTCATACCGTATATGTGTTGACCAAGTACCTCCTGCAGTCGTTACTGAACAGATTTGACTTCACAGGGCGGATTGCTAAATGGGGAACTCGACTTGGAGCTTTTGACATAAGGTATAGACCGAGGAGTGCTATAAAAGGACAGGTGTTAGCTGATTTTGTGGCGGAATTTTCCCCCAGAAGCGCAATTGAAATTATCTGTTAGTTGGATTGCCGTCCGTGGAAGGTATACGTGGATGGCACCTCTAGCTCCACGGGGGCCGGCACAAGGATCGTTATAATCGACCCAGAGGGAATACGGCTGGAGCATTCTTTCAAGTTGGGCTTCAAGGCCTCCAACAACGAGGCAGAATATGAAGCCCTATTAGCCGGGTTAAGGACGGTCAAAAGTTTGGGTGCCCGGGACGAGGAAATGTATTCAGATTCGTGGTTGGTGGTTAATCAAGTGCAGGGCAGTTTTGAAGCCCGAGATCCCCGGATGAAAGCATATTTGGAATAGGTGAAGCAAGCTATGAGTGAATTTGGCACGGTGAAAGTAATCCAGGTCACCCTAACGCAAAATAGACATGCCGATTCCCTTGCCTCACTGGCATTATCGATAATCGAAGAGGTACCTCGGCTAATCAGAGTTGAACTGGTTCCTCAACCAAGTATCATTGACTTCTTAGCCGACAACCGACTCCCGCTCGACGAAAAGGAAGGCAACAAGATCCGCAGAATGGCCCCTCGGTATTGGCTATCGCAAGATCGGAAGCTATATTGAAGATCCTTGGGTGGGCCATATCTTTTATGCTTACACCCAGAGAGGGTGGGTGAACTCTTATCCGAGCTACACAACAGCGTGTGCGGCAGTCATGTGGGGGGACGATCATTGGTACACCGAGCAATGACTCAGGGATTTTGGTGGCCCCGGATGCAAAAGGATGCCACCGAGTATATGCGTAAGTGTGAGCAGTGTCAGAAGCACGCCCCCTAATCCACCAGTCGGCAGGCCATTTGAATCCAATCAGTAGCCCCTAGCCTTTCGCACAATAGGGGCTAGATATCCTCGGCCCATTCCCCTGAGCAACAAGTAATCGAAGGTTTGTTTTGGTGGCCATCGACTATTTTACTAAGTGGGCAAAAGTGGAAGCCTTAGCCAATATACGGGACGTAGATGTAAAAAAATTCCTATGGAAAAACATAATCACAAGATTCGGGGTGCCGAACTCCCTTATATCTGACAAAGGGCTGCAATTTGATAGTCGGGCCTTTCGCGATTTTTGCGGAGATCTCGGCATCAAGAACAGGTATTCTACTCCGACATATCCCCAGGGTAATGGCCAGGCCAAGGCTGTGAATAAGGTATTCGTGAATGGACTGAGGAAAAGATTGGAAGGCGCGAAGGGAAATTGAGCCAAGGAGCTGCCTAATGTCTTGTGGGCTTACCGGACAACTCCTAGGAGGTCCACAGGGGAGACACCGTTTTCTCTTACGTACGGAGCAGAAGCTATGATACCAACCGAGGTAAATCTATGCAGTGCACGAGTCACGGGATTCGATCCTGGCCTAAACGACGAGATGCTAACTGAACGTTTGGATAGGTTGGAGGAGTGTCGTGAGGCTACAACTGTACGGCTTGCGGAGTATCAGTAAAAACTTGCCAAGAGGTATTGCCAAGGTGTAAGAGCAAGGGAGTTTGGCGCTGGAGATTTGGTTATGAGAAGGGCTGTGGGGAATAGGTGAGATACGAATGCCAGGAAGCTAGCATAAACATGGGAGGGGTCGTACAGGGTTACCGCCGTCGCTGGCGCGGGTGCTTATTACTTAGAAGAACTAAACGAGAAACCATTACCTTGGCCATGGAACGTCCACAATTTGAAGAAGTTCTATCATTGATTGGCTGTACGCAGAGTTATAAGTTATGTGATGCCCTGTATACATTTTATTAATGAGAATAGCAATGTTTGTTTGTGCAGATTTATGTTGTTCTATTCTTGACCCTCGGTTCGATCCACATCACCGAGCTGGTGGAAACCTTAAAAAAGTTAATCTAAGGACAGAAGCTTGACCCTCGGTTCGATCCACATCACCGAGTAGGTGGAAACTTTAAAAAAATAATCTAAGGACAAAAACTTGACCCTCGGTCCGATCCACATCACCGAGCAAGTGGAAACCTTAAAAAAATAATCTAAGGACAGAAACCTGACCCTCGGTTTGATCCACATCACCGAGCAGGTGAAAACCTTAAGAAAATAATCTAAGGACAGAAACCTGACCCTCGGTTCGATCCACATCACCGAGTAAGTGGAAACCTTAAAAAGTTAATCTAAGGACCGAAACCTGACCCTCGGTTCGATCCACATCACCGAGCAGGTGGAAACCTTAAAAAGTTAATCAAAGGACAAAAACCTGACCCTCAGTTTGATCCACATCGCCGAGCAGGTGGAAACCTTAAAAAGTTAATCTAAGGGGAGAAACCTGACCCTCGGTTTGATCCACATCACCGAGCAAGTGGAAACCTTAAAAAATAATCTAAGGACAGAAACTTGACACTCAGTTTGGCCTATATCTCTGAGCAAGAGAACGCCCGATTTGATCTAATAGCAGATGCCCGATCCCCATTCCAATCTGTACCACCGAGCATATGCAGTCCTTACACTATGGACTTTCTTAAGTTACACGTCGAGCTTCGTTACCTTGTGACGGGCCAATCCCTTTGGGATACAGGTACCTCCGTCTGAGGTAAGTCAATCCCCGCCTTATGGCGAAACAAGATTCGACTACCCGGCCATCATAACACAAGCATATAGCAAATGAAAAGCACAATGATTATTCCGAACGCGAACCATCACATTAGGAATTAAAACAGTATTCCAGCCACAAAACACGGTGGCGTTATAAGTATCAAACCTGGCAGGAAAGTAAAATTGTTCGGTCACCACAGCCCAGCGACATAGGAAAATCAACCATATAACATAAATAGAGAGAAAGAGAACAAAACAAACTTTTCTTAAACAAAGAAGTTACGGTTCGGCAATTAAGACGTGGAGTCTGCAGGTTGTTCCCGGGCATCTGTCTCAGTGAAATGTTGCTGCGCAAAAGTCTAAAAAGGGTCTTGGTCGAGTTGATCTCCAGAATGAGGGTGGCTAACCGCTTCTGTTTCCTCCATCTCCACGTGAGAATCTATCTGCTCCACCAATTCCCTCAGGCTGGTCGTCTCCTCTTCATCAACGAGCCCCGGACGATTTTGCGCGTCAGGTGCAAGGTCCGGGAAGGGAATCTAATCGGGATTTCTCAAAGGAGAGTCCTTGGGAACTCCCAGAGCCTGCAAAGCGGCCAGCCACCCTTCCTCAAAATCCAGCCTCCGGGCATCCCTTATGACAGGTTCGGCCGAGTTCTCTGCATTAGCGAACCCCTCGTTATACCACTTATTCTAGCTTGCCTCCAAGGCCGCTCTCAGGTCAGCCAGCTCCTCGGACCGTGCGCTGTTCATGCTCTTGGCTTCTGCTAACCTCAGCTCGGTCTCCCCTATCCGGGCCTGCAGCTCCAAGTACTTCTTTTCTGCATCCGGCTTCTCTTTCTCAGCTGCGACAACCTTCTTTTTCGCAATTGCAGCAGCCACAGCTTTTTCCTTTGCATTCACCTCGGCCACGTCCTTCAAGGCTTTTTCGCGACCAGCATCCTCCGCCAGATCCTTAAGGCGCCCGTCAAGTATATATGCCAGTTGCGCGGCCTGGCAAAACAACAAGGGTGGTCACTGAACACGGGAAAATGGGACGTTAGTGGAAAGGAGCAGAAAGGAAAAGGAAAAAGGTGAAGTGTAAACAGTAACAACAAAGACTCACCGCGATAGTGTGCCACTGCAGCCTCCTCCCCATAGACTCATCCGTGCTCTTTTCGAATGCATGAACATCCTCAGGCAGCAGAAGGCCACGCACCAGAGTCTGGGCAACACGACCCCCCATTCCCTTTCCCCATACGTGGGCACTCGCGTCCGAGGGAAGGGGTTTACCGTCCAACATGAACGAAGGTTGCCATGCGGGGATAGAGGACGCCATTTGTGTCCCAATCTGGGCCGAGGGTTCACGGATTACAATGCCACTTGATGGCCGAGGAGTGGTCCTCGAGGGCATATCGCCTAGGCCAATGGGAGTCTGTTCGGTCATCCATTACATTTTTTGTTGCCGACCGGGGGCAAGAGGGGGAGGGGGAGGAGTCGGGCCGCGACCCTGGGCTTGTTGCTGCTGCGAAGCGGGCCTTGCTCTGGGAATGAAGCAGCTGATTATCATAGTCTTTCGGGTCACTATCTCTTCACCTGATCGTGTTCGATGTCTGGGAAACCGGAAGTTTCGGCGACTACTTCTTCGGTGTCCGAAGCTGGGGCTTCAGGGTTGACAGGATCTTCGGGTTGAGCGGGGGCTTCTTGCTGAATCTGCTTGTGGGCTCTTTCTCTTCGAGCTCGGGAAACACGTTCGGCTGATTCGTCCCGCACAGGCTTGAGCTCTTCGAAACAGATATACCGAGGACCTAATTCTCGGGCTTCTCCTACTGTAAACTTCGGGGGGAGGAAATTTGCATGTCTAACATCAATATAAGACAATAAAGGACTATCAACTAATAAGGCTTGACTGAAAGCTTGCCAAGTAGAATACACGGGATCGATTCCAAGTATCAGATGGGACACCCGGAGCTATCCGATCGAATGGACAAAAATCTCGGACCTAAGCACAAAATTCAAGTCCCGTACATGTGCCACTCTAATGTTAAGGACAAACACTCTACCGTTTGCAAAAAAAAAAAGTCAGGGTGAATAAAGCCATTACAATACAAAGTATATGTTCAAGTATGATAGTAAGCAGGAAGTAAAAGCAAGACAACGATCGGTACGAACCCACTTCGCACCTTGTAAGGGGGCAGGAGACCTCACCGGTAAACCAATTGCCGCGCACACGAACAAACTCCCCGGCAGAGTTCCTATTTGAATCAGGTAGGCAGGAGATCAGCCGTACCCTCATATCTCTAACCTTTAAGTAATAGTTTGTTTTCTTATTCCTGCACAAACTGTACATATGGTTTATGTCATGCTGGTCTAACTGTAAACCGAATATCTGATTCAATCGGCTAACACAACTAACTACTCAGTACAAATTTGGATGAAGTTGGTCAGCGCACAACCCATAGTACCTAAGGGTATCTAGTAAGAAGGGGTCTACGGGGAACCTCACTTCGCCCTCCAGAATCGCCATCAAGGGAAAAAAGGCAGTGTTGCCCCCCTGTGAAGAGCGATTTTGCTCTCGTGGCAGTACGCCACCACCACATCGTTGGGGATGTCAAAAGCTTACCTGAAAGTGGCTAAGGCTACATTTGTATCCAAAAGAAAAGAATATCCCATCCTAAACCTTAGGAGAAAAATGAATGAAGATACGGAAGTAAAAGGGAAATGTAGAGAACTTACTTTGGGCTCTAAGGTGGAAGGAAATTCTGGGCTGGAGTATGAGTGCGCAGATGAATGCATGGTAGAGAAGGGATCACAGAAAGTAGAGAGTGAAAAGTAAAAGAATAGTTTGGAACGGACCTTTTATAGGAGACCCAAGAAAGGTAAGCAACGGTTAATCAACCATTATGAGGATTAATTAGCAAGCCTTACTGATTCCAACACCAATTGGAGCCTGCGCCACCTCAGTTCGTGAAGCGTCAGGTAATGATGAAGGTCAAACTGAACGGCCAGATTCGGCGCGCCTTTTTAGGGACGCATTAATGGCACTCTAGAGCACCCCAGACGTCGCTCCACTGAACTTAAATAACGTGTGCCTTTTGGATTCCTTGATTCACGCCGAGTGCCGGGCACGAATTAAGGGGGGGCTAATGTACGACATCCAGTACCCAAGCCCATTTGGGCTTGGAACTCTGATGCAAAGGCACAACCCATGGGCCCGGCCTTCACTTACCCAAAGGCCCAGTCTGTACCTGCGCAAGCCAAAGGCCCAAGTCTCACCACAAAGGCCCTGCTCGGGAGTACGTCCCCGGGCATTGAAGGAAAAGTTGACGAGCAAACACACCATCTCTTGCATGTCCGACAGTGCTCGGTAGAACGTCGCTGCCGAGCTATCTACATGGGTGGGAACTAAGTTCCAAAGCCACCACCACCTAACCAACCACTTACAGTCAACAGTATTGGACCTCCTATCGCACTTACCATGAAACGTTGCTGCTGAGTTGTCCATGGAAGTGGGAACCAAGTTCCAAAGCCAACCACGCCTGACCACCCATTTACAATCAATTGGACTGAACCTCCCATGGCACTTGCCAAGGAAGCAATGATGGTCTCTCCATTAATAGGGAACTATAAATACGAGAGGGGGAGGGAGGAAAATGGGGTTGTTGAAAGATTCTGGAAAAACTAAGAGAATAGGGAGAAAGGAGTGAGAGAGAAAAGGGAGAAAGAGGGTTTTATTGAGTCTCATGGCCGAGAATTACCCACAGTAGGAAATCTTTAAACCCACTCTACAAATAAGTTGTGAGCCCAAGTGAAGTTAGGCCCAACAGCCTTGCCATTAGCGCGCACAGTCACTAATCATATTCATTGCTACATCTTTTGTAAGTTTTTTCTAGTAATTTTTTTTATAGCTTTAGCATTTCTTCAACAAAAAATAGATGCATATTACAAGATTAAAAAAATGAATTTTTATTATAAAAAAAATGATGATATTAAAATCTAGTTAAATATTATTTAAATAATAACAAAAATGCCCTATTTAAATATATCACCTAAGGCCTCAAAGTTTGTTGGGCTACCCCTAATCATATTCATGGTATCCACATTATATACCCGATTAAAAATGCTCACTTTAAATTTTAAAAATTAATCTCATTCACAAACTAGTTATTGCTTTTTTTTTTTTAAATCTCAATATATATATATATATATATTTTAAAAAGCTAATTTTATACACACTGATAATTTTTTTTTTTTTTTTTGTTTGATAGGGTATACACAATGATAATTCAAATATAAGTCAAACCATGACAAAATACACGTTTTTTCTCGAATGGCAACTATCCTCCGGTGGACGAAGCTGACTTGACAAATCTCTCACTCTCTCTCTCTCTCTCTCTCTCGATCTCAATCGAGTCAATTGCTTGTCCCACAATATTTCCCAAATTCCCAAAAACTCCAAAACCCCTCAAAACTCTAAACCCCAAAAAAACAATGGCCACCACACGTCTCTCTCTCCGCCTCCGATCCCATCTCCACCACCACCACCTCCTCCGCAGCGCCACCCCTCTCCTCCTCTCTCCAATCAAATCCCAATCCCCACCGTCCATTCCCCTCACCCCAAATCTCCTCCGCTTCCTCTCCACCTCCCGCCGCCACCCCACAAAGCCGAAACCCATCGACATCGGAGCTCGAGCCCGTCAGCTCCAAACTCGCCGCCTCTGGACCTACGCTCTCACCTTCAGCTGCATCGCCGGTTTCATCGTGATAGTCCTCAACGGCTTCCAAGACCAGCTCGTCTTCTACGTTACCCCAACCGATGCTCTCGAAAAGTACACCTCGAACCCATCGAAATCCAAGTTCCGACTCGGTGGCTTGGTCCTCGAAGGCTCGGTGGCTCACCCACCTTCGTCACCCGACATGGAATTCGTCATCACCGACCTCGTCACCGACATCCTCGTCAAGTACAGAGGCTCTTTGCCGGATTTGTTTCGCGAGGGTCACTCCGTTGTCGTTGAAGGGTTTGTGAAGCCGTTTACGGATGAGATTAAGAACGAGGTCGTTTCGGTTAGGAGTGTGGCCAAGAAGGCGAGGAGTGGGGAGTGTTATTTCTCGGCCACTGAGGTTTTGGCTAAGCATGATGAGAAGTATATGCCTCAGGAAGTGGCGGCGCAGATCGAGAAGAACAAGAAGAAGTTGGAGAGAGGGGAGGAAGTTGTGGTGGCTTCTCAGGTGGAAGCTAAAGGGTCGTAGAGAAATGGGTATGGTTCAAAATTTGATCTTTTTTTATGGGTCTTTGATATTTTTTGTGTTGGATAGTTAGAGTATAGTTGAAATGGGGTAATGGGTTTTGGTTAATTCAATAGGTGGAGGTTGTATTTGGTTGATTTTTAGGTGAGGGGGGTACTTGATTTATGTTGAGAGAGAGAGAGAGAGAGAAAGAGAGGGTTTTGATCAATTGAGGCTTTTGAAGACTTCAATTTTGCTGTTGCAATACCACATTCTTTGGTGGTGATAAGGTATTAGCACTTTGATTGACTAATGAATAAATTCAATTAGGAAATAAGAATTCTGTCCACAGTGACTTGATTAATCCAAGTGTTAATTATTATTGTCAGTTTAAGATCTATCAGATATAACTCTTTGTTTTTATTCTTAAATTGGTTTGCTTTATTGCAATTTCAATGTTTAGATCCCTGTGAGACATTGTTTGATCCCAGGTGTAGCTATTATTAGGATATTCATTGTTGGATTCAAGTCATCTTCTTGCATTTTATGCTAGTAATTCCCATGTTTGTTTGTTTAAATTTCTTTAATACTTTACCATGCTCCTTCTAACTGCCTTCTAATATGATGTCATTTGTGGTGGATGGTTAATACATTGCAATATTCCCGAAGCAGTGGATGGTTAATACGTCTATCTACCTCTAGAAAAATGTATGCTAGCATTTTATGCTTTGCCTTGAGAAACCTCGTTAATGTCTTTAGTGTTATGATCTTTTGTATATGCTCTGGTGAAATCATTGCACTATGCTTTTAGACTAGTAAAGGAGCAAACTGTTTCTATAATGACTCATAAGATTGATAACATCAAGGCCAAGATCCAGGACAAGAAAGGCATTTGGAGGACAGCAGTACCCTTGTAGATTACAACATTCAGCAGTCTACCCTCCACCTAGTTCTGAGGCTTTATGGAGACATGCAGATTTTTGGGGAAACCCTAGTGAGGAAGATGATTAGAGTGGGTGGATTTTCAGAGTGATTAGGGCGGGTGATTGCAAATGGAGATTCAGCCAAAGGGACTTCATTTGTTGGGTGGTTGCTTGTGGTTCGGCCAATGGGATTTGATTTTGCTGGTGGTATGGATTTTGCACGAAGTTGTTTATTTGTTATCGTAATTGGGTTGAGGGTTTGATGACTGGTGGTTTGGATGGTCTTTGAGCTCATGTGTGGTGGCCTAAGATACTTCACGGTGGCTGTGTGGTAGTGTTGGATATTGATTTGGTTTTTGGCTTGGCCAAGCATGCATCAAAAAAAAGAAAGAATATGTAAATGGATTAGAAAAAGAATAGATTTTGTTGGGGTGTATTTGAAGAGGTGGCTAGCTAAACTAGAAAAGTAGCTTTTAAAGCCAAACTTTGGGTGAAATTTTAGCTTATCTGTTGGAGGTGCTCTTATGTATGGGTATCCATTTTATGAGTGAGAGATGCATACAGTGTGATGTTTCCTTTAATAACGAGATTTCTCTCATTTTATTGAAAAAATCAATTTTATTTTTTTCCAGAAAGAAGGTAGGGAATTTACTGCAAGTCTTATGTCTCTGACTTGCAGTTTTTAGAAGGGCAGTAGAGTTGCATGAAGATTTGACCCAAAGTGTGCAAAGTCCTGCGAGTTGATAGCGGGGTGTTTTGATGGCATTAAGGTGGTATATCCGCATTTTTTTATGGTTTAGTGCAGAAAAGTGTTTGGTGTACTATTAGTAAATGTTATTTGTTATATGGTTTGAGTAACAAGACCACAACAGGAATATGAGTTTCCATTGTGGATCATGTTTTTTGACACAATGAGTGCCAAGAAAATGAAGTTACATATAAAGCTTGGCAAAGCAAGATCTTGCTAAATGTGGAGGTTGGCAAGCAATTTTGCTACGTATGACGGAACTAATGACAAGATTGGTGACATGTTGGTCCATAATCTAAGAGCATTCAAGAGGAACCTAATCTTATGAGGACCTCTGTTTTGTATTCTTGTGGCCATTTGCACACTTTGGGTAGCATCTTTTCTAATAAAAATCAAGATTTTGCTGAATGGAGGTTGGCAAGCAATTTTGCTAGGTATGTCGGAACTGATAACAGGATTGGTACCATGTTGGTCCATAATCTAAAACTATATAAGAAGAATCTAATCTTATGAGGACTCTATGTTGTACCCATGGCCATTGCACGCTGTTGATAGCAGTCTTTTCTAACACAATGCCATATTCATTTTTTAAGGTGTTGCTGCAATTTTCAAGTACTTGATGTGTTCCATGATTTAGAGTAGTGTACTTGTATTGGTTGCATGGATAGTAGGTAGAAGACAGAGAGGAGGAAAACAATCAAACATGTTTCCATACTTATAAACAGTCCTTGCTGCATACAAAAGCTTTCAGTTCGCTGAAGCTTAAACAGATGCATGTCCAACTCTTGAAATGCCTCATATTCTAGCTTAAAAAAGGCACTGTTAGGTGACTATTTTACTTTGGTGTGCTTGGCTTGCTTCACGACAATCATTGAGGAGCTGATGCATCTCCAAGTCTTATTGTCAACCGTCACAGTTGGTATTCCATTGACCCAACATCGTCCTAGTGCAGTTGCTGGTCTAAGAGGTTGGCTTCCTTGTTCTGCCGGGGCGGGTGAAGCTGCAAGGCATGCTGCATCCTTGCCCATTTTTCATTGTCATGGAAAAGGTATTGATAATTTTATTTCATTTCATATGCAAATATCGTTGGTTTATTGGCCTTTACTGTTTTCTTCATTGAGAATGTGCTGAGATTATATGCATCTACCTCTAAGCACTGGTGGCATGAGGAGCTGATGCTACACCCATTTCATTAGAGATATGAATTAGGAGTATAATCTCAGTCAATTAATTCTTCATCTAGGTTTTCCTGGTATACAACTGAGATCAAGCTAGGTCAAAATCTTTTCAAATACAACTTATTTTTCAATTACATTGTGGAGAATGTTAATTGTCAGTGTCATAGATGTAGTCTAATGTTGCATCATTGTAGTTCCAACCATTTGCATTGATGAAGGATGCACTGTAGATATTTGTGAATGATACAGGTTCTTTGTAAATTTGGTGAGAAATCCTCACTGGTCCCTGAGCTTTGCTTATTTGCTGAAATTACAATATAAAAAAAATGAGGGGAAAAAGACCTATTTTGATGTGGGGAAATCGCTATACAGGTATGCCAAAAAGTTTTGAGTGTGTTTGAATAGTCCAAAAAAAAGCCAGCCTTTCGGCTTATATTGGTTAAGCCCACCCCAAATAAGCTTTGCTCCCTTCTTTTCTATTACACTTTCAGCAAATAACAAATAAACAAAGCTCACGCTGTTTTGGTTAGTACCTTGTTTCTATGCGGTAGCCCTAAATCCTACTCCATTTTATGTTTCAATGAATTCGTGATAAAAAAAAAAATTTTTACCTTTTTTTACACCTTGTAATTAATCAGTTAAAAAGGTTATGAAAATTTTGACTCTCACATGGCCTTGTCTGTTTTGAGTTATGTAGCAGATTAGAATGTGTTTGGGACTAAGGATTTGTTGCTGTTGGCTAGGGTATAACCTCAGAATTATTTTTTCTTCTATATTGATGGTATGACTGGTGTTTAAAACAATAATATGTTAGTTATTCATTAATTATTAATGTAACAAAGATATTATTGAAATTAGTTGTATATGATAGTTTTTACTTTGAAAGAAAATGAAGATAATTGCATAATTTGAATATGAAAATGGTACAAGCTATTCATGTATAACATGCCCCCGAGAAAGAGCAATGCTACCATACATCATAACCATCTCTTGACTCTTCAACGCTATTATATATAGCCATCACCATTCTATTAATTTCAAACGTCACATTAATCATTATTTTTTTTTTTTGAGAATCGTCACATTAATCAATTAGTTTAATGTTCTACACTAATTCACATGGTACCTCACTTGGGCCACCAGGCCCACCACAACACAAAAGGAAATGGGAATGTGTGAAATTTTGGGCAAAGAATTTGGTGTCTATAAACTTATTGAAAATCAATTCTAGTATTCTACTATAGGCATTGACTTTCTCACTTACCAAAAACCTTACCGTCTTTACCTTAAAAAAAAAAAATTAACAGCTGTCGAGTGGCACCTCAGTTGGGCCCATCACAACGCAAAAGGAAAGGAGTTTAAAGTTTTGGGTAAAACATTCTGTGTCCATAGGCTTTTTGAAACCCAATGCTGCTACACGCACCAAATTTTTTGCCCAAAAAAATTTCACTCACATTGCACCTCATTTGGGTCCACCAGAATATAAAAAGTAAAAACAAAGGGTCCTTGATTGTCTCACATTTCTAATTTCTACACTTCATACACACCACCACTACACACCTGATGTTCATACTTTGTAAATGTGCAATAACAGTTCTTTCAAAGGAAAAGGGGAGGAAATATTTGGTCACTAATTCGTAGACTTATTGAGACCCTTATTGATAATGATTCTTTTAATTTCAAATATATCATTGTCACATTTTTTTTTTGAGCAAAAAAAAAAAAAAGTAGCAAGATTTTATTTCAAGATAGTGTTGGCTTGTATAGTGGGAAAGCAGTCTACCACAGTCTTGCTCTAGATCCTAGGCATCACGATTACATCTTTTTCTTTTTTGGGTTTTGGGTTTGGAAGAGAAGGAATGGGCGGTTGATTTGAAGGGCAGATTGATAGAAATCATTGGGTTCAGAGAGGGGCAACCACCTAACCATGCACAATCTAAACTCTCTTTTTGAAACTGTTAAGAGTGTGAGGAAGAAGAAGAAGCATGTCCTTACGATAGAAAGACTGGAAATTCAGTAATAAAAACAATATGAATCACTTTTTTTTTTTTTTAAATTTAATAGAAAATCTGGAAATTACATTGCTTAAGATAGCGTGTTCTAAGAAATAATGACTCTTTTCAATCCCAGTAATATATTGCTTGATGCATTGAGCATGTTTTGATAACAATATGAATCACTTTCACTTTTAAATTATAGATTTGAGAAAATTTAATAAAATATTATACAACAAAATGCACATTATATTACGTGAGTGACAAGGAACAAAAATTACAAAATACGCAAAAATAGTCAATCAACTCAATTCATAAAGGAACCAAACACAAGCTTTATTACTTACAATAAACACGAAGCATATGTATAATCACACCCCTAACCAATATTAAGGGCAAAAAGAATATACAGAGTAGATATACAATACAAGCAATATTTATAAGCACCACCTCACATACACTGAACATTCCAAAATTGAAAAAAAGTTATAAAAAAAGAAAAAAAGAAAAAAAAGAGAGTATATTATATGATAATATCTCAGTTTCAAAGCACTCAGAAACCTAGTGCCAGAGGAGGGTAATGAGAGAAACCAACAATGAAGCACAAACAAAGGCACCGGAATATGGCACCGGAATTCCAGCTCCGACGTCCATCGCCGGCAACGGTGCGAGCTCGCTAGTTTTCGCGGCCACTGAGATAAGTGACACTGACACCACTAGGGCTATGAAGAACACGCCTCTGCAAATGCTAACGTGCGCCATTTTCCTCACAAAAACACACTCTCTCTCTCTCTCTCTCTCTCAGACACAAACAGAGATTTTTAGTTTATGTTGTCGAATAATAATGTAATAAAAGCTTGGTTCTTTTATAGGCGTGGCTAAGGTTGTTTTTTTACTCTCTCTTTTTATATTTATTTTTAAAAATTTTAATTTTAATTTTAGTTGTAGTTTTAGTTTTTGCTTTTTGGTGTAACGTCTGTTATTTTTAGTCGTGTGGGACCCGCGAAGAAAGTTGACGTGTCAGCCTTACAGTGGCTCCCACCAACGGCTATTTTTGGGGTTACGTTCATGTGCTTTGTGGCTTTGCATGTGCACCACGATCTAGTTTCATATGAACCGTTGATATGAGAGATTGGGCTGATCAGACGGTGACGAAGCTAAGGAGAACATACTACTGAGAAGTAGGGGATTGGAAAATGGGATCAAACAAGTTTGTCAGAGCAAGCGTGACTTAACCGCAATGACAGAACTTTTTTTTTTAGTTGTTGACACGTGGCGGAAGGTGAAGGGGGACCAATGGAGACTTGACTTGAAACTCTACCATTTTCCTTTCCATCATGCTTATTGATTTACTTTGAATACTGAAATTTTTACCGGCTAATTTCTCCTTTTTTTTCTTTTCTTTTTTTCTAGAATATTGAAGTGAAATGGAACTTTTTATGATATATAATTATTTAAGCATAGTTTTGTAAAGGTATAAAATTTATTTTATTTATTAGACTTTAGTACATTGTTGTGAGTTCCAGTTAGCTCAATTGGTAAAATTTCTTGACATCGAATAAGAGATTTTCGCTCAAACGAGTTTGGTTTTGCTTGAGTGAAATTTTTTGGGCTTGAATATCTTCTTCAATAAGCATCACACAGCATAGAACCCAAACTCAAATACACTGAATTTCAACCCTTGGGCTTGGATTATCTCCTATAGTATAACTTATCAATTCGGTCATATTTTGGGTAAGGATCAAGGCACCAAATGGCTTGGAAAGTCATGAAGATTTTGGATGGGAGGAATAAAGAGCTTTGTCCTCTCAGTTAGGATAATGCCTAGTATGATAATGATCTGCAGGCATACTAGGCTTAAACTAAGATGCATTGGGCCTCCTGGGTTGATCCATGAGACCTCCGTACTAAAGATCAATATTACATTCTCATATGATGGAAACGATGAGAAATATGAATGAGAAGAATAGGTAAGGACAAAGGAGTTATATGATATCAATACCAACAAAAATTTTTGTGGTTAGTGCAGCCAGTGTCCTTAAGAACAAAAATGTTGCAAAAATATTTAGGAAATCACATATCTTGCTTAGTTTGAGCTTGTCAATTGGACTGTTCACAGAATTGTTGTTTTGAATTGACTTGAAGGACAGCAAAAACTATTTTCCTCAAAATAAGAAATTTTCAACAATTTGGATGTAGTTTACAATGTGAGTGTAACCTTTGGCTTAGGCTTTCTTTTTCTCATCACAGTTTACAAATAATCACTTACAACAATGCCAAGTCAACGGACAGAACTGGCAGAATAGCAACACAAGGCATAACAAACTATTTAAATTAGATTTTATATGGACTCTTTTTGAACCTTTTGTCTATTTAATGACACTACAAATGAAGAATGTGCTAGGCTCCATTGCCAGTTTTGCGAAGATTCATTAGGCTCTGTGTCAACCAAATTGCTGTATCTCTTGATGACACAAATTCTTCACCAAATGGTCTTAACAGGCCTGCAAGTTCGTCAAATTTTTCCTGCTTAAGTAAATTTGAACAAATCTCTAGTAGCGATTCTAGAGCTTCCGCTCTTTGATGGCTTTGTGGATTCAACTCAATCTTTGTTTCATCACCATGAACCAAAGTCAGCGTACTCATTGATGAGATGTCACTAGCTTCTCCATTTGATTCGTTCATATCTTCTTTCACTGTTTGCTTACAAGAGATAAGGCTATTGTCATTTACGTAAAATTCATTCTCACTTGGAACTGTGACTTTACTCGCTAAAGATGCATTTCCCTCAAGAGCATCTACCAGATATGAATTTGGATTTGGATTTATTGTAGTATGTAAACTTGGCACCACACCAATATCATATTTGTTAATTTTCTTTGATTCTGAACCTGAAAGGCCACCGCTGGCAGCTTGATATGCATATGTTGATGTTGTCATTTTCTCATGATGTTTATCACTACCACTACCACCCATTGTATCAGCTTTTATGACAACTAGCTGTTCCTCCTGCATCATCCGTGAGTGCTTAGAGGCCAACTCTTGTTTCCTGTTTTCTGGATAATCTGTAGCCATATGCATCCAGGCAGTTTCTGAGCTTTCATTTCCAATTTGTTCAACAGAATTGGAGATGACTCCAAAACCCTTTTCTGCTTTAGATGTTATCTCAGAACAGCTAGTAGTCTCAACTATTCTTGTCTCAAATTTTGTTTCAACAAAGCCAGAGGTGTGGGTTTCATATACTGGTGCATTACTGAATGCATGTGCATTTCCTACCTGAACACTTATTGGTGACTTTGCCTTTCTACCCTGGGTGTCTTTTCCAATACTAAATTTGTTAGACATTTGGCTTCCTTTTGGTCTAATTTGGCTGCTGAGTTCAGACTTCACTGGTAGAAAAACAGGAGAAATATTGTGGCATTGAGCAAGGTATGGTTGTAGATGCGGATGCCTCAACAGCTCTGCTGCCTAAAATGCAGTAACATGAAAGTATCAGGTCAATTCATTGCTTTCAGAAAGGTAACACATAGGGTTTGGCCATTTGAACTCACTGTTGGTCTGTGTTCTGGGTTCTTTCTTAGCATGCTCTTGATTAATTGTTTCCTGCAGTCCAAATTTCATCCAATTTTAGTTGTAGAATTCTCTTTACTGTATATCTATGCTTGTAGACTCAATCATTTTGTGTCATATATACTGAGTGCTTGCAGAAAAAAAAAAATCCTAAAATTCACTTACAATGTAGAAGAATACACAATTGGAAGTGGTGACATAATTGATCGTTTTATTTTGTTAATAAGTCCAGCCATGTCCTGTTTCATAAAATTGGCAATACTCTGATTTACTTGTTTGGAAGCAATTGAAAAATATAGCTCAGGATTCTACTCCATCACATATAAAGTTGATAATTACAGGTCAAGCTAACACTTACAGGAGCTTTAAAAGCAGGTTGATGTGCAGCTATCTCGAACATGCAGCAACCTGTCACATTAGCAAATGTTATTTCTAGGATTGAAATATTACCGTGCTGTCATACATGATCAGTAAATAATGTCAACAGATATTTATAACCTAATGACCATATATCCGATTTGTATCCGTAGGGTATATCTGCAAGAAGCTCTGGACACATGTAGATGGGAGTTCCAACAACCTACATATGAATGTAGTACAATACATTGGTAAGGAGTTAGCAGTTAGATTTCATCTAGAACTTTTAATTTAAGAAATTAACTTATTGAAAACAGTTTTTAGGGTAAGAAGACAATCATTAGTTAATACAGAAAGAGGTTCTCATTCTTCCAAATTTAGCTAAAAACACCTCTTAAAGAAGTTCTGCAATGTGGTGCTTTTCTACATTTGACTATTGTAAGTTTGTAATTGCCTGGACTTTTGTGTGTATAGAGATTTGCCGCTGCAGAAACTTTGTCAAAATAAATTTGATACTCAAAAGAAAAGTATTTTTTCAAATACTTTGTGATAAATCTCACCACACTCAAATAAAACACACAAAGAAGTTATCAATAAAATAGAAGCTTTTATTGACGCTTAATACACTACACACACTTTGCTACACACATCACTCACTATTTCTCTCTTGCTATTTCCCTTACACTTGTTGAATTCTACTCTTTGTAGAAACAACACTTATTGACTACAACACACTTCTAGCTATAGTACTTCTTGAATACAATATTTCAATCTGATACATGATACATTCGGTAGCTATCCTCATATAAAGATTACAAAAGAGACATGAAGACAAAGCATTAGATGCTTTCACCTAAAAGCTATTCTACAAAGTTGCAATTGTTGAAATCATGGAGAAAGAAAAGTCAAAGAAAGAAGCTCTTTACTTATCAGAACTTAGCCTCCCACGTTATTAGCATTCTTCACAATTTCTCCATACCTTAGTTGTAGTCACACATGCAAAACATTTGAAAGATTTTACTGCCGGCCTAATGTTGTAGAGTCGGTGGTGACTCCTACAGTGTGAGGAGAATTAAAGCCTATTTCTTGAAAGCCACAAAGAACTCAATGTAAATGGCTAGCCACAATTATATAGTATGTATGCTGTTATTGTTGACTTTTTGAACTCAAAATTCAATCTGTTAAGCTCTCAATTGAATCTAATAAAGTGTTCTTATGCTACTGGGCTACTTGGAAGAACAGAATAGTCTCATTTCAAGTGTCCTCCAAAACTCAAAGCAATGTAATTGTATCCTCATGTGGTGCCTCAAAACTCAAAAGTGAGAGGTGCTTGTGTAAAGTAGATGGCTTCGAATATTATAGTCGTCTCTATCCATTATCTACCTTGATGTGGGCTCTAATAGGAGTTGCTCAAAACCTGGAACCGTTTTAATTAAATCAATTCTAACTTTTTCTGTCAATCTCCTGTCAGACAAATATCATTCCTTTGTAACATTTTCCCTCTTGTGATGCAGAAATTATCATTATAAGTGAAATATGAATATTAAGTTAATATCAAAGACTGCAGCCAATGCACCAATACCAATGGGAATCAAAGAAGAAAATCAGCCATTACCGAGGAAGCAAGGTCATCTTTGTCAAGCAGTTTTGCAAGTCCAAAGTCACCTGTAAATATAATGTGAGATAAGTATTGTTCAAAGACAAATGAAAAAAAAAAAAAATCTTGTATATAAAAGATTCTTGTCTTTGCCTTCTCACCTAGCCTGATGTCTTTGTTTTTTGTAAGGAATATGTTGGAGCACTGAAGGTAGATGATAAAGTTAGTTATGGCAGGAAGACATTCTGGTCTTAATAACTGATAGTAGCTAGAGGCTCGTACCTTTAAATCCCTATGAATAACACGATTGGAGTGGAGGTAGTTCACCGCTACCAACAGCTGGGTCAACCATTTACAGAGCTTCTGGATAAAAATTTAGAATATTGTGCGCATCAGGTGCAAGTTATCATATGTAATTATACAAATGGACTTCCATTTCATGTAGATCTTTTATGTTCTTTACCTCTTCAGGAAGACATGTTCCCCTGGCTTTTTTTATCATCTCAGCCCTGTATGATCAGAATTAGAAAGTCATAGAAATTTAAGTATACAGGCCTCTATGAGTAGAAAGTTAGAAAAAGAATCTTTAGTTCCTGCATTGGCTATGCTTTATATTATCAGGAAAAAGGAGTTCATAAAACAAGGCAAAATGCTGGGATAAAAGCAAATGCCATGTCAAATTTCAATCACCAACTTTCTTAGGATCCAGCAATTAGATACCTAGTATGCTAATTTTAGGTTTCAACAAGTTAGACTTACATATCTCCTCCCTCACAGTAACTTGTCACAATGCACGCATAGCATTCCTGTAACTCACAAACCATAAGAACCAATATCAAAATTAAATCCAGGGTCTTTCAGGTCATGATTTTCCAATTATAAGGTTTTTTTAGACTCAAGCAAATGACATGAACAAATATAATCTGTTTTCTGATCATGGGGGAAAATCATAGAAGTAACACATTGTTGATAGATTACCTTTTCCACCCATGCATCTTTGTACTCCACAATATATGGGTTATTTAGCTTTGATATCATCTCCATCTGCAGCAGGATCAGAGATTAAAAGTTACACAATTTTCTTTTATGTATCTTAGATATAGTAAGCAAGCAGATCTTTTCTGTGGTCTGCTTATATTTGTTGGATATGCAGTATTTCACATAATCAGTGCTCTACATTGTTAATAGGAAATATGAAAAAAGATTTTACTTTTAAATATTAATGAATTTTTTGTACAAACAAAACATTCTGTGGTAATTTCATGTCAAATAGAAAGGATTGAATCTTGAACATAGTTGAACAGGATCTATTCTATAAGCTCATACCTCTGTCCCTTGAACCAGAAAAATGGTGCCCCTCCAAATTAGGAAAACTTTTCCACTAAAATTATGGGCCTAATTTTACTGCATGCTAGTTACCTTTTTCCACTGCCCTCCCCCTCCCTTAAAACCCCTCAACCTCTGATGTGAGCTACACAATCCAAGTTTCTGGTGCAAGACCAAGAAACTTTACCAGTTATCTTTGAAATCATAGAATATTTTTTCATAGCCAAATTTAAAAGATCAAGAAGTAACTTTCATTACATCTGTCCTCTAAAGGAAACTACTTCAGTCAATGAAATTTGGATAGAAGAAGGAATTTAGTAGGAAAATTTCCAAGAGGTAGAATAGTTTATTTGCATTCTATATATTCACATGCAAAATATATATATATATATATATTTTTTTTTTGTAGATTTTGATTGCACAATTTTCGTTTTTCTTTTTTCTGAGAGAAAGCAACGGCATAAACATGCTAAAAATGTGAGAGATAGAATAACCATTGGGAACAATGTTATATTATACATATATGTTAGAACATGGCACTCAGTAATAAAACTATGAGATAGTTTTAATGGCACTAATGATTATAGAGAGTGAGGATGTATGATGTAGGGGTACATACTATATAGGTTGTATAATGGGATGTATGATGGGATAATGTGAAGATGTTTACATAATTACATTAAAATATTACTTAGTATCCAAATGAATAATTTCAAAATTGGTTTCCAATATTATATATTCACATGGTGTGCATATATCACATACATATATGCCTCCCCTCAACTCAAATCTTGGCTCCGCCACTGTATATACTTAACAATAGTGACATAGTTTATGCATAAATATAGCAAAATATTAGAACAATTTTGCCAAAAACCAAAACTAAAGCATTATTAATTAAAGGGTAAACAGCACAACCAAAAAATTTAAATAGTATGCAGAGTATTCAAAAGGATAATAACCTCTTGATATGCTGTACGCTTGAATTTCTCTGTTTGTTTAGCCAGACGAATCTTCTTTAAGACATACCTAAAATTACCGATACAATAATGAAAATGAATAAACACCAAAGAGAAAAGTAACTGTGGAATCATAATTAACATATACAAGTACAGATGTTATTAGGAATGTCACTTTTGTGGTGAAGACATGTTTGATCAGTGATTATGAGAGAAATATGGATGAAATAAAAGATGTTTGGCCTAATTACCCACAAAATAAATAAAAGAAACCAAAGGAATAGTCTTAGGCATCCTAATTCCAAATCATCATTAAAGACATCAATTTTTCTTATGAACTCCTGTGTAAAGTTTTTGTTAAAGACTGTTAAAGAGTTTTTATGCTTTTTTAAAGTACAGAATCTGCCAAAAAAATCCAGAACACAAGGAAGAGAAGTTTTAAAAGTGAATTTTCTTACTTCTTTCTCTCAATTTTGTGAAGGACTAGAAATGCAGCTCCAAATGTTCCTCTCCCAATC
This sequence comes from Quercus glauca, assembly GCA_023736055.1. Taxonomy (NCBI): domain Eukaryota; kingdom Viridiplantae; phylum Streptophyta; class Magnoliopsida; order Fagales; family Fagaceae; genus Quercus; species Quercus glauca. The sequence continues at coordinate 56,085,294 of CM043315.1, read as the reverse complement.
TGCTCTAAAACTTCATAATCGTCCATCTTTGATGTTGTTGCCTCTTTCTTCATCTCCATGAGCACCTCCAGCACTCAAGAAAGTAGAAGAAATCCAAGCTATGTTCAGTGGCTACTCCACACCATGCACAGCATATAAATGTCTAGAAGGCCACCGTGTCATTAAATTGAATTTAATACCTTCTCAGAAATCTATTTCGTTGCAGCAATAGAAGTCACAGTAAAAGTAGAGTGGTACGGCGATCATAAATAGGACTCATGAAATAACCATGAAAAGCAAATAGCATTGAATACTATATTAACAAATCAGACAGACCTAGAAGAAGAAGAAGAAGAAGAAGAAGAAAAAATCTGCCCAAAGAATTCTTTGAATTTTCAAAGCTTAAGAAAACTGTGATGTTTAGGAAGAAATGGACTGAAGGAAAAAAACCAGATGAATGTGAATTAAAGTTTGAGAAGGAGAGAAGATTTTTAAGACTTTTGCAAAAAGTTCTAGTGAGTCAAGTATGCAAACCACTGTTTGAAACCCAAAGTCACACTTTGCTTTCATTTTGATGTATTTGGGATATCATTACTTTAGTGTGGTTGGTATGTCACAGTCTCTCGGTCTAAAAAATCTCATCCATATTTTGACTTTTCAACAGGTAGAATTTGATGGGAATTGGCCAAAGCCTAAGTACTTGTGGGCTATCTAGAACTGTTGCATTAATCATGGCTTGTAATTTACGCAACCATTGATGGGCAGCAGCTAGACTTCTGAGGTTCACACCAAAAACCCACCGAGAAGTCTTTAAAAAGAAAGATTTTACTAATGTGTGTTTTAAGGGCACACAATAATATACTATTTTTGAAAAAAATTTTATTGAGAATTGAAAAAGTTTTGATAATTTTTTCAATTTTTGATAAAATTTTTCTAAAAATTGATTTGTTAATATATGCCCTGAGGCCTACATTAACCGGAGCTTAAAAAAAATAACAAACGAATGGTTGTTAGATCAAGAAGAGGAAATCCTATAAAGGATTTGAAATATAAATTATTCTCAGTGCCATTGCTTATTATATGAAACAAAATATAAATAAATCCCAAGGTTATAGAAAGCACCAGAGCATTTTATATATATATATATATTGAGGGGGGTGGGGGACATTAATATGTTTTTCCCTTTACTCCAAAGAACTGTCAGTGTTGGAAAAAAGTAAAAAGAGTAACTTTGATAACAGTTGTAGTGTTGAGAAAGCGCTATGAGAAGTTCACTTACACCACACAAAGCATCAAAAAGTACTACTATAAAATTACCAGAGCCTAAACTGAAAGACATTGATTAGAAATTCCCTGTTTTAGCTTATTTTAACTGAAACATACAAAGCACATGCTGTTTCCATCATGAAAGAACAAACTTTCACACAGCTTTAAATTGACAATTCTTCACTTGCATCTCGCCAGTTTTCTCTGAGAAGCTTCAAACTCTTCTTTGGTAGCATAAACCCCCACCTGCAGCTATGGCCTCATCAAGAATGGCCATGAATTGGTGTGAACCAAATTTAGGATCCAGGTTAGAGCTTCAAGCAGAAAAGCCTGCGGCAGCAAAATTCAGATAACAACATTACATGTAATGGATAATAAATTCTTCACATCTTCACTTGAAAATCTTCAATGTCATCCTCAGCGACCTGTTACCAAAACAACACTAACTTTGATGCATGGTCTTCATTGTTTCGTTGCTTTGTTCTGAACATCTTGACAAATTACAATTCAGATTGTGTTTACCAAGAAACCTGAAAACATATGCAGAAGTAAGATATATGCTTCATATTTTAGTCAATCCATCAAGCAACAGCAATTTATAGCCAAACATGTGAATGAAGCAGCCCATAAGAACTCACAACATCATCAATCAACAACAAAGACTGATCATGAATTGTGCTTTTGTTGCTATCACCAATACAGCATTTGAAGTCAGCTGAAATTTCACTTTTGCTTCTTGCAAGTGGAAAAGTGAAGCATAATATCAATGTATACGCATACATATCATGTTTACATACATGTATATACATGTAACAATCACTGAATCCATAATTTATACACCAAAATGGTTAGTTAATTATAATTATGGTTCCTCGTAATCATGTATTAGCCCAATTTGACCTATTAAACCTCGGATTTGGAAATCAACACACATCACACTTATCCAATCTACATAATACGGGGTATCACAAGACACAATAACCCGAACAAGAAATACAGTATATTGATCCTTTCCCAATTTGCTTGCCAACGGAAACAACCTCCAACTTCCATATTGTAAACAAATATAATAAATGCCAAACATATATATCATATTTAGAAAATTAATCTTGTCATTGCTGTTAGAAATCAAACAATAGTTATGTTTTTTCTTTGATCAAAATTTACAAATCAAGTACGGTCACTGCTTTTGAAATGACCAAGATTAAAAATTTCTGGGAAATCCAACAAAACCCAGAATGAATAATAAATAAATTATTTAAAATAATTAAAACCACCAAGGACTTGTAGTAGCGCTTGAAATCAATTTGAAACCTTTAAGTATCACATTAAACTTTAAAATTTCACACCAACAAATACCTTAGCAAGCACAGAAGGAAAATAAATATTGAGAAACATAAGTATTCACCTCATAAAGGTGTTCTGGGAGATTCAGACATACCCTACTGGTTCTGATAAGCACAAATCATTCTACAGTTCTACACTTCTACTGTTCCAATTTGCTAAAAAAAACCATATTTTTTCACTAATTAGTTGGATCATAAATTCCCATCCCCTCCATTATGTGTTCAAAGGGTTAGAGTAGGTTCATTTTAGGATACACATTACCAACCCCTTTTTCCTCACTCTGCAATCACCTTAACTCTTCACTGAATCAATCACTTGTTCATTGAAAGACCACCCTAGTTTATCAATATTTGTTTTTTTTTCCTTTCCTTTCCTAAGGTACAGAAAACGACGTTGTTTGGCATGTGACATAACACGACACGACTTGCTAGGTAATGTTTTTAACACTAGTATGGTCTCAAAAAATAAAAAAGTACAGACTGATTTATAGTGGCTGAGGGACCAAAAGTTGTTACCATGAATGCATATTTTGGCTTTTTGCTTTTGCTTTTAAAAAATAACACCACTAGCCACCCCTAACTTCCCCTAAGCTAAGGATAGGGAAATGCTAACAAGTGCCTTTAGGGCACTCGTTAATAATCTATTTAAAGAAAATTTTTATGGGAAATGAAAAAAAAGTAATTAATGTTTTGACAGCTTTTTTCATTTCCCATAAAACTGGTATCAAAACTTTCCTAAAATGGATTATTAATGAGTGCCTTAAGGGCACTCGTTAGCATGACCCATAATCAATTTATCATAGTTAGAGGTAAATTTTTTTAATTTTTTGATACGAAGTACATCAGTTTTATTCATGAACGGAAACAGAAACAGAAACAAAAACAAAAACTACATCATAAGATAACGCGTGTGTTAAGAAACATGGTTCCTCTTCAATCCAAATAATGAAGTCATCTAATTTTTTTTTTTTTACTTAATTTAGTCCTCCTATAAAGACATCCTTTTAATACACGTGTTAGAGGTTTTTTAAGAAAAGTTAATAGATACTAGTGTGGAGACGGCCATTGGTGCTCCAATGCTTAAGTTAGAGATTTTTAAATTTCTACTAAAGACAAGGAAATTGTATTCTCTTGCACCACTTGTGCATGCCTAAATCTTTGAGTGCCCTCACTTTTGCAAGGTTGCTTTCAAGGGTTTGATGGAGAATAATTTCCTATCTTTGATAATTGGCTTACAACGACTTGTAACTGTACATTGTATATGTTCATGCTGTTATTGGCTTCTTTACTGTAGATGGTAACTTCAAGATTGGTTTCAGACAAGATATTTGGTGGATCGAATAACTGCATCGAGAAGATGTGTTGATTTGGCTCGATTTATATATATATATATATATATATATATTTTTTTTTTTTAAATGTCCGATTTATATTATGTTGAGCTGAATATATGGGGATAGCCAAGTTGGGTAAGTGATTAATGTTTTGGTCTAGGCTTAGATGTGTCCCTATTTATCACATAAATCTCTATCATAAATTCAAAATCATAAATACCATTATGTGACATAAATAATTCAATCTTTTTATCTTATCTTAGCTATATAAAAGTTGTACATTGGTTACATTAAGAAGAGATACGTCCACAGCATTTTGATAACAAATTCTAGGTGATAGGTTGTTACAGGTTTTTAATCTGAATCCATCACTGAAATTACTTTTTTTATTTCACCTGTAGTAACAAATAACAACCTACTATCTAGAATTTGTTGTGAAAATATTGTGGACATGTATATAGCATTTCTCTTGTTACATTAGAAAGACTTCCTCAATTTATTTATAAGTAAAAATTCAATTGAAAGAATATAGAAATTTCAAAGAGCTCAAAACTTCGAGTCCAAATTTACATTTGGGTTTGATTGAGTTATGTTGGTACTACATAAAGTGGCACAATTTATGCCACAACTCGTCCACGTGGCGAGTTGTGAGTGGTAAAGAGGCGTGGACCCACCATCACCCCCTCTATCATTCACAACTGGCCACGTTGGCGAGTTATGGTACAAGTTATGCCACTTTATGTGACACCAGCATAACTCGATTTAACTTCATAAATCTTTCACTCATTTATTGTCATACACTCATGCTACCATTTAAAAGATAAAAAAGAACTTTTTATAATCAGCCTTAATTACACCCACCAAGTCTTAAACTTAAAACTCTTATACTTGAAAGAGAAGTTAGCTTGTTCTTTGGACTTATAGATAAAATTCAACAAGAGCATAGCCAATAATAATCTTTGACCAAATATGGTGAAAATTCATAAAACACAAACTCTTATATTCTAAGTAATCTACTTGATTTGATCAAATAATTTACTCATTGTTTTTTGAAAACCAAACTGAACCAACCTTTTTATCTGTCTGATTACAATGAAAAAATGAGTAGAATTGAATTAATTAAGATAATTCAATCATTTTCATTTGTTTGGTGAAAAACTTAACATTGAAGACTACAAATTACAGGAAACAAAATGAGCATATTAACACAGTGATTAACCGACAACCACGCCAAACCTAATCCTCTAATGACGTAATCACTTAACTCAAATTCCATTGGGCTGTCACCCCCAAAAAATCCTCACCCATGGTAACCTTAACATTCCCCAAAGAGGCCCAAAAAAAAACCTGGCTAAACCGTTATTAACACTTTCAAAAGAGGGACAAACTGGGAATGTCAGAGTGGGCAACACGCTCGGCCAATAGGAACTTGCCACGTCAGCCCCTAATCAGTAAAAAGAGCGTTCGTTGCAGAGAAAAGAAAAGAAAAGAAAAGAAAGAAAGTCTCTTTCTTTTCCTTTTGCATTTGGTTTTAAATACAAAACAAAAATCAAAAATTAAAAACAAAAACAAGGAGAGAGAGAGAGAGAGAGAGAGCAAAAGAATAGAGAGGAAATCGCATTTCTCTCCCTTCTTCGGCGATCCCAAATTGGCAAATTCTAGGGTTAGGGTTTTCTTTTTTGGTTTTTGAATCTCTTCGATTCGATTGGATCTGTTGTTTTGGGTATTGATTGAATCGTTGGTTTGTGGTTTTTTTGTTTTAGGGATTTGAATTCGATGCGAAAGTGAGCTTGGAGATCGGTTTTCAAGGTTTAATTTCTGAGAGGATTCGAACAGGTTAGGGTTTTTATTTTTATTTTTTTAAAAATTTGTATGTATGTGATTATGTGTGGTTGATTGAATATTGAGGTTAGGGGTTTGGTTAATTTTGGTGATTAATTAGATGGGGTTAGTGGAAAATAGGGAAAGTTAGGACCTTTGATGGAAATGAATGTGGATGGTTGAAATTTGAATTTTTTTGTCGTATTTGAATGGGAAATCTAGGTCCTGTTTGGAGAGAGAATTTGAGGTTCTTTGTGTTATTGTTTGGGTACAGAAGAGAAGGGTCAAGAAACAATTCAAATCTATGGCTTTTGGACCATTTCTTGCAATTTTTATTTTTATTTATTAAATTTGGTGATATTATGAAATGGTTCTTAATTGGCACATAAATGTTTATCCAGCTAAAGTGAGTCAGTTCGGTTCCGAAAGCTCTTGGGTTCTGGTTTTGTATTGTTCATATAGTTTATATATGGTAATATTGCTTATTTGAGTATTGTTGGTGGAAGTTTCAATGTTGTGTTTCTGGTAAACATTCAAATACGTGTGCGCGCGTGCATGTGTATATAGCTTATCGAGTATATGGTGGTATTGCTTGTTTGAGTATTGTGGGTAAAAGTTTCCATGTTTCATTTCTGGTCAACATTTAAATGTGTGTATTTATATAGCTAATTGAGTATATGGTATTGCTTGTTTGAGTGTTGTGGGTAAAAGTTTCTGTGTTGCATTTCTGGTCAGCATTTAAATATGTTTTGGGTTATGCTGGATCTTGTTTACATTTCAATCATTGTATTACTATTAGATAACCTGCCATTCTTTTATTGGCATATTGGAAAATTAATGTACAATGCTATTTTGATTATAACAGATAAATATGTTATCACTTTTCTTTTACCCCAAGGGATAGCACAATTGGTTGGGGACCATGCCTCATGGGGAAGGATCACTTGTTCATATCTTCCTTCCCGCTCCCCCTGGCGATAAAACTTATTAAAATAAATGTGATTCTATTTTGACCCCTATTAGATCCATCATAGATCAGTGTCTAAGTGGTTTTTTTTAAAGAGTATATGGTGCCAGTGGGCTCTAACTCAATTGATACTTCCTCCCCTTGCAAGTGCTAAGTGGAGGGTAGAGGTCGTTGGTTATAGAGTCAAGACCTATTGGGTGGGCATGTAACTTATGTGAGAGAGGGACAGAGAGAGATGGTCTAGAATTACCAAATTATGGTCTTTACGTAAAATAGTTCTTCAATGAGTTCAATCATCATCTTCAAGGCACACAAGTTAGCCCATTTCATAGTCTTGGATTCTTTTTAGTCTTTCTTGGTTATGCAGTCTTTATTTCTGGTTTTGTACTTGGAAGAAAAGTCTGACTGATCTCATAACCAGATGGTTAGTTCTCTTGACTGACTGCTTACATGACTATTTATGGCAATTTCAAAGACTGAACAGCCCATTTGGTACTCTTAACTCAACATTTAATGATCTTAAACCCCCATAAATTAGGTTTGTATTAGGCTGGTGACACCCTCTTATGCTCACTTTTGTGATGTGTCTATGACGAATATGAATCCTTTTCTCACTGCACCCTGACTCTTTGTATGCTTTCCTCTGTGTGTCCACCATTTTGACCCCTTCACTATCTCTAATGACCTACAGGAATATCTGAATCGTCTCAATAGTTCCTTTAAAATAGATAAAATCTATCTCTATCTGGGACCAACTTGATGGTCTTGAAATTAATCTGTGGAAATTTTGTTAATGCTTCTTTATTTGTCAAATTTTTATTATTATTGTTGTGTTATCCTGGGATGGAATTAGATCTTAAATGCTTTCCTTTTGTGCTCATTTTGGATATTTGTGCGTATTTAGGATGCATTCAAATTATGTCTTTCCCTTGTTAATCTATTGTCGTTGTTAGATTCTTGAGTGTCTTTTGTTGCAGGAGTTGAAAAGATGGACCACGATGAGACAGGATGCCAAGCACCACCCGAAGGTCCTATTTTGTGCATTAACAACTGTGGCTTCTTTGGAAGTGCTGCCACTATGAACATGTGTTCCAAGTGCCACAAGGATATGGTGTTAAAGGAGGAGCAGGCTAAGCTTGCTGCATCATCCATTGGGAGTATTGTGAATGGATCGTCAAGCAGCAATGCAAATGAATCTGTTGCTGCCACTGTGAATGTGCAAGTCAACACGGTGGAGCCTAAGACTATCTCTGTGCAGCCGCTATCCTTTGGTTCAAGCTTGGGAGAGAATGGTGAGGTAAAGCCAAAGGAGGGTCCAAAACGTTGCAACAGCTGCAACAAGCGGGTTGGTTTAACGGGGTTCAATTGTCGCTGCGGTAACCTTTTCTGTGCAGTACATCGCTACTCGGACAAACATGAATGCCCCTTTGATTATCGCACTGCTGCACGTGATGCTATAGCTAAGGCCAACCCTGTTGTCAAGGCAGAGAAACTTGATAAAATCTAAATTTGGAACGGGTGGAGTTCCATGTGCTGAAATTGATTCTGATTTTCAATCCATGCAATGATTCCGGGTTTGCTGCATATCTTATTGGTGTCCTTTTATATTGTTATATGTGCTGGGAGGCATGGCATTAGGACATCTCTGCTCTTTGAAGAACTCTATTTCTAGTGATTGGCGAGAATTTATATGTTGGTCCAGTGTCTAAAGTCTTAATCTATGCTGGTTTGGTGGACATTGTCCTGGTTAGCTTTGTAATTTGCCTCTATTTCTTATGGCATCTCTGTAGTAGTACATGTCAGAATGGTTTGTGCAATCTCAGATGATTTGGACGACATCCCTAAACATCCCTAAGGCATCGTTGTAAATTATCGTTATGGTTTTCATGTCATTATCCTAGTAAGAAATTTCACTGGGCGCCCTTTAAGTGTGTATTATAATTGCATCAGTTGTGTGATTAATTTCTAGAGACCTTCCCCTAAAGTTATTTAAACCCATTTAGCTGTCAAAAATATAATGTTCATATATGGCCTCAAGATTGGCACTTTCTAACTCTTTTTCGTAATTTACTAGTTTTTAGTGGTATATAAAACAGCCCCTATAAAGCAAGGTTTCAAGTTTTGTCATGCCTCCGTAGCCTTGGACCATTATTATCAGTAGCATTTAGCAAACCATATTCCTTGCAAAGCTTATAATAAAGTGTGAAAAGGAGAGAAAAAAAGGATTAGGATCCTCTCCATTCATTAAGGAATTGGATGGTCCATATTGTGGTCACGTAGATTTCTTAGACAAATGGAGAGAATCTCTTTCTAAAAAAACAAAAAAGAGAAAAATATGAAGTCGACGTGGAGATATTTTGGATGAAATAGATGGCACCTATATATGAACAAGATACTTCTAAATTATTACAATAGTTTATACAAATAAACTAAACTAACATAATGTCAACAACCTTGTTGCTTAATTGGCACCTCTTAAATCCTTCCACCCCTAACTATTTTTTTTTTTAATAAAAAATAATAATATAATGACCTGGATCATCACCTGTTGCCAATAGAAATTGTTTCATGGCATGGTTTAAAAAAATAAATAAATAAAATCTTGTTGGCCAACTCTACACGTGTCTATGCTTAATCTCCTATACTTTGTACTCAACTAATCTTAAACTTGGAAAAAAGATGCAGAGTTACTATAGGTTGGTCACAATCATAAAATTTAGTCACTTCATTATGAATGACCTTTTTGCAGGTTACTGTAGGTTGGTCCCATCATAAAATTTAGTGACTTCATTATGAAGGACCTTTTTGCTAAAAAATCTTGGCAGAAAATTCATACTTGAATGTGTGTATGTGTGTGTGTATATATATATATGTTTTAACAAACTGCCGGGGGGGGGGGGGGGGAGGGTGTGTTAATGCCATGATAGTAGTACTTCTACAGACACAGTACAGCACTTAGCGCGACAACGAAGACATATTGCTGATACAAGAACTCCATTATTACTCATTTCTGTCAATACTAATAGCTATCACCCCCCTTGTTAAGCAGGAACAAAAATATCAGATTTGCTTATACAAGAACTCCATTATTACTCATTTCTGTCAATACTAGCAATAACTATCACCCCCCTTGTTAAGCAGGAACAAAAATATCAGATGGAGAAAGGGGCTTTCCCTGCAGGGCACACTATGGGGTAACTTGGTGCTTGGGTTTGAAGCATAGTGCATTGATTAATTCTCAAAGTAACACACTTGAAAAGTTTATGATCTGTAGTCAAATCATGAGGAAGAACTTGCAACCAATCACTTGAAATGCTGAGAGCTAAATGGTTATAAGAACATCACAACAGCGGGCAACCTGATGGGCAGCAGTGCCCTAATCTAAGTAAATCCAAAAGAGATTAAGGAATTGGAATAATTGTTTCCCTGAAGATTTCTATAGCTGGTTGCATCTTTATTCACCTAGTACTATAGCAGACAACCATCCCATAGTTATAATGTATCACACATACAGCAGCAATCCATAGTCTTGCTTAGCCAAGCTTTTAACATTTGAATGCTACAACCTACAGATAGCTACCATTCATCCTTCCCCTAAAATGTTGCATTCAAATGTTTAGTATAAAATTTTAAGTCAAATTGCAAAACCATTTGTCTCTATTTAAGTAAAAATGTGAATTAGCACCCAATTATGATGAAAAGTCAAATGCAAATGCAAAATTCTTGTTGAGTTTTAATAATACCATAAGTTACAAAATACTTATGTAATAGGAAGAAATAACTCACAAGATAGTAGGGTTGTCCAGGGCCCTAAAGGCAAAAACAAATCTCTCTATCTCCATTAAAGGTGGAAAGCTCCTTTGAGTGTTAATCCAAGCTATCTCTACTGCTCTTAGAAAATTTAAATAAAAAAGGTTATTTCATTGGAAATTTAAGTCTTTTACAATGCTTCCATGCTTCTAGCTAAAAAAGGAAAATCCCAGAACCCTTTTTTGCAATTGATTTTTGACCCTTATCTTTCCAATCCAAAACAGATATTCATGGCTTATGAGAAGACACTAACTAGGCATACTAAGTACTAAGAATAGCTGAATTGTAGTGCTCTGGTACAACATACTGCTATACAGCAACATAGCTATCCATGAAGTTGCTTCTGCCTCAGTAGAACAGTTAACTTTGTATTAGTTGAAATAAAAATAAAGGTGACGGGCATCATCAAAATGAAATTAGTTAAGCAATCAAGTACAGCAGCTTGCCAGGATTGAACTAGCTAAAAGATCATGGAGATTTGAGTCAACATAATCCTGAATAATTATTATTCAGCTTTGAAGGTCTTAACTTTACATAAAATCCCTATGCACTTCTTAACAAGGATTTCGCTATAAAACAAGGAAAGACAGGTTTTCAGCCTCAACATGTGCTAGCTAGGATTGGAAAGCAATTCCTTTAGATTCAGCTTCAAGATACTTACAGATCCTCTCCATAACCTCTCTACCTGTAGCACCGTACTTCAATACCTTCTCAGCATATCTTTGCTCCACCTTTTCTGCCATTGATGCCAGTACTGATAATGGCTTTATGTTAATACTGGTCTCCTGCCGGCAAAGTGTCCACTCATTTGGATTATCAGGGTGGGGTTCATATCGGATCTTCTCCTCCACTTCAACGAACTTCTGATGACTGAAATTTCGAGAAGTGAGCTGCATTGACCGTGATTGTGCATCAACGATTGTTGATTCAATACAGTGGCAGATGTCCTGACCAACAATTTTGCGTATGAACCATGGTCCAGGAAAATGGGTAGTGACTGCACGAGTGATATAAAGCCTCTGAGATAGCGGGTCAAGCTTGCAGCTCAGTGTGTCAACTTCAAGGATATGGTTTAAGAGATGCCTGTTCTCATTGTCAGTAAACTTGCGCCAAGATGCAGAAGTTACCCGCTCCCATGGGTGCTTGTAAATGTACTCATGTGTGTATGCTTTAACCATTTCGTAATTTTGTTTTGCCTTCAGCCTGATAAAGAATCAATAATTTAGATTAGAAATGATTAAGTAAGACCATATGTTAAGGTCTAGCCTGATTTCTTACTCAATAAAAATAAAATGCTAGTAAGTTTTTGCCAAAGAAAGGGAGCACTGAACCAAGAAATTTATACCTTTTACTTTCAATTGGTACCCAAAAGAACATATGTTTGAGAAGACATAACTTCTTAAAGAAGATGCACAACTATGTAATTAACCATGATTAAGTACAATTACAGAGATTTGTTAAAATAAGAGCTTGGGAATAAAGTGGTACACAAAACTGAAACTGGGGCATCAAAATTGTACGCACTACACATGAAGATGAAGTGAAATTCCAATACTTGTCTTCCACACTCAAACTCAATAAAATGTATATTCTGCTTCTAAGCCAAAAGGGAATAACAAAATATTCAAAATTGTTCAAGAGTTCCTTTACCGAATAATTACTGAAAATTATACTTGATCCCATTGTACTGAATAGCCTCCAAGAAAGATACATATCTGCTAATCTGCTAGCCTACTAAAAAGACCACACATATCCCCTATCCTAGTTTGTTTTGTTCAATTGTTGCAAAGCCATGATGAGACAAAGAAATTGATATTAGAAACTTTCTCCAGTGCCTCCAACAAACAATAAAATAGCCAAAATTGATAACACAAGATGGGTCTTAAATGAAACTCAAAAGGCATCCTTTTACCTTTAGTTTCCACTTTCCAATAATAACAATAATAATAAAACAACAGTACAAAGCAATCAAAATCTGATATGAGCCTTTACGCAAACCCAAAATCCCACCAATGCATCAGATAAAGAGAAGCACTCTAAACCAAGAATTAGTCCTGCAGGAAGCTGAAATCACATGATTAACATTTTATTCTTTATAATGGGCTTTTGCTTCAAAAGAATTCCCACCCATTATTGCTCTTACAAATTACTATCAACAAATCAATAAAAAACAAAAAAAAGACAAAACCTTTGAAAACTCAAATGGGCTCAAAAAATTAATGAACACCCATCATATTGTTGCACGTTCTTGCTAATGAAAAAAGAAGATGAAGTATAGACTATGATCAATTTCATCACAGATTGTTGCTGCAACAATATTAAAGTTTGACACCTTGACTTATATGTCCAATGATTTCCACACTTATTAGTGTAAATATCAAACACAAAAGACCAACACTCCTTGTTTACGCAAATTCAGCGACAAACACAAAGACAGCACTTTTGTTTGATCTTCTGAAACATCTAGGCACAGACAATACAGTTGGTGAAACCCAGGATATATAGAAACTACATAGAGTAAAATAAGGAAGTGCATTAAAGAAACAAATCATACCTGACAATAGTAATGAGGGTCTTGAGGCTGCAAAGATTGAAGAGAAATCATTGAGATCTCAGAGAGAGACAGAGAAGAACTAAATAGTGAGATGGAATGTTAAGAATATGCTGAGAATGTCTTCTTCACCGGAAAAAGGCAAAAATAAAAAGTCAACAAAAAATATATGAAAAACCAAAAGGGCTACGTTAACGGTTAATAAACAGGAAAGTTTTGACTCTAGCCGTGAATAAAATTAATTGTTTTATTTTTTTTATAAAATATTTTTAAAAGTAGTTCTTAATCCAATATATAGGGCTCTTTTTTTTTTTTTTTTTTTTTTTGGAGAAAACTTATGGAGCATTTAGTTTGCTATAATGTTATTACTCTGTCGTAATCTTATATTAATGTAATTTCAATACAAAAATACAACATTACATTGTTTAGGAAAATGATCAGATTAAGATGATGTGATATATTTTATAATTTTAAATTATGGTAATGTTAAAAAAAAATTTTATATATATATATATATATATATATTAATGTCACTTCATCATAATATGTATTACGTTAAGAATGCATCACAAATAACAAAAAATCACCAAAAATGAGTTTCAACATTCATTAGTAGGGGTGTTCACCAAACCGCATAAACCGCACAAACCGCACCAAAACCGCCTGCAAAATGGTATAACCGCACCGCACCGCAAGTAATAACGTACCACACCGCACCGCACCACACCGCATGGTGTAGTGCGATTTGCGGTTTTATAATAAGAAAACCGCACATACAGTACCGCACAATTTCTATATATTAATATATTTATTTATTTTTAATATTAAATATATGATTAATAGTTTAATAACCCTAGTTTTCCCCCAAAAAAAAAAAAAAGAGTTTAATAGCCTTAGCAAGTGTTGACTAGAAAAGTCAACTCATAATAAAGAAAAACTAGCTCAATAATTTAAAACGTGGCCCAAAAAAAGAGAAAAATTAGTTTTGGATTGTGTAGGAAAAACCCAAAATTTGAAAAATATACCGATTTTAAACCACATTTTATACAAAGTGTCGCACATGTGACCACAAAAATGAGGTGCGGTGTGGTTATAGTTTTGGCTAAACTCTAAACCGCACCACACCACACCACACCGCACCGCACATGTGACCGCAAAAATAAGGTGCGGTGCAGTTATGATTTTAGCTAAACCGCACAGCAAAGTGCGGTGCTAAAAATGACCTAAAACCGCACCGCACCGCACCGCGAACACCCCTATTCATTAGCATCGTCGTTCTCTACTACAAGTTTTATTGACAAGCTACTGTTCAATTGGACAAGGTTTGTGGTAGTCCAGGTTTTAGATCCGAGACCTATGGAGTGATTTCAGCATGTACTGTATTGGAATATAGGGTATGGAGCCCAATTAAACTTGGACTAGGCTCTATTAGGCCAAAATGCAATCTTCCCAAATTGAAGCCAATAACAAAGTAGGTTATAACTTATATCACCTAGTTTTCAATTTTTTTTTTTTTTTTTTTTTGATAATTACACTCCCCTCCCTATGGTTCATTTGGATTGAGAGAGAAGAATGGGGAGTAGAATATAGTAGAGTAGAGTAAAGTAAATTTGACATAAAATTAGTTTATTTTCAGTAAATTCTACTTCACTCCCCCTCCCTCCCCCCTCAATCCAAACATGCCTCTTTGTAATAACAATCTACCCAATCTTGAAGGGAAAAATACACTCCCCTTTGTTTAAGATTTAAAAAAATTAACATTCCCATCATTTTCTTTATATTAGTAATGAAATATTCTAAATTTTTATAAGAATATCTTTACAAGAGTTTAATCATAGTTAGTAAAAAAATAACTAATAAATTTAGAATAAAGATTCAAAATTTATCAAATACTAGAACACTCGAAATGACAAATCACTCTATAACACGTTGAAAAATAAAATAAACAAAATTCACACTTAATATTTTAAAATACACTTTAATTAAAAATTTTAAATAATGAATTTTGAATATGAAATAAGAAAATTTTTGCTGGATTTCAGTTAGCTTAACTGATAAAGTCTCTGATTGTTGAATAAGAGATCTAGAGTTTAATTCCCGCCTACACCAAAAACCGATTGGCATCTTGATTTGATGATAAAAAGCTATCATTAAGAGTAGACATCATAATTTAAAACTCTCTATAAAAAAAAGATAATTTTAGAAACTTGCCCTTTGCTTAAGGGTAGGTTAGTAACCAACATTTTAAAAACTAATTTAGCAAAATTTGGTTAATCGAATGTTAAGGGGGAGGGGGGATGAAAAGTGTTTTTTCCCTTCAAGTTTTGGGTGAAGTGTCAGTTCCCCAAACCTTAAGGAAGAGTAATGTAATAACTTTTTTTTTTAATTTTTTTATTTTATAGTGATAATTCGATCGTTGAGAGTGTAGGATTTGAACCTGAATATCTTTATTAGAAGCACTGTAACATACTAGTTGAATTACAAGTAAGGCTATTCATGGATTAGTTTGGGTTGGGTTTGTGCTCAACCCACTATTAACCAAAAAGGAAAGGCAAATCGGGCTAATTGAGTATCATGCTATGTAACCCGTTTGAATCAAGTTTTGTGGTGACAGGACTGCCCTAAACTACCATTAATTGCCATGGGTGTTCAAGTCAAGTGTGTTTTGGACTGGGCCACTTTGGGTCGGACGGATTTATTAGGCAAGTTTGAGTTTGGACCGCCCTAACTACAAAAATATTGACATCTTATTTAATTTCATTGCCTAATCTCCTTCCTTCTCACTTCTCATCCATGTGTTTGGTTATTAAAAAATAAAAAAAAAATCTAGGCTAAAATTCTAATTTCATCACTCGTTGACTTTCACTAATTTTTCACAAGCAATTCTAGGACAACACTCTTCACAACATCTTTTTGTCACAACCATCATATGCGGTAGACTATAATAAAGTTGTAATACAAAATGGTGTGGTTTTAAATTTATCATTTTTCACTACTACCTATTTTTAGAATTTCTAAATTTTCTTTCAGATCCGATCTCTTTCTCTCTCCCTCAAGGAGAATGGAATGTTTTGAATCCAATTGAATTGAATTTATGAAGTTTTATATCAAAATATTTTTTATTATTAATACTCAAGCAATAATAATACAGATTATATATTATATATAAAATTAATAGAATATAGGGAGATTTTGATACCATACCTTCAAAAAAAACAGAAGATTTGTACAACACAACAGTAAAAACGGCGTAGTTGCTTCATAACAAAATCTAGATTCTAGACTAAACTTCATTCTATCTCAGGTCTCTCCATTTTCCCGCAAAACAAAGAAAGAAAAACAACATCCCTGTAAAACACACACGGAAGAAGAAATGACAATAATCACACTTCAGATTTGATTTTATATAAAAATAAAATCCTCAAACCTCTTTTCTTTCACTTACTACTGATTCTGAGAGAGTGAAACAAGTTTTACAATGCCGCCTTCTTCAGCCTCAGCCGACGCCGAGTCACTATTCCGGACCAAAACCATACCCGAGATCCGGAATGTCGAATCCGCGACCCGCTCCCAGATCCAGCAGAAACAGGAGGAGCTCCGCCAACTCGTCGGGACTCGCTACCGCGATCTCATCGACTCGGCCGACTCAATCGTCCTGATGCAGAAGTCCTCCCAGTCGATCTCCGCCAACGTCTCCTCAATCTCCAACACCATCCGCTCCCTCTCTTTCTCCTCCTCCTCCTCCGAAACCCCCAAGCTCATCATCCACCCTAACCCGGCCCGGACCCGAATCTACGGCATCGCGTGTCGGGTCAAGTACCTTGTTGACTCGCCGGAGAACATTTGGGGATGCCTCGACGAGTCCATGTTCGTCGAGTCCGCCGCGCGATACGTCCGCGCGAAGCACGTGCACCACACTCTAACCTCGACCTCGAGCTCCTCCTCCTCCGATGATCTCTCGGTTTTGTCGAATTTTCCTCTGCTTCACCATCAATGGCAGATCGTCGAGAGCTTCAAGGTTCAGATCTCGCAGCGGAGCCGCGAGCGGTTGCTGGAGCGAGAGCTTCCGATTTCGGCTTACGCCGATGCGTTGGCTGGCGTCGCCGTCATCGACGAGATTCATCCCAATCAGGTTCTTTCTCTGTTCCTCGAAACAAGAAAGTCGTGGATTTTGCAGAAATTGTTAGGTATTTTCGATGATAATGGTGGTAGTGCTAGTTGTGATGCTGTGGTTTCGGTGTTTTGTGAGGTTTTGAGTATAATTCAGATTACTATTGGTCAAGTTGGTGAGTTGTTTCTACATGTTTTGAATGATATGCCTTTGTTCTATAAAGTCGTGCTGAGTTCGCCTCCGGCATCTCAGTTATTCGGTGGGATTCCGAATCCAGATGAGGAGGTGAGGCTTTGGAACAAGTTTAGGGAGAAATTGGAGTCTTTGATGGTAATTCTTGATAAGGGCTATGTTGCTAGGACTTGTTCTGTGTGGTTGAAGGAATGTGGGCAAATGCTTGTGAAAAAGATTAATGGGAGGTATTTGATTGATGCGATTTGTAGTGGGGAAGAGCTTGCTTTGGCTGAGAAGTCGATAAGGGAGACTTTTGAGAGTAAGAAGGTGTTGGAAGGGAGTTTGGATTGGTTGAGGAATGTTTTCGGTTCAGAGATTGAGTTGCCTTGGAGTAGGATAAGGGAGCTTGTGTTGGAGGATGATTCGGATCTCTGGGATGAGATTTTCGAGGATGCTTTTGTGGGGAGGATGAAAGTGATTGTTGACACCGGGTTTGAGGATCTGACCCGGGTTGTGAATGTGGCGGATACGATTCGTGCTATTGGGGAGATTTCTGGTGGGCATGGGCAGATTGATTTCCAGGGGTACTTGAACAGACCTTCTACGGGTGGTGGGGTTTGGTTTATTGACTCAACTGTTAAGAAGGCGGGTGTGCTTTCTGGATTTAAAGCACCAGTGGAAGAGAATGATTTCCAGAGTTGTCTGAATGCCTATTTTGGTGCTGAAGTTAGTCGGATTAGAGATGCAGTAGACAGCCGCTGTCAGAGTGTTCTTCAGGACGTATTGAGTTTCTTAGAATCTCCAAAGGCAGCACTAAGGTTAAAGGGTCTGGCCCCATATGTACAAAATAAGTGTTATGAAAGTATGTCGACTATATTGACGCAATTGAAGCGTGAGATTGATAATTTATATGCAGCCAAGGAAAATGCCAACAATGAAGGTCGGCCTGTTCCACCTGCTATAACTGTTGAGAGATCTCTTTTCATTGGGAGACTCCTGTTTGCATTCCGAAACCACTCAAAACACATTCCGGTGATACTTGGTTCACCAAGGTTTTGGGTAAATGAATCTGTATCTGTGGTTTTTGATAAGTTACCATTCTTGTTGAGACAATCCCGGTTGGCTGCTGATTCTCCTGTGCCTGATAGTCCTGGAAGACAATTGCCCATTGGCTCTAAAAGACAAACTTCATCGGCCGCTGCTGCATTGCGTGGAGCCATTGAAACTGCAAGCCCAAAACTAGAAGAATTTAGTAGAACTACACGAGATCTTTGCATTCGAGCTCACAGCTTGTGGATATTGTGGTTATCAGATGAACTTTCAGTTATTCTTTCTCGGGATCTTGGACAAGATGATGCGTTATCATCAACAACTCCCTTGAGGGTATGTGGCATTTTGCTTCACACACTGTCTTCTTAATCTTTTTTTCCCATATGCTTTTGTCATTTTTAGGGTTTCATAAGTTTAATTAAGTAAGATGGGCTGCTAGTCTGGATATGAATGTCACCCTTGAAAGTTTGATTTCTAATAGTGAGAAAACCTAATTAGTTGTGGAAAAGGTTTATTAGTCCATGTTAAGATTACTCCTGGGGTTGGCTTATGTCAGAACTAAATGACTCATTTTAGCTTCTTGTTTTGGTCTGATTTTAATTGTTTGGCCTGCTAAACCCTTGTAAATTATTAAGAATGATGAGGAGTAAACAGATCCAATTTATTTTCTGGGATCATCATCAGTGAAATATAAAATGAGGTGGAAGCTATACTTCATTTTGTTCTGGCAAACTAATTAGGAATCTGTAGTTATTCAAGGAAGCAATTATGATAATTCTTTTACTTTGTATTTAGACATTTGTGATGGGAAATAAAGTGGATTAAACTTTGGATCAACCTGCTAATAAATTTTGAAGTACTCAATTGGAATTATCACTAGTTAAGTAGAAAGGAGGCAATCAAAATAGTTCTGAGTAAGAGATATGAAATGACTTTGGATAGACGTGAAGCTCAACTAAACACCAAAAGCTTGTCTTAGCCAAAAACTGCCAATATGGTTTGAATGCTATGTTGTTTGTGATATGCATTGTTAATAACTAAACCAAGCTAAACCATCTTTTGAACATTTTGATAGGGCTGGGAAGAGACGGTAATCAAGCAAGAACAGTCTGATGAGGGCCAATCGGAGATGAAAATATCGCTGCCTTCTTTGCCTTCTCTTTATATTATCTCATTTTTATTCCGAGCATGTGAGGAAGTTCATCGAATTGGAGGTCATGTCCTTGACAAAATGATTCTGCAAAAATTTGCATTAAGATTATTGGAAAAGGTATGCGACTTGCTTGAGGATTTTGATTGATCTTCCTAACTGTTATGGCAATATATATGTATTATTTTTTGTCTCCAAATGTTTGTGCTTTACAATTGTTGAAGTGTACTCTGGTTCATTACACCCTTATTTGTAGTTATTTTTATATTCTAATGTTGACTGTTCAGATTTGAATAATGAGGTCATTTGCTTCTTCAGCATCTTGTGATTTTTCTTTGTAAAGTACCTTGGACTCCTTTATTTTCTGGAAGCTGAATAATAAGGTCTTTGTTGACAACTTTCTCCCTCCATTTCCTTGTCACTTGTTCCTTTTGATGAGTCAACTTCCTTGGATCTTCTTCTGTCCATCCCTTATAATGTTCTAGTTTTGCCTGTTCATTATGGATTAATAAGCTCTGGAGAATGTTGTGTCCCTTCTTGACTAGTCTCTTGCTCATTTGGTTTCTAGCTCGACAAACCAGCAGCTGGTTTTGTACTGGTAACTTGATTGACATAGGAACCCTTCTGTCATTGTTTTGTTTGGTCTTATCAGATGAGAAAAGGCATGAAGGATATATCATGTTATTTGGCTTTCCCTTTGATGGTCATGCATAGGGGATCTACTTTTCCTGCAATTCACTGGACATGGGTACTGTCCACAAGTAAAAAGTGAAAAAGAGGTGGCTGTAATAAGCTGCTGTTACCTTTGCCAATGTATTGCTCTTTATGGATCGAAGTGTTTTCCTCTTATTTGATTTCTTCTTGATATCTTCTCTGAACAAGTTTTCCTTTCTTCATAGATCAAACTCATCACATCATCTGAATTTCTAAGCATGCTAATGATCTTATACACAAATAATTGATATTTTCACTCTAGAAAGTGTTTTAAATTCACTTTAAGCTGAAATTATTCAAGAACCTTTCTGAACTACATAAGAATCTCCCCCCCCCCCCCCCCCCCTCTCTCTCTCTCTCTCAGCAGACTAGGTGTTTACCAGTGATTCCTTCAATAAAATGTTAAATTTTTTTTTTCTCTTTTTCTCTAGTGTTGGTCCATTATGTTGCTAAGTCAGTTTCAATTCTCTGGTGGTATAAGAGCATCCCCTAATTACTTTTGTTTGTGCATATTGAATGCAATGTTTCCATGTAGGTAATTGATATTTATGGGGATGCTCTTTCTACTAGAGAGGCTGGTGGATCTCAACTGTCAGAAAAAGGAGTTTTGCAAATTCTATTAGACTTGAGATTTGCTGCTGATGTTCTTTCTGGGGCTGATTCCAATATGACTGAGGAATTCTCTGACAGCCAAAAGCCAAAGTATCCTTTTAGACGGAAGCAAGAACAAGGCCAGAAGAAGTCTGTCATTAGAGAACGTGTTGATGGTTTGGTAAACCGTCTTTCACAAAGATTGGATCCCATTGACTGGCTTACGTAAGTTCCTTTTCTTGTATACAGAGTTTGAATTTTAATATTTTTTTACTCATATTAAATGTTGAAATTTCGTAAAGATGTCATCTCTAAAGTTAGGATTGGAGACACGGTATGTTTTACTTGTTTCTTTGTTGCACATGTTTACTCTCAAAGGATTATCAATATTCACCTGGAACTGGAAGCTGTAAAGAAGATCTTTTGGCTAAATGGTCATGGTTGATATTGTCAACTTTAATGCATGACCATAGTACCAAAGTGGAAAAAAATCGAATCCTAGACATAAATGGCATATGATTGTGAAAAAAGTTTGGGATGCTAGAAAATGTGGGGAGAACCACATTTTGATGCAAAGTGAAGATGAAACGCTGTTGAATTGTCTATACTGGTAGCCAATGTATTGAACAAGATATTAAGATTATGATACCAAAATGGGTTAATTAATTCATATGTCGATCACTTTGGCTGCAATGCATCAAACTTTCTTGCTTTTTGTTGATAATGGAACTTTTTAATGGTTAATTCTATGAGGTTTGTTGAGTTTTGCTTTATTTCGGCAAGGTTTGAATGAAGCATGATGTTTCAAAATTTTATACGTCTTTTTAAAATAAAAAATCTATCTGTTGCATTGCAAACTTGAAGTTGTAGAAATGACAAACAATATGATGAGTAATTTGTTTTGTTTGTGGATACAATAAAAGGAGATTGCTATGAGTCTTGTTTAGGATAAAACAGAGTACTTATATTAAGTGCACAGCAAAAAAATTCTTTGGCAGAACCACCTAAAAGTAGATCTCTCTAAAAATGTGCCATCCAACACCTAGATTCCTAGAGGTTTTTGTCCTGATGGTGTTCCTGTCAATCAGAAATTACTTTTATATTTATTTCTGTATATCATTTTATTTGACTATTAAGGTTTCATTTGATTTGATAGTGTTTCTGTCTTTTCAAAGGTATGAGCCATATCTCTGGGAAAATGAGAGGCAATCATACCTACGGCATGCTGTCCTCTTTGGATTCTATGTGCAACTTAATCGAATGTACACAGATACTGTTCAGAAGCTGCCTACTAATTCAGAGTCCAATATTATGAGATGTTCTACAGTTCCTCGCTTTAAATATCTTCCAATCAGGTTAGTGTTCTACCCTTTTAGTTTTTCTTGTCCATAATTAGATAGAGTGCATGGGTGTGTGGGTAGATATTCAAATAAATGTTTGTATGTTATCTTATTTTATCAACTAGTACCAAATACCAAACCTGAACCGAGGTTCTAAACAAACTCATTTGTACTGAATGATAAATTAATCTCGTCTATTTTAGTGTTGTTGTCATCTCTCGCTCTTTCTCTTCAACTAATCACTCCCAATTCAATACAATCATTGCATGGGTTATAAATACTCTAAAAAAGCTTTCTGACTTTCAAATCCATCTTGGTTATCCAGTGCTCCAGCGTTATCTTCAAGAGGCACAACTAAGACATCTATAACAGCACCTTCGGATGATATCTCTTCAAGAACATCCTGGAAAGCTTATACAAATGGTGATCTTTCCCGAAAGATGGATTTGGATGATAACTCCAGTTTTGGTGTAGCGGCACCATTACTAAAATCTTTCATGCAGGTAAGGCTGCTGTTTATCTTTTTGTGTGTGCGTGTGTGTTAGAGGTATACGTACCTTATGGTTGCATTTTCACATATAAAACATTGCCTTTTAAGATGTCATATGCTATTTCATGAAATTCAACATGTTATGATAAATGTAAACTATCACAATGAAACCAATGGCACTCTTGATAGGAACTGAAGTAGTTTGATTTGAAATGTTTCTCCCTTATGTCTTACATGGTGTACTTGGCACAAAAGAGATCTTGGGCAGTTTCAAGGAGAGACTGCGATCTTTTCAAAAAGAAGAAGAAGGAGAAACTGCCATAAAATTGGTGATTTGACTTTCATATGAAGAGTGGTAATTTTGAGATTGCAAAGTTGTGCATGTATTTTGTGGTATTTATGGAAGAATGCCTTTGTTGATCACGTGTTGGTGGTATAGTCTTTTTAGGATTGAATTAGTTCACTTAAAAGCTAAATAGTTTAAAAACATTGTGTACATGTTACAGAGTTCCAAGTTACAAATAGGTTGGTGTGGGCCATAATTTGAGTTTATAAGCTAGTATGGCCTCTTTACCTAGGAATTTGAACTTGTGGGTTGGATGCTATAATATGGGAGTAGAGCTTGGTTTCTGTATGTTTTCGAATTCACATGTTAGACTAATTTGTGTCCGTTATTGCATTTGTTTAGCTGATTGGGTCCTTTTATTTATCTTTTTGTTTCTGTTGGGCCTGAGCATAAGAGTAGGTGTTAGAGAGTCCCATATCAGTTGTTATGAGTTGGGATTATCTACTTATTGGATCTCTTCATCCCATTTCCTAAGTTTTTGGGTTAGATGCTCTAACTAGAAGTTCACTATGCTAACTACAGATGTAAATAATTGTCACTTTTTTTTCCCTGCAATGAGCTCGCATATTCGCATACAGAACCTCATAGCTATTAGATATTGGCATTGGATTATTCCATGCAATAACAATACATTAGTTGATTTACTTCTCTTTTGTAACAAGTGATTGAGATGGAAATCTTGCTAGTAATTCTGTAGATTGTTATTCTTGAACGAAGATATATAATATAATTAATGGCCTTGTCTTCTATGTAAATATGGTTTCAATGTTTCAATGTTAAAATGCTTTCCTTGTAATGGCCAGGTTGGAAGCAGATTTGGAGAGAGCACATTCAAATTGGGATCCATTCTAACAGATGGACAAGTAGGTATATTCAAGGATAGATCAGCAGCTGCCATGTCAACATTTGGAGATATATTACCTGCCCAAGCTGCAGGTCTTCTTTCGTCCTTCACAGCTTCCAGATCAGACTCGTGATTGCCCACTGGATCCTTCACACCTGTGTCTTGTTTTGTCCATGGATATTCAGTTTGGGAGCAACGGTGGAGTTCACTGAACACAGAAGGACCATGATACAAAAAAGTAAGTCACCATCCCATCCGTAGTAGCAAAGATTATGTATATGTATAGATAGGAATCAAGAATTTTTGAGAGAATTTTCCCAGAAGTGAGAAGATGGGGATCAAAGAGTTGGAAGTTGTGTTCAAATAAAAAGGATGATATAGTTCAAATATAAATTTTTGTCCAAGATCTGCCATCTTGTTTCTTTTTTCCCCTTAGTTATTGTGAAGTTAGAAATGTATGAAGTACATAGAGACCATCACTTTACTGAAAAAATTACAGAAATAAAGAATGTGAAGCCCTGTAGGTGAAGTTTTCTTTCTTTGGTTAATGTTAAGAGGCAGAAGATGTGGTGTGGAGGGGAAGCTCTAGCTACTTGTTGTTGGTCATTTTGTTCTTTATGGATGTAGCCCACCAAGTGAGACTTTGTTTCTAGTGTAGTGGTTTCATATTTATGGCAGTTGGACAAAGATATGGGGTTGTTCCCCGTAAATGTATGTGCAAGATGGACGTCAAGAGCTTGTGTAGTTCATCATCAACTGGTCAAGACGGTAGCCTTCCTTCTCTTTATCACATTTATTGGATCCAATGAAGGATATTGCAGAAGACATGCATGGTTGGTAGCTAAGATCTGAAGCAGTGATATTGAGTGCTTTATTGCTCAAAGGATTCGGTCAGAGTTGTATGGAAGTCTTTCAGAGATTGGGGGTTTTGATGGCCGTAGGTTTAGTTCTTTGGGGCTTGATCTCTCGTTAGTTTTATTCTTTCATATTCATTTCATCTGTTTAAAATGATACTTGATATACCGCTTATGTATTCTTTCCTTTTGTGCACTTGGCACCACAATTTTAAATGTTACCTTTAGTCAAAAGAGCAAAACCAAAACGAAGAGAGACCATTATTGTGTGGAACGAAACATAACAGGTCCCACCTGAATTGCTTTGCATGTTTTGATGGACAAAATACTTTTCTTGAGAATGTTGTGTCTGAATCCTTTGTTTTATTGTATATTGGTTGCTGTGGTGTAAGTGATAAATTTTGTTTGAAGAACTTTAGTTATGAAACTTAAACAGCATTTAGCCAAAGCAGATACTGCTGAACAATATTTGGCTTTGTATTGTGTACAAGGATATAAACTGACATTTGTTATAAAGCTTATAGGGTCATTTTTGTTCTGTGAAATAACAATACCCAGTGAGGTCTAGCAAAATAGACAGTGCCATTTATTATACGTGACACAACACATATGGCACAATTGCAAAATCATTTACGTGATGTTTATGAGTGTGTCAAAGTTTGGATTTTGGAAGCTATATATAAAACCAAGGCCTATTGAAAATTTGGAATTCTGAGGACTATTTAGACCTACATCTGGTTCATGAACCATTTTTGATTGTAAGAGCATTCACATCAATTCATGCAAAAATTCATATTTATTTTAGTATAAGAACTTATTTTTTCTATCTTATATACTCATTTTTAACATCCTATATTAGATTATCTATTTTAAACTAGAATTCATCAAAATATCAATTTTTCTTGATTTTTAAAATTTTTTTCTTTCTTCACAAACAACCACCACCATTTACCCTCTTCCTTTATCTTCTAGATACTCTTCCTTCATTTTTGGGATACTTAAAAAAAAAAAAAGGCAAAATGAATAATAACAATAGAAATTTATGTAGTTACTGTAACAATAATGCATTTTTTCACAACTTTTCATGGATTGATGTGGATGAATTTTGGGCTTGATTGGTAAAATGTGGTACTTTTTCTATTATACAAGTACGGATGAGAGTGCTCCAAGATGTTATTGTTATTGGTTTAAATGAAAATTGAACTAAGACATCCATCCTGACTTTGCATGGAGTTAATTGGTGTAAAAACCTAATTGGTGCAATTAGCTGAGCCCAAATAATTTGTTAATTGGTGCAATTTCCATGGAATTTGGTCCCAAAAACCTAATCCTAGCCTTTTACATTCAAGGCCTGGGAAAGCTGCACACTAGGTCTCATTTGCAACATATATATGATATGCTATTGGGCTCATATTGCACAGATGAATTGCCAAAGGAACCAAAACCCATTTAACAAAGCTCGTTAGGGCCCATCACCGACTGGCTTTAATACAATTTAGTCACAATTATGGATTTGGATTGGAACAAGGTTGTTAATTCGGTTTTAATGATTGTTTCAGTCTGTTCGTTTAAACGAAAATATTTCAATACTGATTTATTTTAGTGAACTATTTCGAAGTTGATGTTAATATTATAAAATTTTATTTATTTCTAACTCAAAATAAATATACTTAAAAATTCATCACCATAACAATTATTAATTCAAATCTAAATAATTCACATTCTTAACATCATAATTACATAACAAATATATTTATAATGGCAAAACTAGGTACAGTATCTTAGGTTCCCTACTTAAAATTTTGACATCTGTCCAATTTAACAACCCAAATAAATGGCGTTAAAACTATTTTTTTTTCATTCTTCCTTCTCTTTCCTGTACTGCAATTGCAAGAGAACCACGGCTTCAAATCTCCAGTTGCATCTAATTGATGAAGCTAAAATGAAGATAATAAAGGGAATTCTGAATTCCAATCCAAAACTCAAAAGCTAAAATGCAGAAGCAAACCTAAATTGCAGAACCAAACAGGTAAGATCAAAAATCAAAAAATAAAAGTCAGATCTACTGGGTTTCAAACCAAAAAAGGGATCATTCTCCCTCATTTTCTCACTAACCAAACAGGAAAGATCAAAAAATAAAAGCCAATCTACTGGGTTTCAAACCAAAACACATACCCTTTTCAGCTATAACCGAAACTTCCACACTCTTAAGGAAACAGATACACACATCAAGAGAGAAAGAAAGAATCATAGATTAGAGAAGAAGAAAGGAAATAGGTACACCCACACCAAGAGAGAAAGAAAGAATCATAGATTAGAAAAGAAGAAGGGAAATAGATACACCCACACCGAGAGAGAAAGAAAGAATCATAGATTAGAAAAGAAGAAAGGAAACATACACACACATTGAGAGTGAAAGAGGAGATATGAGATTTTCTTTTTTTCTTTTTTCTTTTTTTGGGTTTTGGGTTTCAAAGAGAAGGGTCCTGGGTGGTTTGGAAGAGAAAGGTTTTGGGTTTGGAAGAGAAGCCGTTTGCAGTACAGGAAAAAGAAGGAAGAAGGGAAAAAAAAAAGGTTTTTACGCCGTTTGCTTGAAATATTAAATTGGACAGATGTCAAAATTTTAAGTAGGGAACTTAAGATACTGTACTTAAGTTTTGCCTTATTTATAATTTTTTTTTTTTTGAAGAGGCCTTATTTATAATATCATAGTACATACTAAAGAGTTCACTAATTTAAGATTAGTCAATAGCTTAGCCTAATAAGATCAAATTTCAATTAGAAATCAAGAAGAAAATTATAATAAATAAAATAATAACTTGAATTGCTTAAAATTTCTCATGGCAATAATACCAAATAAAACAATCAAATTTAAATCTGGTATTCTATGAAGGAAATTTAAAAAAAAAGGACAAAGAAAAAATATTTTTTTGGCCATATGACTGGTCGTAATTTAGTGATACGAGCAAAAATGAACCACTGTAGATTGGAATTTAAGCCAAAGTAGATAAGGGAAATAATTTGTACCGTTTAACTAACTAAAACTAAAATATTCAGCCTCTTTGGCTAGAATAAAATGAAATTGATAACTTTGATTTAGAATGTGCTAATCAAATTTATGTGATATTTTAAAAGAACTAATTATTATTTGAATTCTTATTGAACTCTCGTATTAACTGGAATCACTGGATCAACTTATTATATGCTTAATGTGTGACTTAATACATATGCTTAGATCAAATGATTGATGTTTCACATTCTAAATCCTTGCTATAAAATAGCACATAAACCACCCACCCACCCCACCTCAAAAAAAAAAAAAAAAACAAAAACAAAAAAAGGGAAGGCAAGGAATTGCCTCAATTTCGAGTAATGTACCAATGAATGTGGTTATTAATTAAATACTTAACTTCAAGTAGTTTTTGGATATTTGAGTAAACATGTCATCTTCACTTAATTTGAGTCATTAGTCGGTGAATATGATTATAATTATTTTTTTTAATTGAATAAAAAAGGATGAGGGATAATCAACTGTGAAAATTGTACCTAAGCTAAGTAAGACCATTGAAAATCAATACTTTTAGATAAACTATCAAATTGTTTAATTTTTTAAATATATTTTTTCATATAATCTACCTCACATACTCTTATGACATATATTTTTTTTATATATTACCAATAATTTTTACTTATGGGTTTTGATGATCATGGTCACTCTTTTTAGCATAACAAATTATTTTTCATTAAGATCTGAGGTTGAGGTTAGCAAGAGCAAAAATCCTACCTAATAAATCAATGAACAAAGTCAAATTTGAGAAGATATCTTACAGTCTTACTCCCTCCAATCTAGGATCCTTGTATGTCAATAGCATTTTTAATAGACACTTTGTTAGTTTAACTGGTTATTTTATGCTCTATCCTTTGCAAAAAACAAGAGAATGCCATGCACATGCCTTTTGGTTATCCCATTAGCCATTAGTCTAATAATAAGATACATAATTGATCTTTCATCTTCATTTTCTATGGACGTGGAGAAGTTCCCATTATCGAGAGTATGCAAGTGGTTGTCTACTTGAAAACATTTTTCTTCTTGTTGTATCTCTCTCTCTCTCTCTCTCATTATTACTAATAACTTTATCTCCACTGGAAATGTATAATCACAAAAACAGCTACAAAAAGATTAACCTATTAAATATTTTTTTTTCCTTTCACATAATTATCTTTGTTGAAAATATTAAGAAGTGTTAATTAAACTATAAGACTCTTAGCTACACCAAACTTTTTTGAGTTTAAATAAATTACAATCTTTCCAAAGTTTTACAAAAGTAAAAGCCCCACCTTTGAGATTTGTGATAAATATAAAAAGTACAATAAAATTCCTACATTGTCTTTGAGTTATTTTATTTTTTTGGACTTAACTTGTCTTGGTTAGGTGATAAAGGACTTAACTTGTCTTGGTTAGGCAATAAAGTTCCTAATTTGTTTTTGGCTTATCAAAGAAGTCAAAATAGGAATGCTTACTCTAGCGCAAAATAAGTATTTCCTTGTATATTCGTTATGTTTATAACAAATCTCATAAATGAATTTTTCTTTGGACAAAGTTTAGTTACAAAATTAATTGTAACTTTAGGTTATAATATTTCTCAATATTTTTTTATTAGATGTGAATTTTGACAAATTCCCCATTGAATTATATATTCTTCTTATATCCTCCATACTTGCAAAATTTCTAGAAAATTAAAGATCAATATCTATGTTATCAATAAATTGTTTAAATTGCAAGTTTTTATAATTTAAAATTATGCATAGAATATAAGTTTATATATCATATAGTAAATAATATCTGATTGATACAAAATTTGACATGTGTATTAAGAGCGTAAAGAACATATAATTCAACGGTTAAATTTTTAAAATATGTAATAATGTTTATTTTATTGAGTAAGATTGTAACTTTAGGTTATAACTAATTTTGTAGCTAAATTTTGTCATTTTACTTTTTTAACAAAATTGGGTCCCTTTTACAATTTATTAATTGATCTATAGTAGGGGATATTTTTCTTGATTGTACACGTGACACCCAACACCAAGCACCAATAAGCCACATGCCCGTCGACATCGTTGTTTGGATGATCTCTCTAGAGCTAATATTCTACATCGTTAATCTCGACTTTGGAGTCACCCCCAATCTATGTTGGTTTTGATAAGTTTAACACACATGGTGTGATCGATCTAGAGCTTGACCTTTTTTCAAGCATAGCGTAATAAGAGCCCTTAGATAGTTATACCGGCCACACAAATTAAAATCTCATTGCTTTTTAAAAAATTTAATTGAGTAATCATCGCAACAATTGTACCAAGACGAAAGCACCTATCTTTGTTGGTACTCATGAAAGCTCACATCTAGATGTATTGTGCTTTGGATGAAGGTCATATCTCACTTGTAGTGCCTGTTGTATCAATTTCTACTCTTTCGTGATTAGTTAAGATGACTATTTATATGTGATTTGTCATTATTTTTTTTAGCAATATATGTGTGAATTTCAGTCAGATAATCTTAAATTCTTCAAGGGATTTTGTTAGTACTTTATTTTTTTAATTCTTTGAGGAGGTAACAAATCATTTATTTATTTTTAATTATATATATACATACACACACACATACATACATATATATATATATATATATTTTGAGGTTTTAATGTTCTAGGAATATGTTCTTCTACCAAAGGAGTTAGAATTTCTTAATATTCATCATTACGTATATGGTACCAATTCTCTCGTTAAGACTTAAGATATGTGTGTTTGGATTGACTTATTTATTGCGTTGTTGATTTATTAAAAATGGGTGTATAAATATAGTTGTACATAGGAAGAACGGATGCTTTAAAAGGCTTTACATAAATAAGTTAATAAATTTTTATATATATAAAAAACCAAACTTATTATAAAGAATAAAAAAAATTTATTTTTATTTTTTAAAAAAACCTGCAGCCTCTTTATTGTGTGCATAGTCAGTTTTTGTGTCTTAAAAAAAGGTGTAAAACAAAGTGTGCTTGACTGCCACCACAACCTGTTACTTGGTGTTGGGTTTCAAGTTATAGTTTAGGAAGTTTTTAGAATAAGAATGTCTAGATTGTAGTGATGGGTGTAGCAGTGATGCTTCTTGACTGTCTTGGCTACCTAAATGAGTTGGGAACTTTTATGAAGCGCAAACAATGCTGACATATTTACCACATCAGGATATGGCTAGCTTGTGGCATTTCAAGATTAGAAGATATCTAATCAATGTTGCCAAAAAACAGGAAACCTACGATATTAATTAATTTTTGCGTTTATTTATTTATTTGCGAAATTGGGTGTTTGTGAAGCTGACAGAGGGAAAGGAAGGAGGTTTCAGTTAGGTTTGGTTTGCTTTAACTGTGTATTACTGTAGAGGTTTCAATATCTTATTTGCTTCCAAGTTCAAGTAGAACTTTTTTCATTACAAAAACAAAACTTGTAACTTGTAGCTATTTTGACTATTATAGCTAGTGATCTTCAAAACAAGATAATAAATATATAATAATTCTGATTAGCTAGAATTATTAGCGCCCATATTGATCACATTAGGCATTGCTTTGTCTCAATAACGCCAATAATTGGGTTCTGCCCTTTTTAGCTGATCCAACGTCTAATTTGGAGTCAAACACATTAGTGCATTTGGATTTAGTTATTTACTAAAAGCTAATTTTATGAAGGTTGGATAAAATATTGTTAACTTATATCTAGAAAAAAAGAAAAAAGAAAAAAAAAAGAGGTTTTAAAAATCTATACTAAAGCAATAAGTAAAAAAACTAAAAGAAAAACCCTTTACCAAATGGACTGGTTTAGCTTTGAGAAAGGTTTCTAACTATGTTCTTGCATGTTCACTAATCACTAGGGTTCCTGTGCATCCAGATACGTTTCAAATTATTAGCCTATTTTCATGAACTACTACATATTTTGACATACTGGGTAAGCTCACATGCATACTAGGATAGCGTTTAAACAAGAGCATGTAATTGCAAAATCCCGCATATATACTACACAAAAGCCACCAGGACTCTTGGTTGAATCACTTGACCACCAATTTTCCTTTTTAATCCAAAATCGAAATGGTTATCACTAGTGCATGGCACAATAGTGCCATTGTCACATCAATCAAAAAGCTTATGAAATAATTAAAACGAATTTTCTACTTTATTATACTAATTTTAAGTAAAAA
The DNA here is from genome assembly GCA_023736055.1 of Quercus glauca. Taxonomy (NCBI): domain Eukaryota; kingdom Viridiplantae; phylum Streptophyta; class Magnoliopsida; order Fagales; family Fagaceae; genus Quercus; species Quercus glauca. The sequence continues at coordinate 56,053,310 of CM043315.1, read as the reverse complement.
GACACTTAAAAACATGAAAATTAAAGAGGACACAACCCCAATAGGAAAATAAAATTTGCGGGAAAAAAAAAAACCAAAAAAAAAAGAGAATACATCAAATATAAATTCTAATGGTGAGGATGTCAAGGAGCTTCAAAAGGAGTGAGCATGAGCAATGTCCAGGGAGGTTACAACCATGCAAATATCACATATACACTCGAAAATCCAATTTAGAGGTGATGTATATGCTAAAAGCATCCCCTTTTGTTCAGTTGGAACTTGTAAATTAAGATTTTTCTCCCTTATGAAAAAGAAAAGAAAAAAACCATTTGATTTTAAAAACGCTTTTTGAAAACAATCATAATATAAAAATAACAGTTACTCTTTGAAAGCAATGAGAGTTAACATCAAAACAAAAATAATTATTAACACCATGTGATCATTGTATTTGTGAAGATTAATTCCAAAGAGATAGCGCAGAGAGACAAGAGAGCGGCACTTAAATGTCCTGGTAGTCCGTGGACAAGTTGTTTCTTGAGGTCGTTGATATCTTCAATACGGTAACACCACTTGAGTTAGTTGTTAATAGGGACCATGGTTGTGGGTTAGTGTTTTTTTTTTTTTTTTGTTACTAACTTAATTCATGAGAGGGGGATTAAGAGAATTGTGGTTCAATTTCTATGCATATCTCACACCCTAGGGCTAGGAGTCATGTTGAGTAAATAAAATTCAAGTAATTTTGTGTTACTTCATATTTTATTTTAAACTATTAATGAAAATTAAAAACTATCATATAATAAAATATGTGGGGTATATATTGTTATTCCACCAAAACTGGATGTCCTTTCCTTCATAATTATGCAAGCAAAGTCTCTTCCTTCATTTTCCACTTCTGTATGGCATTAAATTACAGTATATCCGGAATGTGTATACAACAATGTTATCACTGTCTACCGATCCATATGGAGCAAAAGACAGGAGTGGTAGACATGTAGCTTGGGATTTGTATTGCTAGTTTTCTAAATTTTCTTCCCCTACTAAGCACATAATGTTTCAAAACAGAGCCGAGTCTAGTGTGAACCCTAACCCTAGCTAAGTAGGGTTTGTTACAAGAAAACAAGGGCTCCCAGAAATATATTTGCCTTTTCAATTCCTTCATTTCGAGGCGACACGGCCACTTTCCCGGCGTTTCCTCCCACCTCTTGGAAACTCTCAATTTTTTCTCTTGATTCTCGTGTTCCACTTTGCCCTAAATTGCCCTCATCCATTCATTGTATTTACATATATGACCCCCACCATTGCTTCTCTCCTAGCTACTTTCTGAACCTCATTTAACATTCATCATCCACACCCATTAATTCAAACTTACATTATTTTACGCGGCTACCAAACAATAGCTGTGGAGTATACAATGGACAATAAAACTTTTGAATTCATATATGTGTGGTAGTTTTCTATATAAAACTAATAAAAGGGTGTTCTTCCTAACTTAGTTCTAAGTGTTGGTTTGGATATGGATGAAAATGCTGGCGTCTGTGTTTTCCTCTTTCTTTTCTTTTTTTTTTTTTTTTTTTTGAACCAGCGCCTCTTGCATTGTTTATGATACATAAACAGTGCATTAAGGCAAATGCACAATACTTTCAGCATGAACAGTAACTTTTTTATTATTTTTTTTATTATCTTCAATTTTCAGCAAAATAAACGGTATCCAAATGCACCTGAAGACTTATATGAGATGAAATTATTATCAAAATTTGGACTTTCATTAGGTGGAGTTTGGTGGCTTGAAATTTAGAGAAAAAATAATAATAATCCATTGAAATGGATTAAAATAGATTAGTTCTTTTGAATTAATATATCCATATATGAATAGTCTCTAAATATATACTAAATTGTTGTTGTTTGATAATTCGGGTGGAATACAAGTTATATATGACATATGGTATAGCTTACACTTCTATGTCACAAGAGATTATGTGACTTCTTTTCTTTCATTTTTGTTATAGAATTAGACATTCAATTTGTAGATATATTGGAAACCATCCAATGAAAGAAAATCTGATAGATAGCTATTATGGTCACGTTCAAATATGTAAGGAAAGTCATCTTCTCTTCCTAGTTCCTACCCTTTTTTTAAAGCAAAAAATCAAAGAAAATATGACAAGAGAGAGACCTTTGCAGTTGGGTTAGGAAGGGCATAAAGGACAATAGGGTAATAAAGGGAAAAAAGAAAAAGAAGAAGAAGGAATCGGTGTGCATGGTCATACTATGGTCAAAGTCTCTTTTAATGTGGTACTTAGTGCAAACAAGCATGCAAACCGGATAATTGGTCAGCCTGCCTTGCAATTCCATTGCATGCGACCCTTCAAAACCAAAAATCCAAAAGCCTAAAAGCCAAAAGCCAGAAACAAACCGCCACGTGTCAGTCACATTCCTCCGAATTTGGTCTCTGTGAACCTGAAACGGCGTGAGTGAGTGATGGCTCTCTCTCTCTCTCTGCTATTATATCATCTCTCTTACCGCATATGGCCGGTGGCGAATCCCCACCACCCTGCATTTTCTTCTTTCAAGAAACCAAAAAACAAAAACCCAAAAAAATGAAAACAAAAAATTGTGAGAGAATGAGAGAGTGATTATGAAAGAGTAAAAGATTCTTGTCTCTTGGTACAATCTTATTCTCTCTCAGTTTTTTTTTTTAATCTTTTTTTTTCATTGCTAGGGTTGCATACGGTCAAAGACATAGCATATGTTTATTTATTTTTTTTCACTGCAGTTTGTTCTAACTTCCTTGCCAGTTCTTGTCCCTTGCACTGTTTTTATTTATTAATTTGCACAAAAGGGTTTTGGGCCTTTTAGTTCTTCTTCTTCTTCTTTCTTTTTCTATTTTTTTTTTTAAAGTTTTATTAGTCTTAGGGTTTTGATTGTTTGGAGATTTTACAGTTGAAAAAAGCGAGAGACGTGGGTTTTGCCACCTTATTGTGGTGCATTGTAGTCAACGTAGCCTTATATTAATGTACAAGAATTTGGCGATAACTGTGTCATGCATCTGTAATGGCAGGTGATTTTGTTTCTTTTACTTATTTAATTACTTTTTATACTAATTATGTTATATATGTTTATTTATTTGGGTTTTAGATTCTTAGTTTTTTGTTTCATAATATATAAGTACATTTCTGAAGTCTGAAAACTCTGGAGAGTTCAGTTTCCAAATGATGCCACACATAGATTCACTGACCCAAAAGTTTAAAAAAAGGGAGAGTGATATCATATGTATGTAGATAGATATATCCAAAACCTTGTAAAAGAATAAATTCTTTTGCGGCAGATTTATTCCTCTCTCTCTCGCTCCCTTAATTGGAAAGTTATAATATAAAATTTTAAGTAGTATTAATTTGTATATAAGTTATGAATATGCTTTATGTGTGACAACCAGCACCTGATATGCTTAGGCATTCAATTTTTATTTTTTGGCTGACAACACTTTTAAAGTTGTGCACACGAATGGAAGCTACAATTTCACGTGAATGATGAATAAAGTATGTACAGAAACCGTAGCATTTTCCTTACATTTTACCAAGATGATTTAGTCTTATAAGTGTATACCAAAGAGTTCAAAAGGCACTTCTTTCTCTCATAAAAAATGTGGGTGGAGGGTGAGGTCAAATTTAAATTTAACATTTGTTTGATGTGTGTGTGTGCAACTTACCAATAATATAATCGAAAAGCTAAAATACATTTTGCTTCCTAAACTTTAGCCCATGAATGATTTTAATCATTAAAGTTTAGTCCCTAAATTTTTTTTTTATAAAAGTAGTAGCTTTTAGTTCCTAACAAACATAAAGTGATCGTTTTTAATCACTAATGTGTATTGAAGTAATGACGTGTTATTTCTTAGTTTGATCATGTCATATGAGAGCTTTAAATGGATCATTTTAAACTTGAAAGACTAAAATTGCTCATAAACTAAATTTTAGGGATCAATAATATTTAAGCCTAATGAAAACTAAAGACAAAGAAAGCTTACAACGATTCTATAATAGTATAGAAGATATTATTATGTGACAATGACTCTTTTTTGTAGATCTATGTTTAGTCAATGAAGAAAATGTATGATAGAATTGTAAGCCATTTTTTCCACAGAATGTAGTGGATTCAATCTTGTATGCAATAGGTGCTCTAACACATGACCTTGTCGATGTCAAAGTATATATATAGGAAGTGAAAGTTGAACACTGTATAGCATGATCAATTTTTTAAAGATCGGAGTTTGAGTCATTTTGATTGGCTAGTTTAAAAAAATATATATATATTTAGACTTAAACTAGTGGATGACAGGAAGCATTATACAAGTTTCTAGTGTGTATTGGACATGAATTAATAACATTATTTTTTTTGGATGTACAAGTTAATTATATATAAAACAAACATTTTTTAAATTTTAATTTGTTTTCACCATTTGACGGGTGCGGAAATCGATTAGGTGGTCAACAGATTTCTACTTGGGGGAGGCAAACAAAATCCTTCAATCTTTCTTAATCACTTTTTTGTATTCTATTTCTTTTGTTTACATTAGACAGAGCTGTTTATATTTGAACAAAAGAGTAAAATTTACACTTTCTTCAGTACTTAAATTATTTAATATGTCGGATATTTCCCATATAATATTGCATGTCCGTACACATGCATCTTTAACACATGCAGGACTCGGGGATCCACAAATTGGGTTTCTTTGGTAAGTATCTATTTGGAAGATCTTCTCTGATTAATGGGTTTGATCGTCTGCTGCAAGTTTTAGTTTGAACCTTGTAGATAAGAGAGAGAGAGAGAGAGAGAGAGAGTGAGAGAGAGGTTTTGGTAACTTTACGTAGAGTGTCAATGTTATGTAAGAGACTGAGATCATTTGCTCAGTGTGGGAATGCTGGGCTTTGGGGAGTCATTTATTGCACAGAACGAGGACGAGAGTTCCAATAAACCAAGTGGGCAGAGAGAGAAAGAGAAAGAGAAAGAATTGGATTTTTCCAGTTGGAATTGTGGGTTTGTCTCAGTACAAAGACTGAAGAAGCTGGACTTATAGTTTAGTAGTGCATGACACTCGTGTCCATCCTAGTATCATATAGATAATAATAGAATAATGTTTGAGGTATACAGTATCTTCTTTTCAATATGTTAATATGGTTTAGTTTATTGTGTTTAGAGTAATACCATTTTTATCTGAATTAATTAACCATAACATATCGTGTTAATAGTTGTGAAAAAATTTGTAGTCAATTTTTTGTAGTTTAATTTATAATAATGCCCCGACTTATTATAATAGAATATTTAGGTTTGCAGTGTTGGGATATGGAGTTAGACCACCCAAAAAAAATGACCATTGCAAAAGGGGTTAGAAAGGAGCAGTTCATTTGAGGAAGAAAGGGAACAGTTTAAGTACACCATGTACCTCCTTCAAAACTTTCTCTTTTCAATTTCAGCCTCTCCTCCCCCTTCTCCTTTCTCTAAGGCATAAAAAGTTGAGAGAGAGTGAGTGAGTGAGATTGAGAGAGGGAGAGAGTCTTGACTGCTGCAAAGTTCAAACCCCATTCACTTAGTGTAAACCCATTAACAGTTCTTCATATATTCCTCCCTCTTTTCTTTTCCCTTGATTGCTTAATTTGTGTTCTAATTTTGTTTTCTAATATGCAGGAGATTCTTGATTTCTTGAAGAAAAAACATAGCAATAAGAGGATATATATATAAGGACTCCATGAATTCAAACAACTGGCTTTCCTTTCCCCTCTCTCCCACTCATTCTTCCTTACCAGCACATCTACAGACAAGTCAGTCTCATCACTTTTCTCTAGGGTTGGTCAATGATACTATGGACAACCCTTTCCAAAGCCAAGGTACTTATCTCTTTCCTCTTCTTCTTTTTTTACCTTATCTCTCTCTCTCTCTCTCTCTCTCTCTCTCTCATTGTTTGTAAATTTGCAGAGTGGAATATGATCGATACCCATGGCAGCAATGAAGTTCCAAAGGTTGCTGATTTTCTTGGTGTGAGCAAATCTGAAAATCAGTCAGATCTTGTTGCCTTCAATGAAATTCAAACTAACGATTCTGATTACCTATTCCAAGGCAGTAGTCTAGTGCCAGTGCAAAACACAGTAGTAGCCACCACTAGCAATTATGAATTTCAAGAAAATGCTAATAGTTTGCAGTCATTGACATTGTCCATGGGTAGTGGTAAGGGTTCCACATGCGAAACTAGTGGTGATAATAGTACTAATACTGTTGAAACCACCCCTAGAAGGACTTTGGATACATTTGGGCAAAGAACTTCAATATATCGTGGTGTAACAAGGTTGGTATTTTTACTTGCATAATGCAATATTGTTCATTATCTTCCTTAATTATGTCACAACTTTTTATTGTATAAATCAATTTGTATTCTGATATGGATATTTTGTGAAAATGTAGGCATAGATGGACAGGAAGGTATGAAGCTCATCTTTGGGATAATAGTTGTAGAAGGGAGGGACAATCAAGGAAAGGTCGCCAAGGTAAATCTTGAAATTAATTTTCCTTTTCTGCCTGAACTAATTTCTATTTTGAATGTTAATTACTAACCTTTTTCCCTTCTCATGATGGTTCTCTTTTGTTTGCATCTTCTCTTGCAGTCTATTTAGGTGAGTTTGATTTTCACTCTTCACTTCTTTCAAGCTTTCTTGTCTTTCTATATATAATGTATTTGAAAAGAAAAACATTTACAAGAGTATACATTTGTTTTCTTTTTGAGCAGGTGGGTATGACAAAGAAGAGAAAGCGGCTAGGGCTTACGATCTTGCTGCATTGAAGTACTGGGGAACATCCACCACTACCAATTTTCCGGTAAGCTTTTGCTATGCCAAGATTTGGTATCTGTGTCATTAATCTGCAGCTTGAATATCTTCTTTATGAAAGCTGATTTAATGGTCTGCTTCAGATCAGTAACTATGAGAAGGAATTGGAGGAGATGAAGCACATGACAAGACAGGAATTTGTGGCTTCTATTCGAAGGTAAGAGATTGATGCTATCAACTCTTAGGAGTAAGTTCTTACTAATTTTAGTACAATTTAGTATTAAGAATAGCCATGCAAACTATATCTAACGAGACAACGATTGATATTCAACTTCATGTTATTTTGGTGGACATTTTAATTACAATCCTCTTCTTCATGATGAACATTGTACATATGTATATATATATGTTATTTTGGTGGACATTTTAATTACAATCCTCTTCTTCATGATGAATGAACATTGTGTATATATATATATATATACACACAAACACTTGGCCACTAGAGTTTTATTTACGTACTGTGAACAACTTTTCTGTGAATTTTCTTAACAATTCTGTTGCTATCGTTGATGAACTTCAGGAAGAGTAGTGGTTTTTCTAGGGGTGCATCCATGTATCGCGGAGTAACAAGGTAATAAAGAGTCTGTTCGGTAATATTGTTCTAGTAACGTTGTTTAAGTGTTGTAGAAATATGTGTGAGTGAAAAAGTATTGTGGAAATACGTGTTGTGTTGTTTAAACAACGAAAACTGTTATTTGAACAACACAACCAAACATGCCCAAAATCTCTCTCTCTCTCACTTATTTCATTCTCAATTTCTAATGGCAACATATTTGAGCAGACATCACCAACATGGAAGATGGCAAGCAAGGATTGGCAGAGTTGCTGGAAACAAAGATCTTTATTTGGGAACTTTCAGTAAGTCATTTAATCTTCATGCACGTATACATCACAAACAAGTGAACACTACACAATAGAGAATATTTAAGACATCCACGGCTAGTAACCTTTAAGTCAAATGACATTTTTTTATGTTTGTAATAGAGACATGCAGTATTCCAATCCTCTTAAACTGTATATAAAACAAAATGCCATCTGCTAAAGAAACTTTTGTCACATGGATAAAGACTATATAAATTTCACTATTAATAATAAATCTTAATAAACATATAGGTACTGAGGAGGAAGCTGCAGAGGCATATGACATTGCAGCAATAAAGTTCAGAGGCCTTAATGCAGTCACAAACTTTGACATGAATCGTTATGATGTGAAGAGCATTCTTGAAAGCAACACTCTCCCAATTGGAGGAGGGGCTGCCAAAAGACTAAAGGAGGCTCAAGCCATTGAATCTTCAAGAAAAAGAGACGAAATGATAGCACTTGGATCAAGCTTTCAATATGGTAGCTCAAGCTCTAGTAGGTTACAACCATACCCTCTATTGCAACACCAACCATTTGATCAACCCCAACCTTTACTAACCCTACAAAACCATGACATTTCACCGTACACAGCACAAGACCCTTCATTTCACCAGAGTTACATACAAACCCAGCTCCAATTGCACCAGCAATCTGCAGGTTCTTATCTTCACCAATCAAGCCAGAATAATAGTTCTCAGTTTTACAACAGTTACCTTCAAAACCACCCGGCTTTGCTTCAGGGTTTGATGAACATGGGCGCTTCTTCTTCTGTGATTGAGAATAATGGAAGTTCTAGTGGGAGTTATAGTGGTGGAGGATATTTGGGAAATGGGCTTAATGCAATGGCTACGAATTCCCCTACCGGCAATGCAGTGGGATCAGCCGCAGATGAACTTGCACTTGTGAAGGTTGATTATGATATGCCTTCTGGGGGTTATGGTAGCTGGTCTGGGGACTCTGTTCAAGGATCAAATCCTAGTGTTTTCACAATGTGGAATGACTAAGATGTGTGAAGGAAGGTGTGGAACTGAAGGGTATGGTACAATTTGGTGCACTTTTTTGTTTTTTTTGAAAAAAAAAATGTTTTAAGTAATAGGAGTTGATGAGTTTCAATGCAAACCCTAATTAAGGAGGGATTTCTATTTTATTTAGTTCAAGTAATTTGGTCATTGTTCTTGAGGGTTTTGCAATTTACTTTACTGAAGAACTGAATCTTACCCCAGTCAAATCCGATTGTGGGCCTTCTTTTGCATTGTCACTTTGTGGGTTGAAGTTGAAGATCCATGTTAAATTTTGGATTTGGATAGAAGCTGGTGAATTTCTACTTAAAATCACTGTATTAACATTTTTATCATTTTAAATTTTATTTTACCTTGCTGATCAAATTATCTATTTTTAGTCTTATAAGTCCCTTTTGGGAATTAACTATATGTTAGCGCTTCATTTCTCGTAATTATGATCTTTTCGAGGATCTTTAAAAGCTACAAAAATATTGCAACATAGTTTTTGAATACTTTTTCGCATTCCTGAAAATATGTTCTATGGGGGTTAAAGCTTGTATGCCAAGAGCAAGGCAGTTAAATTTTATTTTTGGAATAGGGGTAGAATAACAATTAGAAAAAGAAATCTTTAGTTTACTCTTTAACGATATAACGAATAAGGATATAGCCAACATTAAAAAAGAAAAAGAAAAAGAAAAGCCATAGATTGCATAAGTGAAATTTAAAAAAAAGTTAAAAAGTAAAAGATTCAAATTTCTTAAAAATAGGACATATATTTTATTCTTCAATCTTGAGGAAACATTACCTACTTCAGAAAAAAAGAAAAAGGAAAAAGGGTAACATTACCTATGTGTAGTTGTTAGTATATATAGTATGTATGGTATGTGATATATTGAATTGAATAAAACAAAGTACCATATAGTAAGTGCATATAGCCCGTGATCATTAATTGAATGATATTTTGCAGATCATTTGAATCATATTGTACCAAATTATACATAAATACGTAGATTTAAATTAGATTTTTTGCTATAAAATTAGTGCTTTCACTTACGTCCAAAAAGTTGTACTTGTTTGTTTTGTTTTGTTTATTTTGTTTTTTTTTTTTGGAAGCAAAAGTTGTACTTGTTTTTAATATAAAATTTCAAGTTACTTAATGGTGCCTACTAAAATAACAAGTTTATGAGTCTTTTTCTCTCTTTCTAAAAGAACGAGAGATATAGTTTATATGAAAGTACAAATTTCTTTTTTATAATGTATATATAGTATTAAATGACTATATATATATATATAAAATTATTGTTATAGTTCAAAGAAACGAGGTAGAGATAAAGTTAATGAAATACAACTACAAGAATAGATAATAAATGTTAGAGATGATGAAGAATCAAATTTACAATAATAAGATGATTTTGTAAGAAGATAAAGGTATGGTAATATTGACTTACCACTATGGACATGAAGTTGGTGAGGAAATTTTTTTATTTTGATAGCTTATTTCATAGGGGGATAATGTAAGAAACTGAACATGTGTTTTGAAGATTTATAAGCGGTGTATATCCAAAAGGATCTCACTCTTGGCTTGTATTTCATGTATGACATTTTTGTTTGACCTATTTCAATGTGGATTTTATAAATATATTTTTATATTAATTTATTCAGTATGGTTAATACCCTATAACACATCACTCACAAAAAAACACATAAATATACCATAAAAAATATAGAAAAAAAATAACATTTACAAAAACAAAATAAAATAAAATAGCACTTGCGTATCACTAATCAAACACTCTTATAAAACAAGAATTATATAAACTCATTTAAAGAAAACACCATCTAACTTCAAATCATACTAACATTCTCATACTCGATTTCTAGAAACTCACTTGAAGAAAAAACTGATATATAGTTCGTTCATGATTAATAATTTCATGTTTCTCAACCAAAAAAAAAAAAAAGATTGATAATTTTACAATGATTTTGTGGGTTTACTATAACGAACCCTTATTATTTTCACCCTATCAATTGAAAAGAAATTAATAGGGAGTGATGAGTTTTTTTTTTTTTTTAGGCACAAGTGAGAGCCACATGCATTGGGATGTTTGCAATTGGAGGAAACACAGACAAAAGTTTCTCGTACGAAGTTGGCAAGAAAAGGGTCTTTAAGCCCATTTGAAAACAACTTATTTAATTTTTTATTGAAAGTATGCTAAAGTATATTCGTATCTTGAGAAAATTAAAAAAAAAAAATGTGGAAAAAAAAAAAGCTTTTAAAAGGTTGTACATAAAAAAAAAAAAAAAAAAAAAAAAAAAAAAAAAAAAAAAACACTAAAAGCTAAAAGCTAAACCTATAAGTTGATGCCAAATACACTCTTCATGCAACAACATAAAAATGTAGTAGTCTTAGGGTGTGTTTGGCACTACCTTATAAGCCAGTTTTTAGTTTTTTAGTTTTTATATACAACTTCTTAAAACCTCAATTTAATTTTCTCAATTTCTCAAGATATAAGTATACTTTAGTACACTTTTAGCAAAAAGTTTTCAACAAAAAACTAAATAAGTTGTTTCCAGAACAACATTTAGTGTAATTTAACCACCCCCACCCTCACCCAAAAAGAATAACAAAGCCATTTGATCTGTATATTTCCATTTCTTTTTTCTTTTCAAGAGGACTACAGCCTAAACATCTTAACAAATTGGACCAAATCTAATCTATTGACAAACTTTTCCTTTTATTTATTTATTTATAATTAAGATATAACTTATTTATGTTATGTTGAATTATTTATTTATTATTATAAATCCCCCTTAAGTTATTATATGAAATATAAGGTGGTGCTATTATATGAAATAGTTGTACAAAATAAAAATTCTTACATAAGAGAGGGTGGAGTGGTTTAAGGGATTTGAGAGAGCTCCATAAGTCGCCATTGTGTTTGTCTAGCTCAATTGATCCAATGGGCCTCTTCATTGGTTTCAAATAAAAATGCCAACTTATAACTAGTTTAGACTACACTCTGATCTGCATATGTGAAAGCCCATCCTTATGCAACACCTTGCATTCAAAAACCTAATTGCAAAACTTATTGTTATAGGTCAAAGAAACAAGGTCGAGATAAAGTTAATGAAATACAAGTTAATGAGATAAAGTTAATGAAATACAAGTTAATGAGATAAAGTTAATGAAATACAACTACAAGAATAGATAATATATGTTAGAGATAATGAAGAAGCAAATTTACAATAATAAGATTATTTTGTAAGAAGATGAAGGTATGGTTATATTGACTTACCACTATGGACATGAAGTTGATGAGGAAAATTTTTTTTTGATAGCTTATTTCATAGGGGCATGTAGGAAAACGAACGTGTGTTTTGAAGATTTATGAGCGGTGTATATTTGAAAGGACCTCATTTAGGGGTGGAAAAATTGGACACGACCTGCGAACTCGACACGACATGACATGAAATTAGCAAGTTATAGGTTGAGACTTAATAGGTTAGTGTCATATTCGGGTTGATATGATAGACCCGTTTAATAAATGGGTTGGATTAATGTCCAATTCATGAAACCCGTTTGACCTGTCTGACCTGTTTAATGAAATGACATTATACCAATATACTCTTCAAACACTAGGTATATAAACTTATTAGTATTGTGGTTTATTTTCTTTGACATATTATAATTGATTATTTGTGATATTGAGATATACTTTAGTTTTGAATGATTATTTGTGATATAGCTACTCGTTAATTCTGAATTTTATATTAATTTTTTTTTTTTGGTTTTTCATAATTCATATATAATTGGTTAATACTATTTTTTTTTTTTTTTTTTTTTGGTTTTGTTTTGATAAAATCTGATAAAAAGGTTGAAACGACTGACTTGTTTAATAAATGAGTTGTGTTAAGATTGAGGAATTTTGACCCATTTAATAAACATGTCAGGTTACTTTTGACCCATATAGTTAAATACTCATGAGTCGACACGACACGAACTTGACATGCGAACATGAATTGCCACCCCTAACTTCACTCTTGGCTCGTATTTCATGTTTGACCTATTTCAATGTGGATTTTATAAATATATTTTCATATTGATTTATTCATTATGGTAAATACCCTATAACACATCACTCATGAAAAAACACATAAATATACCATAAAATTAAAAATATAGAAAAAAAAAATAACATTTACAAAAACAAAATAAAATAAAACAACGCTTACGTATCACTAATCTAAACATAGAAGAATGGGGCATATAAAATCAAACACTCTTATAAAACTAGAATTATATAAACCCTGTGGGGCCGAAGAATTTGGCATCCCCAACCCACTTTATATTAAGCCTAAGGCCCGCGCCGAGGAAACGTCCGAGGATGAACGTAGAAAACTCAAGTTACCAAGAAACGTCGCTGAGGACGATCCTGTCCTCGGTCAGCCGAGATCATAGAAGGAAAGAGCAGCATGTCACCAAAGGCGGTCTCCCAAAGCATCCCAAGAAAAGACAAGTACAATGAGTTAGCCATGGAAGCATGATGGAGGTGCAATTCAAGGAAAAACAATCACCTCCACATTAAATGCCCACAGCTAATATTCTGGCCGCATTAATGAGGAAATGACCCCCGTGTTGGAAGGTGGCTGATGGGACAAGCACTCAAGTAGTAACCTGTATGATCAACAAATGGAGGGCCAAGATCAACTAAGAGAGAGTATATAATGTAAGAGGTCCTCCAGAAGGAGAGGGGGACGGTAGCAATTGGTATCAACCTTGAAACCTTTGCAACAAAGCACTGAAGAAAGAATAAGAACTACTAGTTCCTCAATTGAGGGCCGAGGAACATAATTTCATACTTTAGTCCACAACCTTCCTGATTAATCCACCCGTATCCATGTTTAGTTGTTGTAATCTTCACTAGAACCTAGTTCTTAAACCTATTCTTTATAAATTTATTGTACTGTGCTAGTTGGGTCTGAGCTCATTCATTCAATAGAAGAATTGCTCAAACCCAGCCCCAACAAACCCATTTAAAGAAAACACCATCTAACTTTAAATCATACTAACATTCTCATACTCGATTTCTAGAAACCCACTTGAAGAAAAAACTGATATATAGTTCATTCATGATTAATAATTTCATGTTTCTCAAAAAAAAAAAAAAAAAAAGATTAATAATTTTGCAATGATTTTGTGGGTTTACTATAACCCTTAATGTTTTCACCCTTTCCAATTTGGAATCAATTGAAAAGAAATCAATAGGGAGTAAGGAGTTTTGTTTTGTTTTTTTTTTTTTTTTTCTTTTTCTTTTCTAGGCACACGTGAGAGCCACATGCATTGGGATGTTAGCAATTGGAATTTGGAGGCAACAGAAACAAAAGTTCTTGTATGAAATTGGCCAACAACATAAAAGTGTAGGAGTCTTAGGGTGTGTTTTGCACTAGCTTATAAGTTAGTTTTTAGGATTTTAGTTTTTATGTACAGTTTTTTAAAACCTCATTTTTTTTCTTAATTTCTCAGGGTATAAGTATACTTTAATACATTTTCAGAAAAATAAAATTTCTAACAAAAAGCTAAATAGATTGTTCCCAAACGGACATTTAGTGCAATTTAACCACCCTCGTACCCTCACTCGAAAAGAATAAAAAAGCCATTCGATTTATATATTTCCATTTTTTTTTCTTTTCAAGAGGACTACAACCTAAACATCTTAGCAAATTGGACCAAATCTAATCTATTGAGAAACTTTTCCTTTTTTTAAATTAAGATATAACTTTTTTCTGTTAAGTTAAATTATTTATTTATTTATTATTATAGAATCCCTTTAAGTTAAGTTCATTAGTTCAACTAATAAAGTTTTTCATCATGAAATTGAATCTCATCAATATAAGGTGGTGCTATTATATGAAATAGTCATACAAAATAAAAAAATTTTACATAAGAGAGGGTCAAGGGTGGAGTGGTTTAAGGGAATTGAGAGAGCTCCATAACTCTCCATTGTGTTTGTGTAGCTCAACTGATCCAATGGGCCTCTTCATTGGTTTCAAATAAAAATGCCAACTTATAACTAGTTTAGACTACACTCTGATCTTCATATTCGGACTTTCAAGCCCATTCTTATGCAACACCTTGCATTCAAAAACCTAATTCCAATACTTGCTATGTATCCTCATTTTTAATGTCTTAAGCTTCAACCCGAATAAAAAATAACATTTGTTTGTGCAATATAGAAAAATTGTCTAACCTCCAATTTTTTCCTTAATACTATATGCATGGATTTGTTGTCCAAGTGAGGTGGCAATGGCCCAAATCCACCATTTGAGTTGGGCCTTTCAGTTTATTGGTTCCACGCTGCCAGCCCATAGTCCCATAGCATGTCCAAAAATTTCTCTACAGTCAATTCGTTACCTGTCATACATTTCTAGCTTCATGTAGCTTGTACCTTTCGAACATTTCCTTATTCTTATTCCATATCACAGGGCATTTTTGTCTCAAACGCACTATTCAATGCACTAAAAATATTCTATAATTGGAAACAAAAAAAATTTTGCTTGCTGAGAAATTAATCACGACCGTCATCAAAAAGTCTCTCTCTCTCTCTTTCTCTCTCTGCGACTCTGTAGGGCTTTTGTTTCATAGTCTGCAGCACCTGAACAACCTTAACAACCCTCTGAGGTATGCTCTAATCTCTAATTGCTTATTTTTCTTTTTGGGTTTTCGTTTTAGTCTCTGTAAATCATAGTAAACTGTAATCTTGTTACAAAAAGCTTGGTCTTTTTGGTCTCTGTAATTCTAGTTATTATAACACTGATGGGTTTTCTGGTTTCTTTAGTTTTATTTAGATATGTTGTGATTTAAAGGTTGTTGACTTTTTAGATATCTTGGGGTTTTTAATTTTTTTTTTTTTTTTTTTTTTGGGATTTGGATTAATTACTTCAATGTTGGTGTTGAATCCTGGTTTTGAAGTGGTTGTTTTTATTCAAAATTAAATGATTAGTAATGGGTTTCTAATTTTTTTGTAAGATTCGTCTTGGGTTTTATGAATTTCTAGCTATATGTTTGGTTGTTTGATTGTTTGAGGTATTGAGGAGTGAGGAAAGTTTCTTATTTCTGGGATAGACTATACAACCCTGAACAATAAAGAAGAATGAACTAGAAGTTGGTTATTATTAGCTTTGTTACTGATTACTAGATTTCTTGTTGGGTACCAAATACAATATGATCGAGTATAGAGATGAATTATATTGCAGTAACTACAACTTTATGATTAGCTTTGGAAGCAATATTTATTTGTTTTGTTTTCCTTCAAATTAAGAAAATGAAAATCTGAAAACATATATATTTTCTTTCCAGTATACAAACTTAATAACATTGTAATTTTCAGCCTTCGATGATAGTTGCTGAAGTTCGTATTTAGAACATTGAGTACTCCTCGGTGATTATATGGTTATAAATTTTTGTGTGGGGGGGGGGGGGGGGGGGGGGGTGGTGGGGAGGTTCCAATTTGAAAGTGTGACTTGCCTCCTGTCATTGATAGAATGTTGCAAGTGATCAAAGTAGATTGACAAAATATACAGAAAAAGAAAAAAGAAGGGGGTGCTTGTATGGTCCTGTTTCTAAGACCAAAAGCTTTTGGCACTGACTAAACCAAACTGCATTTGAATATTTGCTCTTACACCTTCGCTAGTGAGCTAACTTTTTGTTTCTTATTCGGGTGAAGAGAAACAATAAAGAACATAATGGTTAGAGCATACACTCAAGAGTATGTTTACAAGCACCCTTGGGAGCGTGTAACTTCTGCATCTTGGCGCAAATTTGTTGACCCTGAGAACAAGCGAATATTATCTCACATTCTTGAAGTTGACACATTGAATCGCAAGCTTGACCCTGAATCTGGGAAGCTTTACACCACTCGAGCAATTACTGTCCATACCCCAGGGCCATGGTTCATTAGCAAAATCATTGGTCAGGATATCTGCCATTGTGTTGAATCAACGGTTGTGGATGGCCAGTCACGGTCGATGCAGCTCAGTTCACAAAATATCAGTCTCCAGAAGTTCGTAGAAGTGGTGGAGAAGATTCGGTATGATCCACATCCTGATAATCCAAATGAGTGGACTATTTGCCGACAGGAAACTAGCATTCGGATTAAGCCATTGTCAGCACTGGCATCAATGGCAGAGAAGGTGGAGCAACGATGTGCTGAAAGGTTTGTTCAAAACAGTGCTAAGGGTAGAGAAGTTATGGAGAGGATCTGCAAGTATCTTGAAGCTGAATCACGTGGAATTTCATTGTGATTCTAACCTCTCTACTTATAATTTTGGACTTTTATTTTGTAGTTATAGCTGTAAGGCTTGTAAGCTCTTTGGGAGTATATTATAGCAAAAGATTGTAGGAGTGTAAAACCAAGAAGGGTCCCTTCTGGAGCTGGTTACAAATTTTGAAATGCTAAAATGTATGCTGGGACATGCAATTCTGAATCATTTTCCCTTCTTCTTCTGAGGTTTAGAGTCTATCTGATGGTTTATAAATGCTACCAGATTTATGATTAATTAATTTGACACTATCATAAATCAAATGGGCTACTTCCTACCGGAAAGATTTTGGACTTTTTTATAGTACTAGCTCTAGAAGGGTTGTAAGCTCTTTGGGAGTATATCATAACAAAAGGACTGTAAGAATATAGAACCATGGAGGGTCAGCCTTGAATCTTCCTTCTGGATCTGGTTGAAAAATTTGATACGGTTAAAATTTAATTTTGGGAGATATGGTTGTGATTCATTTTTACATTCTTCTGAGGTTTAGACTCTTCTCTGATGGTTTATACTGAAGCCTGGAGGACAGATTTATGATTGATTAATTTGACACTATGATAAAGCAAATGGTCCGCTTCCTACTAAATTCATAGCTAAAAGCTTTATCTAATCCATACTGCTTGTAAATTGATCGGAAGCTTTCTCCTTTGGGAATCGATGAATTCTCAGATAAACAAACAGATGTTTAGAGTGGGGAATGTTTCAAATCAGTACTTGTACTGTTCTCTCTCTCTCTCTCTCTCTCTCTCTCTCTCATGGGAATTTGTCAATTGAGTAAGACTTAGTGTACGTGGCAGTAGTGGTTCTTGTAAATAAGGAATAGATACGGCACATAGATGGGTATACATTAGGGCAAGACGTGGCTAGTGTTTTTGTGCACTGAATCCAATAAGATGCTAACATGTGGTAAAGTATTGGACACATTAGTATCCTACTAGGTCCAATGTTTAGGAGCAATAGACCCAAGTTGTATCCAATGTATTATAATGATATATTTACTTTCAATTGCTTGAGAAGAGTAAACTCACCCAAGAAGAGAAAATATAGTTAAAGGCAAAGGAAAATAGATACAAGAAAATATGAACAAGTATGAGTTGAATTACAAGACTCTACAAATGAAACTTACTATGAGAAGGTTAATTGTATGAAAATATAAATATACCCATACTAGCCTCATTGTATGCGCGTGCGATGCGTTTTTTTTTTTTTTTGGTGTATTGTCATTAATTTTCTTTTTTAAAAAAAATTGGATAAATTTTTTTTTTTTTGGAATAAATTTTGGATAAGTTTGTTTTAAAGATATGGATTAATAGGAAAATGTCCTGTTTTGGTCTAATGTCATTATTTTTCTTTTAAAAAAAAAATTGGATAAGTTTTTTTTGGGGATAAATTTTGGATAATTTGTTTTGAAGATATGGATTAGTAGGAAAATATCATATTTTGTAAGTATTTTAAGTGAAGTTTGAGATATATTTTTACGGTTCTCAAGTTTTTTTCCGGTTAAACATAAAATTTATGAGTATTTTTGAATTACATAAAAGTCTAGGAGAATACAGTAACCCTGAAGAGTCTGGAATCCAGAGTCCAAACCCAAGCCAGGTACAAAGGCAAAAACCAAGTACTTAACAATGCCATTGGTTGTTAAGGACCGTTGTGTTTTACTAAACAACAGGCCCATTTTGTTTTATACATATGAGCTCATCCCAAAAGCCCAATCATTGGCCTCCAATGGACCTATGTTTCCCTCTCTCTCTCTCTCTCTCTCTCTCTCTCTCTCTCTCTATATATATATATATATACACCTACTACGGAGATGGAATTTTACAGTGTTTATATACAATAATGAGAGAGTAGCAAGTCAAAATCATTAAAACAAATCTACAAAAAAGTACAATAACAAATCACATGTTATTTGCCATTGGCCCAAATTTTCCATTTACAGATGAGCATATGGTTAAAGGTTAATGAAACGCGAAAAAAGAGAGACTTAAAAGAGTAGTCTAGTCTAGTCTAGTCTAGTCTTCACCAAAAGAAGCGAAAAGACGGTCAGCTTACATTTACATGATTTTTAGTTACTGTCAAAGATAGATAGAAGACAGTCAAAACTAATAATATTCCAAAGAGAATCATATATATATATATATATATATATTTAACCTTTGATTCAAAGACTGATTTCACTTAATAATCCTCAATTAAAAAGGATGATCCTGATCCCATCAACCACTTCCTCCTTCAATTTCAATCTAAATCAGAATTTCTTGTTAATTTAAACCAAATAATTGTCTTATCAGTGGGGTTAATAATAATAATAATAACATAATAATACCATCCCATATGTTAGTATAATATAGAATTAATCAAAAGTAGTATACCATCATAAGAATACATATGGACTCATTATAAGCATAACCACTGGCAATCTTCGTAATCTTTGTAATGATATTATACTTGAATTCCTTTGTGTAATCAATGTCCACAACAACAACAACAATAATAACTTCTTCTTTTATTTTATTTTTTTCCAAAAACAAAAAAAGTGAAAGCAAAAAATTCCAACCCCTTTCCCATACTCTGATAGCAGCACGAGCAGAATGTACAATGCTATCTCCTCCATCATGAAAATGCAGAGTCTTTAGTGGGTGCAACTATCACCAATGTAAGAAAAGAACTATTATGCTACAATAACTGTAACATCAGTATTTTGATGACCCATCAAAGAATGGGCCCAAGATAAACCAGTAGTAATAATGTGATCAAACAGTGATCAAAATCTAAAAGGAAAAGAAGGAAATTAAATACAAAAAGTGAAAAAACAAATATGTGCTATCATTTTCTCACAAATAAGCACACAAGTGATTTTTTACAGGTAGTAAAGTATGACATATATGGTAGGTCCCTTGAGTGACTATACTGACAAAACGGTGCACCCATTTTTTGAGAGAAAAGAAAGAAAAAAAAAGTAATGAAAATGCATTGTGTGGTGCCTACTTTAACCATCATTGAAGGAGCCTCCAAGTAATCCAAAGAAGTTATTATAGAAAAATAATTTTCCCTATGATGGATCAATGTATATCTTGATCATTAAAGATGAAGAATTTTATTGGTTGGGAGGCTTTTTATATTGTTCTACATGTTTGTGTGCATACATTTGTGCTCTTTACGTGTGTGTGTTTAAGCGCATAGTGTATTCACAAAAAAAAAGCAGCACTATTATGCTCCTTTTGGTTTCCAGCATTAACCCCATATTTCTTTCATCTTTCAAAAGCACAATCATCAAATGAGACACAGTCTGTACCCAATATACATATATATACTTTGATTTTTTTTTGACCAATTTGCTTCCATTGTTTCTTTGAATTAAAGAGGTGACTATGACTACTCGGTGATTGCATATATGATGCTCACGAGGCATATTATAGTATCATTGATCAAATTACATGTAATTTTTTTCCTTTTATTGAGATATATGAATTCTCTCTTATTATCTATATAAAAATAAAAGTTTTATATATTGAATTACAACATGAAGAATCAAAGATCGATGTCTTTTCTGCTTTATTTAACATTTTTTTTTTCAAATAAAGATAAGAATTTTGTGTATTGGATATGACAATTTTTTAATTTTTTTTCAATCTTTATTAAATTTTTTTTTTCAAATTCTCATCTTTTCTTCTTTTATAATCTAGATAAAAATAAGAATTTTGTGCATTTGGTACGATTTTTTTTATGAACTAATCTTTAAAGAATTAAAACATTAAGAATTCAAGATTGATATCTTTTCTTCTCTATTAAAAAAAAAAGATTGTTTTCAAAGATATCAACTTAAGAGAAGTTTAGACTACACGCATGAACATAGTGACCCTTTTTTTGGTTTCTTTATCTTGTTCTTGTAGAAATAGTGTTTCCCTTTAAGATGGTCTATGAAAATTTTCCAATTCAATAAACAAAAGGGTTTCTTTTAGATGGTTTTATCATGGCCGACAAGGGCATCATCAAAGTATACATAGCTTTTTCTTTAAAGTACACATGTTCCAAACTTTGACATGGGTGGAGGAATAAAATTAGTAGTTTCTTTCTTTCCTTTTACTTTGAGCTTAGGTGGAAGCTTATACAATTTTCTCCCACCTAATTATGGCCGACAGGAACACATTTTATGAAACTTCAAAAGTAATTTTGAGGGGTTTAAAAAAATCCTTGGTAGGGTTATTATGTCCCCAATTACAAAGGCTCAAAAGATAGCCAAAAAGAAAATAGTGTGAAAGATTTTGTGTAACCTAAAGTTGGATTATATGGGGTTTTAGGTATGTGGATCCTTTTCCAAAGAATTCCTTGTATATTGGTAGGTGATCATGGTGATCTAACACACATAGAACATTGTGGAATAACCTAGAGCAATAGTGCAATGCAAATATTTTGGTACCCATGAATGCATTGCCCATGACATGGCCTACAACTTCACATGGCCATTTGGATGGCTTTTTACTAAACAAATATTGGAAATTACTTGTTCCACTTTAATCCATCCTATAGGCTTAAGCATCCTTACGCAGTAAAAAGTTTCAAAAGCTAAGGGAATACGAATATGCAATCACAAGAGATTCTCTGAACAAACATGGATGTGTCTCTCAAAGAGCTGTGAAGCACTGATTAACCTTGATTAAAATTTAATTATATTATAGCTTTGTAAAAGCACTTTGCACCAACATCATTTCAATGCTCAAAAAGTCGATAACTCAGCGAATAACAACACCAGCACAGACCAAATTCAATCTTTGCTGAATTTCGTGTGAGCTCAACCACAAATTTAATAGGTCAACATGTTGTTCTTTTGGATTACTTGACAATAAATTGCAACCATGCTCAAATTTTTATATGTAAAACTTTGTTTTGCAACCACATATTCTTCACCAAACATTCAAACATGCATGTACTTTTCTTTTTTAAGAGTAAAACTTAGTTATAGTTTCTAAGGTGTTATAATTTAGGTTCTCCAATTAATTCAACTATACATCTCGAAGATTGTAACATTTAATTAAAGAATATATATAAAAAAATTTATCTAAGTTTGTCTCTGTTTTATTTCTTACCATAATATCAATATTTCATTCACCATGGGAAGTTTCATTTTCAGTTTATATATGTTTTTTTTTATTTTTTATTTTTTTAATTTTTTTTTATGGGTGCATGTCACTGGTTAGAAACAGCTCATTATGGGCAATCATCCTATCAAAATTACTGAAGAAGTTAGAGTGGTTAATTGATGATTAGAAGGCCTTTTGGGCTACGAAAACTGAAAAAAAAAGTATCATTTTTGAGACTCCCATCTTACCAAATGAGAGGTAGTATTTGATTCATTGATTGTATTAATCATAATCAAGCAACAGCTATTTGATGAGCGTACCCAAATGATCATTATTATATATTCAACACATTACCAAAGAGAGAGAGATAACTTAAACTTATGGGCACTGCAATGAAATAGACTTTGATCTCCATTAAAAAAAGAGAGCGAGATAGACCTTGATCCCACATGCTTCATTTGGGAGATTAGCACTCCCTTAAATATAGTTATACTGGCCTAATGTAATTATTGAAATCATATTATAGAAAACAAGGACAAGGAAATAGCACCCGGAAAAATTAATATATTATCTGCAGGCATGCTTTGGAAAGAAACTAGGAACCTATTTTAGAAATTATTTTTTTGTTTTTAAATTAATAAAATCATTACGTAGTGTAAGAACAGCAACTATAAACGTGTTTTTGACGAATTATGCTTGACTTATGTGAGTTTGGATTAGTTTATTTTCTATATCTTACTTTTCTTAAAATTAAATAAGTTGGGTAAAGGTAAGTTGAACTACAAAAAGAAAGTGTAGTTTGAAGTTGTAAGTTTTTTTTATTTTATTATTATTATTAATTATTTCAAAGAATCACAAGTGCAGACACCCCTAGTTTCAGGCTTTCAGCATATTTTTGTACAAGACTAATTGAAAGGAACCAAAAAAAACCATGAAACAATCAAAGATTCTCAGCTTATCAACCTCTCTATGATTAAAAAAAATTTAGCTAGGTATATATTAGAATTCTTTTGAATTCTCTATGAACTACAGATATATCATATTTTATTAGCAAATTTGATGTACCCCATGTAGCCTAACATGTATGCATATAATGTCCATTTGAAAATAGTTTATTTAGTGTTTTTACTAAAAACTTTTTATTGAAAATATATTTGTACTTTGATAAAATAAAATAAAAGTTGAGATTTTAAAAAACTGTACATAAAAACTAATGTACAGCTAGCTTATATTTTAATTGCTTTTTTCCTTTAGGTTAAAAAAAAATAGCTTTAAGCAAATAAGCTACTTCAACTCAAGAACTTAAAAACTCTCTCACATGTCAAAGTGTATTGAAAAAAAATCTATAACGCAATTTCAGTTTACCTAACAATGTTGTGCTTCGACATTTAATAGGTAGAAATTAACCATCAGATGGGACTAGATTTATATTTTGGACATATTGCTATTTGAGATATATTCGACAAGGCTTCTGCAAGTAGGACCACAGTTTACTCCATGCTTGTGAATAGTAACAATCAATGCCTGAATGCTACATGTGACAGAGCAATCTGAGTTAGACTTGTCCTACAACTCATTGATGGAAGCTAGAGACAAATTCTTTTTACCCATATCATCTGTCTTGCACTGTGGTTCGTTAGTTTTAACTTACTTCACAACCTAGAATCCTAGATATCCATAGGACTTGAAAAGATAATAACTTGAACACACTATGTATGTCCAAAATGAAACTTGTATAAGGGAAAGAGATGGCAAAATTTTGTGATTTTTACAAATGCGATATTAATGGCCCTGAAGTAATAAGGATTGGACCATCTCACCTCGTTACCATCCCTCACTCAAACCCAAAAAATATAAATAAAACCTACTCATATATATCTTTTTTCTTT
The DNA here is from genome assembly GCA_023736055.1 of Quercus glauca. Lineage (NCBI taxonomy): Eukaryota > Viridiplantae > Streptophyta > Magnoliopsida > Fagales > Fagaceae > Quercus > Quercus glauca. The sequence continues at coordinate 56,029,299 of CM043315.1, read as the reverse complement.
TTTCTTTTTTTTTTTTTGTTGGGAGAATGTGATACTGAAAATTAAAGAGGAATAATTCTGAGAGAGAGAGAGAAGGACACTGAAAAGGACAAAAGTTTGTTATTGGTACACAGTGAATTCCTCAATTTCTGTTTGGAGTTTTATATGTTGTTTGTAGGATATTGCAAAAGAAAATTAAAAATGAATAAAAAAATGGTGGAGAATCTCTAAGGATGGACACATCTCAATTGGATCTAGTGTCCTCTAAAAATTATTGAGCATCTCAAAAAAACTTGAAGAATTTTGAAAGATTGGATATATCCATTAAAAGAATAAGATACCAATCACAAAAGTCTCCAGGAATATGAGGAAAAAGGGAAGCAACTAGTTTGAAATTACAAGCATCCATGTATTCGATCCCTTTGAAACATATCTTACAAGCATCCATGTCTTTCTTTGTTAATGGCAGGTAGTGTTATCAAGGATTTGATCCACCAGAACCACCTAACATGCACCCAAACCACCAGTTTCCATTATTTATAACTTTAAGAAATAATCCCACTTTTAGGTCCTAATAATTTCAGGTAACAGTGTTCACTTCAAGTCAATATTTTTTTAAGTGGAAGATTTGGAAAATCCGATTTTGTTTCTTAATTGATGTGCTGAGGAGGAAACAACAATTATTATGTTTCCCACACATGTCATTACGGTATTGGCTTACTTTTTAAGAATATATATGGTTAAAATTTTCAGTTTTTGATGGTTAAAATTTCTTTACTGCTCAGTGGCCACATTCATAATCCAAAATTATTAGATGGGAGATGTTTTCATCGAGTTTTAGAGCTTCTTGTGGGTTTCATTAACTCAGCAATTTTTTATGGTTGAATAAAAGATTTAGAATTCAATTTCTGCCCACACAAAAAATTAATTGGTGTCTTAGTTTGATGATAAAGAACTATCACAAAAATAAAGAGTTATTATCAGAGATAGACGCCTTCTATTAAAACTTCCTTAAAAAAAAAGAAAGTTTTAGAGCTGCTTTTTTCTTTTTATCCTCCAAAGTTACAATGTCCAATGCTAATAAGTAGTTAAATTTTAAACTTCAACTTTGAAAAAAGGTAAAAGAGTACCACTAAGCTAAAAAATCAAGTGTGGCAATTATTCAATATATTACACCCACAAAAAAAGAAAAAAAATTTCAATCTATTACTTTAGCTAATTTATGCTTGTTTTCTCAAACCCCAGTTAATGAGAATTGATTTCCATAATTACATCTTTTTGCTGAGAAAAGAGGACAACTTATAATGTTCTAAATTATTCCATTAGTCAACCCAATTTCTGATTTTCATGGATATGTCAGAATATTCCTTGAGCCAATACGAGAGCCTTAGATCCACAATGATAATCTGTAACAATTAATATGCAGCAACATTGACATTTTCTTCATCAGCCACCGATTATTCATTTTTTATAGTATTTTTTTTGCATGATTGTTTCACACAAATCCATCTTTTTGCTTAGCAAGCTACATTATAAATCATAATAAATTGTAATTTAAGAATTAAGATACCCTCCGCCCCCCAAAAATAAATAATGGGTCATGTTGCCTAAGGACAATTGTTAATAGGGTGTTCGTAATGGGTGTTGTGGGTGGTCAAAAACAAACACTGTACTGAATTACAATGGCTAAGTAGCCGATTTGCATAATTAATTTATAAGAACTATGAGATAGAAATTCCATAATGGGAGATCTAAACAACTTATTAAAAAGAAATGAGGAACAATAAGACTATAGATCGATAAATAAACTGCTTTTTCGAGGAACAATAAGCTTAACAAAATGGTTAAACTACCATTATATATAAAAGTTTTGATCTCACTTTCATTGAAAATATAAAAAAAATTTTAAAAATTAATTATTTTATCATTTTTGCATAAAATATTTCTATAAATAGTTTCTAAACTAATGTCCTTATGACATTCATTAACATTTTCCATAAATAAATAAAAGAAAAGACTAGATAGAAAAATATTCCCTTTTCCTCCTTATTCATCTGCAATGAAATTATGTAAGATAGTACTAAGTTGTAATTAAGTACACTAAACTTGTTCCTTTTTTTTTTTGAGAATCCACTAAACTTGTTCCTTAATCCCATAAGTAAACCCCATTTAATTAACACAGGACACTTTCCTGAATTTCATCAACTTAATTGATTAAAAGCAAATCATTGAGTGTTTAGCTAACTTAAAAGTCAAATTCATATTAGTTTAATTACAAGTGTATTACACATGACAGCTTTTAAAAGCTGAAATTAATGCACCAAACCAAGATTAGCTACATTATTATATATTCTTGAATTAATTTTTAAAAAATGAGAAAAAAAATTTATAGTAATGAAAATTTTTTTTAAAAAAAAGAATATATAAGAAAGTGACAACATTCCAAGAAGAAACCCAAGGTGCACGCTTGCATCTCCCTTAGATTATGGGAGTCCCCATGTGATTAAGGTACAATGAAATATTTTTTTGTCATTTTGTTTGGCTCTATGTTATCCTTTTCTTTTTCTTTATTGTGTATTACACGTGTGGCCTCCATTTCTTTAACTTTGCAGAAAAAATGAAAAAAGAAAATAGCCTCTAGAACTAGCACTAGCAGTCTCTTTACTTTAATCAACTCAATTACCATTCAACCTGGCTGGCACTAGCACTAGTCTATCTCTGATTAAATTGTGTTTATCATAGTACAGGCACCAAGGACAATTGTATTGCTCAATTTGGCAATGCTATTCTACATTTTTCGAATAGGATAAGCCTACTTGTGTCTCATTCAATCATTCAATGTAATGTACAGGAAGCACGGATACGAAATATGATTATGACATAGCAATGTAACAATTATGAAAATTAGTCCTTATCAACTCTTATTTAGGACCATTGACATGGGTGCAATACTCCAAATGAAATATCTAAGCCTCCTAGTATATACCACATTTCAGTTCATTTTTTAAACTCTATCTTTTGGGCTTTATTTCTTTTAATTGTAGCTTGTTAAACGAGGTGTTCCTAACACTGATGCCAAATTTCATTTAAATAAGATATTAATTACTATTCGATCAATAAATTTATTTTTTTATACATAATATTAGGCTTAAAAAATTTGAACATTTCAATATTTGATTGTTGACGTAGTTATTGATTTTTGATCTTTTTGAAATTTGGTAAGCACGAAGAATATAATAAAAACATATAGTCTAATGATTAGATTTTCAAAATTCATATTAAATAAAAAGATATAGAAAGAGTTTGAAAGATTTTTTTTCTAAACTAGTTTGGAGAAACATTTTTCTTATTTCATTTTCTGCCACTGATATTAGAAAAAATTCAATCCTATAAATATAAGATCACATATTTTGAGAAAAACATCAAATGTATAATTGATTATAAGTTCATAACAAAAAAAATTTCTTTTTTTTTTAAACCCTATTCATACTTTAAATTATATCAGCAAATTATTTCATTTACACTCTCTTACCATTAGCAAAAAGGATAGGAAGAAAATAGATATCAGATGATTTTTTTTAGGTGGCTGGGGGGTGTACCAAAATAAGCAACAAGTTGGAGTGTTTCAAAATTCTGAGTTCAAATTTCTACCTTTAAAAAAGAAAAAGAAAAAAGAAAACTTTATTTTCATCAAATGACTAGGAAACCGTCATGCACAGTGTCTCACGTATTTTAAAAGGAAAAGATAAGGGTGTCGTGCAATCATTACAATTTTGTTGCTCGTCCAGAAGAAGTCAGGAACTTTATTGTCACTAATAGAAAATGTTGTAATAAACTTTTTAATAAAGAGAAATTAAAATGGACTCCATAATTTTATGCCTATTATAGTATTATTGCATCAATTTTTTTTTTTAAATAGACAACAAAAGTTGGTTGGAATCTAGGATTACAAAAATTCACATATTATAGTAACAATAATAAATATATTTAAAAATGACTTGGCTTGAGTTGGTGTTTTTATGTATTGAACTCATGAGAATTATGACATGTAGTCAAAAGTGAACGCATGTCATAATCATAACATATTCAATCCATAGGATCATTGGATTCAATCTTTACACATTTGAAAATTAAATTAGTAAATCTTTTCATAATATATTTCACCATAATTCTTGTCAAGTTGCTATTAAACTTTCTATAAGGAGAAGAAGTTGACTTACCAAGCTGGTTGGAATAGGAATATAGGATTACATAAATTCACATATAATAGTAACAATAATAAATATACTTGAAAATGAAATACTTAATTTTTTGCATATTTTTCACTATTTTTGGCTTGTACCATGACTTTTAAGTGGAGTTTGTAGTGTACTTTTGTGTTAGAACTCTTTTCCCTCTTCTTTATGTGTGCGTTTGTTTCTTAAAAAAAGAAGTTATTATTAAAGCTTTTTAGAAGAAGAAGTTGACTTGTCAAGTGGGTTGGAATTTAGGATTATAGAAATTCACAAATAATAGTAGTAATAAAATTTTCATAGTTTTCTACACCATCTTTTACTTAAGGAAAAGATGAAGAAGTTGCTTACCTTTTCTCAAGCAAGAAGAAGTTGTTATTGGAACAAGCGTAGACCACCATTGCCGCAATTTTTATTAATTACATATCACAAGATTTTTATCGCTCAACTAACACCTTTTAGTTTTTCTAAAAAAAATGTTTATAGTTCAAAGTTTGTTTCTCCAACTATCTAATTATTATAAAAAAAAAAAAAAATACACACAAATCACAAGTTACAACATATCACCTCTTTTTTTAAAAAAATAAAAATAAAAACAACATATCACCTTAATAGATTTGAATATATATATATATATATATATATATGTAAGGACTCCAATTGAATTGGACCTAAACAATAAAATTTTAGAGAGCGGGCGTAAGAGCTACGTCCAATGGGTAGAAAAGAGACATGATCGTTCTGCAATAAAGGAAGCCTTAAACTAGTTTTCCACGATCTCTCTTCTTCTCGGCTAGGTTTTCAGGGGATATCTTAGTGTATACTGTAGTCTTTTTTCTCTCCCTTTTTCTCCTCTTCTCAATGTCATATTCTTTCCGGTTATATACTGCATTCGTCTCTCATTCTCGTTGTACACGTGTAGGTTTTAATTTGGGAGTTTCTTTCTGTCGCATCCAGCACTTCCTGAAACCTTTGCTTGGTGGCCATAAGGCTGCTTGGTCACTGTTCAGGTATCACCTCCACATTAATGCAGCTCGAGAGTTAGCTGGGAAGCATTTAATGTGGAGGTGGCAGCTTTAGAAGATATTTGCCATCTTTTCCGGTTCCTCCTTTATTCTAAATTCACCTTTTAGTTCATATGTAACTTGATGAGGTACCTTGAATACCCAACTAGTTACATCCACCTCGGACCTTGGTATCAGAGGTGGATCTCATCTTCGAATGCGATTTGGGCCGCTATACACAATTTACACCTCTTTATCTTATACTACTCTCAAAGTAACTCCCTTTAACCATCCTCAGACATGTAAATGTCCTCGGATTGGGCCGTTGGGCCACAAGCCCACATCCTATGGATTCTCTGGTATCTTTTTGGGCGACTGGCCCCACAATATAAATATATATATATATATATATATATTACACACACACTATTTATAAGAGAATTCCCCTCTTTGGATGTTTAACCGGGAAAAAACTTGAGAACAATCTGGTAAAAACATATCTTTAACTCTACTTAAAATGCCTACAAAATAGGATATTTTCTTACTAATTTATATCTTTAAAACAAACTTATCCAAAATTCTTTTTAAAAAGAAAAAGAAAAAGAAAAAGAAAAATAATGACACTAGACAAAAAAAAAAAAAAAAAAAAAGCCTCATCGCATGTGCAAAAGCACATGTAATGAGGCTAGTGTGTGTGTATATATAAATATAACATTTTTTATATCTAAACTTGTTATAAAAATAACGGTTAACATGATAAAACACATCACATTTATTTTAATTTTTGTATTTTAATAGAGTTTTCAAAATTATTGAATTTGTTAAGATATCACGTGTTGCTCGTCTAGTTAAAAACTAGAAGGATTTAAATAAGAGAGAATCTTGTATTAACTTGATTCCCTCAACTTTAAACGTATGGATGATTGAATTCTTATAACACCCATAACCCAACTCAAAATTTAAATCTTAACTCACAAATCATGAGATGAAAATTTTCAAAACTCAATAAAGTTGATCCTTTTCTCCATTTGGTAGACCAACTTGGCCTAAAAGATTTAGTTTGAAAAAACTACCAAATTCTAAAAAAGTATATAGACTTATTTATAGTTATTTTCAGGTTTCAATTTCCTTTCTTTGATGGTCAAAGAATAACAAAACTCCTTGACAAATTAAGAAAAAAAAAAACCGCTCTCCCTCCATTACAAGAAAAACAAATATTAACCCAAAAAAAAAAAAAAAAAAACTAAGCCTTTTCCTAAGCATAAACATATTATACAAACAAACAAACCATCAAAACTGTAAGTAAAAGAATACTACACGTCAATCACTCACACAAACAACGCGAAAAAATACAAATAAAAACAAAAACCCACACCACAGAGCAAAAGAGAGAAACTTTACTTCAAAAGCAGCCTATATAAAAGCCAAATCCCAACTCTCAAAACCATCTCTCTCTCTCTCTCTGTCTCTCTTTCAAGAGAAACAACAAAATGGATTTACAGACAAAACCATCTTCGCCGGAGCTAAACCTAGACAACCTTAAAGCCCTCAAAGTCCTAGGCCAAGGCGCCATGGGCACAGTGTTCCTCGTGCACGACCGGGCAGCCGACCCTTCTGCCCGCTGCCCGTTCGCCCTCAAAGTCGTCGAGAAATCCTCCTTCCAAACAAAGCTCGACGCCGAGCGACGCGCGCGTTGGGAAATCCAAGTCCTGACCCGACTCTCCGATCCGGCTCCGACCCACTCATTCCTCCCGACCCTAATGGGTCACCTAGACTCTGCTGAGTTCTTAGCTTGGGCCGTACCGTATTGTCCGGGTGGCGATCTCAACGTGCTCCGGTACCGCCAAAACGACCGCGTTTTCTCCCCAGCTGTGATTCGGTTCTACTTGGCCGAAATCCTCTGCGCTCTCGACCACCTACACTCGATGGGGATCGTGTACCGTGACCTGAAACCCGAAAACGTTCTCATTCAAAACTCGGGTCACGTGACTCTCACGGACTTCGATCTTTCTCGCACTCTAACCAAAACCGCCAAAACTGTCATAACCGTCGTCGAAGAACCAAAACACCGCAGAAACCTCTCACGTTGGATCGACAACAACAAAAGCAGCAGCAACAACAACAATGGTATTTGTAGTGGCGGTCATAACAGCAAACAAAAGGGGTTGAAGAAGGCCAAGTCAGCACGAGTCAGCCCAGTGAGTCGACGCAAGCTGAGTTTCTCGAACGGCGAACGATCCAACTCGTTTGTCGGGACAGAGGAATACGTGGCGCCCGAGGTCGTACGAGGTGACGGGCACGAGTTCGCCGTGGACTGGTGGGCCCTGGGCGTACTAACCTACGAGATGCTCTACGGTACGACGCCGTTTAAGGGCAAGAACCGTAAGGAAACGTTTCGGAACGTTTTGGTCAAAGAGCCTCCGTTTATTGGGAAACCAACGGCTCTAACGGATTTGATCGGACGGTTGTTGATCAAGGAGCCCACTAGGAGATTGGGGTATTTTAAGGGTGCAAGTGAGATCAAGGACCACGTGTTCTTTCGTGGGGTCAGGTGGGACCTATTAACGGAGGTCTCACGGCCACCGTTTATTCCGTCTAGAGACGAACTTGATTTAACTGAGAAAGTAACAGTCGGATTTGATATAAGGGAGTACTTTCAAAAATTAAGATCACCGCCGTCATTGCCGCCTTCACCGTTACCGTCACCGTCATCGGAACATCACAGAAACCTTTCGTTAGCCGAGTTCTGATGCACACGTGTGGGGAGCTCGCACGTGTAAGAGTTATTTCTTTTTTTAATTTTTTTTCTCTGTATTAATTTGTCTGTATATAAAATAACAGTAGAACGTGAAAAACGGCATTAGTGAAGATTAGTTGTCGCTAAGCTATGATTAGTGTCAGAGAGTTGTACTATACAGTTGTTTATACTTTTTTTTTTTGGGAGATGCTTTTTGGCGCGTACTTTCACGCCCTACTGATTGCAAGAAACGTAGGAAATATATTAGTAACATTTTTCCTTGAAGTTACAATATTATGCTATCTTTTCTTTTTCTCTAGTTTATATTCTTTAATTATTTGGTACAAAATTATTACTTCTTCTTGACTTTACGTGAAAGAAATTGAATTCTTACACATCTTGCAATTCATGATACATAGTTGCTTGAATAAAAAGAAGAAGATAATGAATTTTTGTTTTTTTGTTTTTGTTTTTGTTTTTGTTTTTGGGTATGTTGTAACTTGTAAGTAGATCTACAAAGGTAAAGATCTCGGTTTCTCCAAGTGAAAGTAAAGGATATGGTAGGGTCAAGAATTTTAAAAATCAACATCATTTTACTCACTATATATCACTTAAAGATAATTATTGTTAACACTGTTTGATCCGTGAAGAGTGGCAATACTACTACCTCAATTAGCTATTACTAATATATTTACAAAGCTAAAAGTTTGTGTGGTCCTATGACACGTGCTCCAACTTATGGGCTTCAATTGTTTGAATTTGTCTAATTTTTTTTATATATATAGACAGATTTTTTTGATAATTCGATAGTTGTGAGTGAGGATTTGAAATCTAGATGTCTTTTATTTAATAAATCACGAGATACCAATCAATTGAGTTACAAAATTGTAAACTATATATGGATAGATTTGAATTTATGGTAGTTACTAGTTTATTTTTAACATTAATGGATTTCTTTAGATATAGTGAGATTCGATTTCAATTATTTTATTTTTGAGAAACATTTCAATTATTTTATTTGTCAATAAAAAAAATATTATGGATCGATTGAGTTAACTAAACCTATGTTTGCCTACTCATTTAAATAAATAAAAAAACAACATTGGTAACTTTTAAATATATTTTGATGTTCAGAATTTTGTTAATTTCATGATAAGACAAAATATATAGATGCAAGTATGTACGAAGTTCGAACACTTGTTATAACATTTTGAAATTGTCAGAATTTTTTAAAATTATTCTTCGATGCTTGTGGATCTATTTTTAAGAAGTAAAAAATAAAAAATAAAAATGAAGAAGGAAGGTACTTGGAAGATTAGTTTTGATAGTCTCACTAATTAACAACAGATTTCGATACAAAAATGATGAACATTCTTATTATTACGGGACAAAGTGTTCTTAAATTACGGGGTATGATGGAAGCTTATTGGCCTAAATTATTTTTTTCCCAACTTTTGTAAACGATTAATATAACTTTCACCTTTGTTTGTCCAATAGGTTCTATTGGCAATTATCACAGCTTTCCCGCCACAAAAAATAAAAATTATATTAGAACAACTTTTAATGTTAAGAGAAAAAGATCAGGTGGGTTAAGGTGTATATGTTAACCTGTCTTAACCATGATATTCAGTGCCAAAGAACATGATCTATAATAAATAGTTCTACAATACCAACTATGATCTTCTTTGGACCACCGTGCTCCCAAGCCCATATGAACCTTTTTTCCCAAAAATATGATAATGGTAAATGATTTTCATTCATCAAAGCTTTCTGGCCAGAAAAGGGAAAAGCATGTAATATTATTACAAGAGACAGGGTTTCGTTCTTTTGGCAGAGAAACCAAAAAAAGAAATTTGTTCGAGGGTACATTTAGGATTGGTTTGTTTCAGTTTAAAATGTTAACTATTCTCACCTCCAACTTTTCATCCAAAAAAGTATTTTTACACACACACATACATATATATATATATATATATATATATTTTTTTTTTAAATAAATAAACCAATGAAAATAAACTTAAGATTGAAAGCATGGTGAGACGATGCCAGATAATAGATACCACATTCCTGTCCTTTTTGTCTTCAAGTTATAAGTTGATACAAGATAAAGTTATTTTATACGTCGGCGTATAAGACTCATCACTTATGTGAGACTGATATGTGGGCCTTATAATTGTAGGACCTACATGTCTATCTCATATTAATTGTATACACCTAACATATACAAGATTTTTTCTTGATGAAAATATTTGCCATACTAATTATGTAACTCCAGCACTAATAGGAAAATATACATATATATATATATATATACCCATTCGAGGTGGGGCAGTGTGGACAAAATTTGCCGACCCTCAAGTCCCCTCTTCGAGAAAAAAAATCTATATTGATTAGAAGACAATCGATGGAGCATTTTATTTTATTTTATTTTATATATATATTTTTAAAAATTAATTAAAATTTGGGTGGGGAGGGGGGAGAAAGTTGAAATATGAATGAGCACGTGGGTTGAGATGATTTAGACATAATATACGGGCCACTCGGTTGCAAAAACTATAAAGTTTACTAACTTTGGAGACTGTACATCTTATCTTTTACGGTAAAGTGGATGAAAGGATACAATATATAGTAATAGCTTTTAAAAATAGTTTGGTGAGTTTAGCAGTAATTATTTCCCTCCTCTTATTCTCATCATATTGCCTGGAAATGAGCGTTCTTTTTGTACTGTTTTACTTTATATAAATGTCGTCAACAGTGACTGCATGCCTACGTCATAAAATTTATAAATGATGTCATTATTAATATTCTGCATGGCTTGCATTTTATTTACTCTATTCTTCAAAAATATATAACAGTTTAATCAAGGGAGCAAAGGCTACAAGAATTTAGGACTTTCACTATATAGATTACTTACTCAATTAACTTCAGGTCTATTTTTGCCAAATATTCTATTTTTACAAAACATTTTATCAAAAAGCTTCAATCCAGACTTATTTAATTATATAATACCTTCTTAGAACTCGGGTATCAAAAATGTGTTATATAACTAAATAAGTTTTGACAAAGACTTTTCAGTAATTTTTCTTTCCGTAAAAATAGAATATTTGGCAAAAAAAGAAGAAGCCCTAAATTACATATTAGAACACCTTTTGAAATTCTTTGAAGAATTAAAGAAATCCTGCAATGTAAATCTATATACGAAATAATAAATACTTCTTATCTATAGTAAATTAATCACTGGTTCTTTTTTTTTGATTGGCAAATCAATATCACTTGTTAAATGCAACGTGCAAAGGAAATAGCATAGATGACATTAATGTTAAATTGCTAATGTAATTTTGCATCCACTTGTAATAACAAGTGATCTATTGTTTGGCATCAAGTGTTTACACGACAAAAACAGGAAATGGTTCCCTATATGGTAGGTAATAAGATGAGCCAATTATTCCATTTGTCGGCTAATTTAAGGCTAGCTACATGTTCATTGTTTTTCTCGTGACTGTGACAACTTGTAGCCCCAATATTACTGTAGTTTAAGCCAATTGCAAGCCTAATTTGTCTTCTACCTCTGTACCTTGGCTTATTGTACGTAGTTTATAAGTACTATGGCCCTTCACATGAAAACAACTTGCTGCCCGGTCTATTGACAGGGATGAGCGTGAGGCTTAGGCGTGGCCCTCATAACTACATATATAGTTACATCCCTTTCTTAATTAATAAAACAACACAAGGTACCATGACCTTGTGTTCTCATTTTCCAAGCTTTTGTCTTTGCTTTTGCTTGCCTTTAACCCTAAATTTCTCACCTTTCTATCTCAACAGTTGGGGTGTTTGGCGCGGTTATATTTACTTCATGAAAAAGTTTAGCTCCAAAACAGTTTAAAACTATCTTCCTTTAACTTACTATGTGATAATTGAAAAAAATCATTAATCAATGTGTAATTTTAGTCACATTAATTAGTTAAAACGAATAACTTTAAATTAGTTTGGAACTAAACGTTATGCTCTACTTAAAAGGTGAAACAAAAAGTGATTTTAAGGGTATAATAGTTAACCAAATCAACAATCAGTGTGAACAAAAAAAGCAACATGTCCTTGTCGGTGTTCTTTGCTTAACTTGGTAAAACATTTAGATAACTTTGTTCAAGGAAATACCCTAAGAAAAGGGCAAGGTTTAATGATGGTAAAGTCGGGACGTCTTGAAAGCTGTGGCCACGTGCAAATGCCGTGTGCATGACTTGCATGGACCATGAAATCATGTTTTAAGAGTAAACCTTTCTTTTCTTGTTCTCTTTTTTTATGTTTAAACCCATGATTTTAAAGGTCGATGAACTATCTCAATCTATGCTACGGATAACCAGGATTCAAAACAATGAAATGTACTTATAATTAACGTCAAAGCTCTCGTACCCTTTGAATGGGTCTCATGATCATATAAATATTAAGCAATTTCACAAAGAAAAGACCACTTTTTGAGGATGAATATATGCCTCTTTTCTGACCATGACCAAGCATCGGAATCCTTTCTTTGCAATTATGCCATGTGTTTCAATTTTTTTGACGTTCAACATGGCATCTTTCATTACCAATGAAGCATAGTTTTTTTCCATGTGTAGTTTTATGGTCTAACAACAATTGGGTCTCTTCTCCTCCAAGTAGTCAAGGGATCTCTGCGGAATTTAGGCTTTAAAGTTTAATGAGTATAAACAAGTCATATCCATTGGTCATCATAATTATTTTGACTGATACGGATACATCGAAAATACAGATTACTAATACTTTAGGCTTACTTTCTGAAAATAGGGCTTTTTATTATGGTCGGTTGCAAAAGTATAGCTTTATTGTTTAACATATATTATTATATGTATGACTCTTGGGGTGACTAATTGAATACTTATCCTCTTCCAACCTCCTACTTTTGGACTCTAAAAAGCAAACAGGACCCATATGTATAATGTATTGGTTTTTCCTTATAATCAATATCTACCATAATTGAGGAACTAATAGACACTAGACCATATGGTTAGGTACCTTCTTTTTTTATTCATTATTATTTATTATTATTTTAGATACTAAAGCAATTCAAACTTATAGTATTCGCTTCATAATGATTGATCTTTATCGTCAGGCTAATACATTAAAAACTATTTTTGGTGTAAATTGGAATTGAATTCTAGAATTCTTATTTGATGATAAAATTTTTTATTAATTGAGTTAATTGAAATCTACTTATAAGTTAAGTACTTAGTTGCTGTTTGATTCTGTCATTTGGGTTCAAATCATCCTCTCTTACTTGTAAGCTGAAAAGGAATAGACACTGGGTAGTCAAGATTAACATAAATTGAGGAAGACATGAGCACAGTTTTGATCTACATCAGATTGACATGCAAGCAGCCCCTACATCAAAAAAAGACGTGTGGTGTGAGTGCAATAGACAAGAAAGCAGTTGAAACTTCCATGATGCTCACAAGTCACAACCTAAAAAAAAAGGGGGGGCTACTTGGATTAGGGAACCATTGACTCAAGGATCACGAGCTGTCGAAGAAGAGTACAAATCTAAGTGACCACAAATTGTAGGCTGATTTGTACGTAATAGTGTGTATATAGACTCATAGCTACTAGTCTTCATTTCCAAGAAATTCAGATAAATTGATTCTTTGTTGATAGATACTACCAAACATAGTCTTTGGAAGCATGGGAAAAACCCATACCAAAAACATACAAGACAACTTTGTTTTGGCTGAATAACATCCAAGACAACTTAGCATTTAGTAATCAGTCATAACATATAAATTTATATGTTGGTAATAACTAGGATGTCTTTTAAGAAATGGACAACTATTGCAATATACTATATGATATGATAAAGATTCAACAGTGAATATTTGGCATGGCCTATTGGCCTTCACATGCGCCCCACTGAACAAGGAATTTTCCAAAAATAATGAGGAGAAACAATATTACTGTTTTGTAAGGGAATCAGTTTAAGCAGGAGATGTCTATTTTATAAAACAATCATTTTGAAGGATAACAATTAATGTCATCAACTACAGTCCATCTGCCTGAGTGAAAGGGTTTGCAATCTCATCACTGACATCAGTTGGGGAAACAAGCACCAGAGCAGTGCCCCTACACACTTGCAATGGCAAACACATCACAGAAAATGACAGTACTCCCTAACATCAATAAGCAATTTCTTGTACATAAACAAGACACTCCTATGTTCGTTTGCTTGCAAAATGATAGGGCCACAAAGGATCATAAAGGGAGTTTTGAGGAGCTCTAATCCTAATATATAATGAAAAAGAAAGAAACATAACAATAACTATACAAAAACAGTAATCCAAACATGAACAATATTGCATTTTTCATCAAAATGGTGGCCTACTAACCCCAACAGGCCATATTTTAGGTTCTCCTAACATTCCTCACAATCATCTTCTTATCTCTACCCTTTTTTATCTTGGCAAGTTTCAAGCTCAAGATTTACATGGTGTTTATTGCACACATTGTGTCATTTCACAGTGCCCAAGGTACAACATAAATCATGACTTTAAGTTTGGTTTTAAGAGTTGAAAATGTGACTTAAGGTCTGTTTAGGATCTGCTTATTTTGCTGAAACTGAAAACTTTTAACTGAAACTAAAACTTTTTGCTGAAAGTATTATAGATAAAGGTAAAAATTAGCTAAAATAATACAGTAAGACTCATGAATAGTATCAAAAAGTGCAGTGAGGTTTATGAATAGTAGCAAAAATAAGCTGGTTTTTTAAACTGGAGCCAAACGCACACTTAGAGTCATGTTTTCAGTTATATTTTGACAGTGTGTAAATGCACACGTGTGCAACAAAATTTTCCCTTACACAAAATTCACCCTATCCCTTTATGACCGGAACTACACCCAGGAGATGACAATTTCCTTTAGATCCAATTCTCATATGTCGAACCATGCATGTTATTAAAATTAAGTGACCTAGATTTGCAATTTGGACTCATTGTCCAAAACTTCATTCTCCTCCCTTTTTATTTTTTGAATAAAAATTCTTATCCTAACATTATATGTGTATGCAACTTCCAAATGAATCAAGCTCTGCTGAGGTCTCCATTTTATGAAGAGGGTATTAGGCTAAATAGTTGACATTGGAACTGGGCATGTCTTTTATATCTATGTGATGGATTAAGAACAAAATGTTGTAGTTGAATGTGGTTACAGTCATTTTATTACACCTTTGGATGTTTTTAGACAAGTGAAAGGGAATTTCCACATAGTGAATTTACAAGTTTCTGCAATATTTTCTTTAGAACAATAAGTCAAAAGCAAACACACTATTAGACCAAGGCATCTAGTTTGATCAATAGTACCTTCAAAGGATCTTTGGGATTAGCAATACATATACAGTGAGATTGATCATTCATCAAGTAGCTAATTAGAAGTGCACTAATAGTTTGTAGGAAAATAGTCAGCTAAAAAATTGTGTAAAAAAAAAATTGGTGGCGTCAAATAAGATTTTTTTTTTTTTTTTTTTTTTTTGTTTTGAGATAGTTTCAATCAATGACGTTCGTTCTTGATAATAGGCGGAGATTGAGTCCCAGATCTCTTATTCAACAATTAGAGACTTTACTTGTTGAGCAGCTTGAGCTAACTAGAACCCACAATAAGAATGAATAGACAAATTAGGACCAAAGTGGACTGAATAGGGAAAATGTGGACTGAATAGGGCCAAAGTGGACAGAATGGACCGAAAAGAACCAAAGTGAACAAAATGGACTGAATAGGACCTAAGTAGACCGAATGGCCAGAATAGGACTGAAGTTGACGAAAGTAAATAGAATGGACTGAATAGGACTAATGTATACCAAATAAGACCAAATTGGACTGAATAAAACCAAAGTTGACAAAATGAACCGAATAGAACCAATGTGGACCAAATAGAACTTTAGTGGATAGAATGGACTATATTGGTCCAAATAGGAATAAATTGGACCGAATATGACAGAATAGAACTAATGTGGACCGAATATGAATTTTGAATATTTATTATTTTTATTGCATCTTTATGGCTCATATTTCTAATTTTTAATATTTATTTTCTTTGTATTTTTTAACTCAAAACTAAAGAGTTTAGCCCAAATATAATAAAATTCCATACTTTTCAACATAAAAATTTAGAAAAAAAAATTGAAATTTTGAGCTAAACTTGAAAAGATAGCCTATGAAAAAAATCAATTTAAGGCCTAATTAATCTAAAATGGACCGAAGAGAACCGAAAATGACCGAGTGGACCAATTTCGATTGAAGCAGACCTAATTGGAATGAATGGGACTAAAGTAGACCTAATTGGACCGAATAGAAATTTTTTAGGCAGAACAAATTATCTTTAACAAATTTTAGAGAAAAAATTATTCATTATATTACAAAAAAAAAATAATTGTTTATTCCCATGCATCACGTAGGTCTGTGACTAGTTACAAATAATTCCCTCTACCAAAGATAGGCTCAAGAATTTTTACATTTTCACAACTTTAGATATAGAATGATGACTAAAATGGAAATGGGTTTGGCCCTTAGTCACTAAAACAATTCTACAACATTAATTTATATGTTTTTGTCTGATCAAGAGAGAGTGCACATAGCGTGAAATCCAAGCAACAAGGCTGAAACATCAGTATTGCTTCCAGTGTAAAGCTTTTAAGCAGTGAATAAACAACACACAAAATATTATGTTTCAATTACATTTTCTGGATAAAACAAGCTAATTTTTTCTTCTTCTCTTAAAAAAAGCCACCTTTTGATCTAATGTTATGAAATGCCAAACCTTGCACACCATTATACCAAGAAGCATGGATACTTCAAAATAGTTTTTTTTATTTTTTTATTTTTTTTTATTTTTTATTTTTTATTTTTTTTTATCATATCAGACATGTACCCAAAACTGGGAGCTGGGATACATATAAGATAAGGTATTCATAAATTAAAAATTTTATTTTTATTATAGATACAACTCATGTGTGGCTTGATGCTGCATTGATATTGCATAGATACGGCACAGAAAACTTTGAAGTTAAAGGACTTAGCCAAGGATATAGCAGAATCAAGTGAAGGATCTGGTAACACAGTATTATAAGAAAAACAGGGACTAGGAAGATATAGAGAGAAAGAGTAAAAGCTAGAGAGAAAGTTTGAAGATGAAATTTCTGTAATTGAATTAATGAATTAAGTCTCAATGTACAGTGTATATATATATTACAGATCAAACCCATGAAAGCTCTAACTACCCAAATATAACTAATTCTAACTAACTCCGGAATATCCGGATCTTCCTAACAACCTATCCAACTAACTCCATTAGTACACGTGTCCACATATATAATTCTGGTAACTAATACTAAGCTAAACTACAAGTCGTAGCTGGAACTCATTTCCTTCAGTCGTTTAGCATATTTCAAGTCTATTTATTTTGCTCTGCCTCTCTGCCTGAATCACATCCTTCATCCTTCTCATTAACACTTGCATCTGTCTTCTTCTTCTTATTCTTATCAATGCCTTTATCTGAATCTTGACATTCCCCCTCAAGATGAGAAGCTGAACTATGTATGTTCACTATACTCATCTTGCTTAACAAATATCTCAATTGGTGACTGTTAAGTGCTTTTGTGAGCAAATCAGCTAACTGAGAATGAGAAGGGGTAAAGAACAACCTAATGATATTGTCCTGTACCTTGTCCCTTACTACATGGCAGTCTACTTCTATGTGTTTGGTTCTCTCATGAAATACTGGGTTTTCCCCAATATAAATTGCAGCTTGATTATCACAAAATAATAGAGCAGGTTGAGGATGATGAATCTCCAAATCCTTCAACAATGATAAAAGCCAAGTCATTTCACAAACCGTAACAGCCATTGCCCTATACTCTGCTTCAGCAGAAGATCTGGACACTATGGACTCTTTCTTGGACTTCCATGATATGAGAGAATCACCCAAAAAGATGCAATATCCTATGGTTGATCTTCTGGTATCAATGCAAGAGGCCCAATCCGCATCAGTGAAGGCCTTCAAATGAAAATCTGATGCAGCTGCTAAGAAAACACCTTGACCAGGACAACTTTTGATGTATTGCAGCACTTTATATGCAGCATCTAAGTGAGGTTTTCTGGGTTTTGACATGAATTGACTTAGTTTGTGAACCGGATATGCAATATCTGGTCTGGTGATAGTTAGATAAAGTAATCTGCCTACCAATCTTCTGTACACTCCTGGATCAGCTAGCAATTTTCCTTGGAACTTGCTTAGCTTCAAATTCTGTTCCATTGGCACCTTGCTAGGCTTACAAGCTAACATTCCAGCATCTTTCAACACTTCCATAGCATATTTTCTTTGACACAAAGTGATACCTTTGTCTGATCTAGCTATTTCCAGTCCAAGAAAATACTTCAGGCCTCCAAGATCCTTAAGTTTAAAATGCTGATTTAGAGAAATTTTAAGCTCCTCAACTGCTTGAACATCATTGCTAGCTATGAGGATATCATCAACATAAACTAACAAAGCTATAAAGGAATCATTGAATTTCTTTGTGAACAAAGAGTAGTCAGCTTTGGATTGTGTGAATCCATGATGCTTAATGACAGAACAAAACTTTGCATTCCACTGCCTTGAAGCCTGTTTGAGCCCATACAAAGACTTGTTCAACTTGCAAACAACAGGCCTCCCTTTGCTGTGAAAGCCTTGAGGTAGTTGCATGTACACCTCTTCATGAAGATCACCATTCAAGAAGGCATTATTAACATCTAATTGCACCAAATGCCAACCTTTCACAGCAGATATGGCTAGAAGAGTCTTCACAGTATTCAATTTTGCAACAGGTGAGAAAGTGTCAGTAAAATCCAGCCCCTCTTGTTGAGTGAATCCCTTAGCAACTAACCTTGCTTTATACCTTTCCACAGAGCCATCAGCTTTATATTTGATCCTATAAACCCATTTACAGCCAATGGCCTTTTTATTTGAAGGCAAAGGTGTAAGGGTCCAGGTGTTATTTGTGACTAAGGCATCAATTTCAGTATTCATTGCTTCTTGCCATTTAGGATCCTTAACAGCCTCATGATAAAACCTTGGTTCAGGAATAGATGAAATGGCAGAACAAAACATGGCATAGGAAGAAGAAAGGAGGGAAGTATCAACATAATCAGAAAGAGGATACTTGGGAGTGACCAAGGAAGGTCCTGACTTGCTGGTTGAATTGGATTGGGGAAGTTCAGTAGAAATAATACTGCTGCATTTGTAATCCTGCAAATATAAAGGAGGTTTGGTAGTCCTAGATGATCTTCGAAGGGAAGGGGCTATACTTGGTTGAACTATGTCTGGTTCTTGAGGAAAAGCTAAAGAATCAGATGCTATAGAACCTGGTAAAATAACATCAGAAGAACCAGAAGCTGGAATAATAGAATCTGGTCTGATTGAATCTGATAAGATAGGAACATTAGGATCTAAAGCTGAATTAGAGTTATTTTAAGGATTAAAGTGTGAATTAGGAACAGTTAAAGAGGGTATAAGGGGTTCTGAAAATATAGAATCATGAGGAATTGCTACATTAGGACATATATGAGGAAGTGAAATGGAAGTATGTGGAGAGTAGACTTGAGATATGAAAGGGAAAATAGTTTCATGAAAAGAAACATCCCTTGAGATGAAAATTTGTTTGGTAAGCAAGTTTAGCAACTTGTATCCCTTAACACCAAAGGGATATCCAAGAAAGACACAAGGAATAGATCTAGGTGAGAACTTAGACCTATTGTGAGCCAATGTAGAAGCAAAACAAAGGCTGCCAAAGACTTTTAAATGGTGATATGAAGGAACCATGCCATAAAGCTTCTCAAAAGGGGTTTTATGATTCAAAACAACACTAGGCAGCCTATTGATTATATAAACTGCTGTTAAAACACAGTCTCCCCAATAGCAAAGTGGTATGTTTGATTGAAATTTCAATGCTCTTGCAATGTTTAAGATATGTTGATGCTTTCTTTCCACTATTGAGTTTTGTTGTGGAGTTGCAACACAAGAATGTTGATGAACAATCCCATGTTGAGCATAAAACTCTTTGAGAAAAAATTCTTGAGCATTGTCAGTTCTAAACACTTTGATATTAGTTTGAAATTGAGTTTGTATCATTTTATAAAATGAAATCAATAAGGGCCTAGTTTCTGATTTTAATCTCATAAGGTAAACCCATGTTGATCTTGTGGCATCATCTACAATTGTAAGAAAGTATTTAAAACCATCATGAGTAACTTTGGCAAAAGGTCCCCAAACATCACAGTGAATCAAGTCAAAGGCATGATCAGATAAATGATTGGAATTAGGAAAGGGTAGTCGTTTATGCTTAGCAATAGGACACACAACACAGTCTTTATTTGAATGAAAAGAAGACATATCAGAAATACAATGCTGAAGCTTTTCATCAGAAGCATGTCCTAGTCTAAGATGCCACAAATAAGGCTTGGTTACAGCAGGGACATGAGAGACAGAATTAACAAAAGACTTCAGTACAGACTCTAGAATGACAGAAGCTTCTGAAATGGATTTGTAATGGTTTGAAGCTTGCAGCAGATACAGATTATTGTGAAGCTTACCCAATCCAATCATTTTCCAGCAGGTAAGGTCCTGTATACAGCAATAATTGGAAAGAAAAACCAAACAACATGACAAGGATTTGGTTAATTTGCTAACTGAGATCAGATTGAAGGAAAATGCAGGAACACAAATGACATCTTCAAGAAGTAAAGATGCAGTAACTTGAACCGTGCCTATGTGTGTGGCAAGAACTTTTTCACCATTTGGTAAATGTACAAAGGAAGATATGGAACTAGTTATTTTAGTAAATAGTGAGATTGAATGAATACTGTGATCAGTAGCACCTGTATCAAGAACCCAGGTTTCTTCATGATAAGCTGTTTTGTTTGAAGGATTTTCATTAAAAACAGAATTCTTCAAATTTAGGCAAGTAGAATCCTGGAAAGAAGCACAAGAAATACCTGATAATGCTGAGTTGGCTGAGTGAATAGCATCAGGACTAGTAGAAGATGATGCATGAGAACTTAACAGGGATAGCAGCTGCTGACATTGCTCCGAAGTGAAAGGAAAAGACCCTGAATGTAAAGCAGCCTCACATTGACCAGAATCACCATCAAGACTCACTTGATTTGCCATGGAGACTTTGCTCTTCTGCTTGTATCCTGGTGGAAAGCCAATTAACTTGTAGCATTTCTCCATGAAATGACTTGGTTTACCACAGTGACTGCATATAGGCCTACCCTTTCCCTTTGTGTTCTTCCCAATTTGATTGAATGCTTGAGTTTTGACTGCAAGAGCATTAGAATCAACTGAATATCCTCCATTGAAACCTAAAGCCTTCTGTCTTTCTTCTTGTATTACCAAAGAAAAAGCCTTGTCAATAGAAGGACTTGGTTCCATCATTAAAATCTGAGTTCGAACTTGTGAGTAAACCTCATTCAAGCCATTGAGGAATTGCATCAAAGAGTCTTGATGATAAAACATTGTAATTTTGTCATTCACACCGCAAGCACATTTTCCACATGAACAACATGGCAAAGGCCTGAGATTGAGCAATTGGTCCCAAGAAGTTTGGAGATCAGTGAAGAAAGTAGTCACTGTTGCATCTCCTTGCATGATTGTCGAAATCTGCTTTTGAAGTTGCGAAATCCGTGGGCCATTTGCTTGCAAGAAACGATTCTTCAGTGAATTCCAGACCTCCATTGCAGTATTTCTATAGATCACACTGCCAGATATGTGAGGTGAGACTGAATTCAATATCCATGAAGAAATCATAGAATTGTTCTTTGACCAAGCAATCTTTTCAAGAGGAGTGGTGGCCATGGAAGCTGTTATAGATCCATCCACAAATCCTAGTTTACTCTTTGCATCTAATGCCATACGCATGGCCCTAGCCCAATTTGGATAATTGTTTTCTGTCAAGGGCTGAGTGACAAGAATTGCACCTGGTGACTCTCCATGGTGCAGAAAAAATGGACTCCTTGGATCCTTCATTGGAGATAGCTCACGATGAGCAACAGTTGGAGAAGAAGATTGGTTTTGATCAGCCATTAACAAAGAAACGAAGCTCTGATACCATATAAGAAAAACAGGGACTAGGAAGATATAGAGAGAAAGAGTAAAAGCTAGAGAGAAAGTTTGAAGATGAAATTTCTGTAATTGAATTAATGAATTAAGTCTCAATGTACAGTGTATATATATATTACAGATCAAACCCATGAAAGCTCTAACTACCCAAATATAACTAATTCTAACTAACTCCGGAATATCCGGATCTTCCTAACAACCTATCCAACTAACTCCATTAGTACACGTGTCCACATATATAATTCTGGTAACTAATACTAAGCTAAACTACAAGTCGTAGCTGGAACTCATTTCCTTCAGTCGTTTAGCATATTTCAAGTCTATTTATTTTGCTCTGCCTCTCTGCCTGAATCACATCCTTCATCCTTCTCATTAACACTTGCATCTGTCTTCTTCTTCTTATTCTTATCAATGCCTTTATCTGAATCTTGACAAGTATATATATGCATACAAAGGTATGTTTGTATGAGCTTTTCAAGGTCTGTGACTTGTAAATTTAAATAACATTTGTTAGTAGACACTAGACAGTAAACATTTTCTTTACTTTGTCACCGCTTTTTTGGCCACCTTGAATAATATAGCTCTAGTTGCCATTATATAATTGGAGTTTATATGCCATTACATAATTTAGACATGGCAGAATCTGAGTGTAGATAACAGAGGTTATGCTGCATGTTTCAGCAGGCAAACACAGTGGAAAACTGAAAATAATGTGCAAAGAAGTTTATACTTCTCAAGAATTCTATAGCTTCATCTAGGACAAGGTTCAGCAACTGGTCATAACCTTTCAAGGTCCCTGTGGCAGTAACAATAAATAAATAGCTCAATCAGGTCACTCTAATTATGAAATCAAGGTTAAAATGAGAACGAAAAGTACATAACCATCACTAACTACATAAAAAGTCCATGAAATATACTAGATTGAAGAACGTTTAACTTAATTAAACAAAAATGCAACAGTTTTTCAGCATGCATTAATTGTTGCATGACAGGGCTAACAACATAATTTGAGGGTTAAAGCATGGAAATGGAACAGAAGAGTTATGTTCAAATTGGTTTATAGAAGCTTGTGAAATAGCAATAATAATAGCTTGACTAAAAAAATAATGTTTGATCCACTGTTTTACATAGAACATAGGAGTGGAACTGAAACAGAAGTATCATACAAAATTATGCCTATGCTTTCAATGTATATTATACAAGTTTAATTATTTATATTATCTAAAGATCTCAAAAAATTTATGTCTTAGGTCATCAACAACCTCACCCCATACAATATAAATATGTTAATACCAATTGATCTGATCACTTATTATTTCCCTCAGCTTTAGGACCATCTAAGGAGGAGCATTTTACCTTGAAAACAGATGGTAAGATCATGATGAGCCCCTAATATAGCTTATTCATTTAGCTTTTTAGCTTATTTGCTTATATACAACTTTTAAAAACTCACATTTGTAAGACACAAGTATTCTTTAAGCAAAAAGCAACATCCAAGCGCACTCCAAGTAAAATGCAAGCTGTATACAACTCATAAATGCAAATATCAAATTTTCTCTAATAAATACATTATGTAGATATGTGGTAGCACCTGAACAATATTTTCCTGCATGAAAATCCAATTTTACAGAATCTACCCCAAAAAAATAGAACCTCTTGAAGACAACACTCTACATTGATAATAATTTTTCCAAACACAAAGTCGTTAATTGTGATTTCACCTATTCTTCCATTAACTGGAACACAAACTCTACGTTTTACTGGCATTAGAATCTATTGAAGACAACACTCTATATTTCATAAGGTCCATATTGATTTTTAGAAACCCAACAAGCATTAGGGGGTATCAAATTTCTTTTTCCTGATAATAAGTATAGCAGGGGTAACAAATGCATGGCCAGCGCATTGGTTTCTTCTCTAACATTATGAAGTTGTAATACTGATGAATATTAAAATATACCAAAACTTGAGATTCCTGTTTAGAAGGAGAATGCATTGAACCCAATTTTATGAAATTTAAAAAAATAATATTTCAGCCTCAATATCTGATTTGCCAAAACTAGTAAAAGAACAAATAAAATCATTCAAATTGGAAAATCTGACAGTAATAACTTAAAGAGATACAGTTAATCATAATCTGGATTATAACTACAAATTGAAAACTTGAAACTGCACATATACAGTTTTTTTTTTTTTTTTGGTTGATAAGATGCACATGTATATACAGTCTAAATGAGTATGTTTAACAAGAAAATGAAGAAATAAAACCTTACCATACTATTTATTCTTTCACGAATAGAAAAAATCAAATAAGTAGTCAATGAAAAACCTGTAACCACAAACCCACTTAAAATAAGAAACGAAATGAAAATCGGAAAGGGTTTTGTAGAGAGTGGAAGAGTAGAAGAAGGTATGGGAAGGTTTGGCGGTTAAACACGAGTGAGGACTTATTTTTGTGTTTTCTTTTTTATGATTTTTAATTTGATATTATTAAATGGTTTACATACTATAAATGGTGATAATAAGGATAAATTACGTATTTGGTCTCTATCATTTATACTATATTTTAATGTGGTTCCTAAACTTTTATTGTGTTAATTTGATCCTTAATATTTCAGTGCCGTGTCAATTTAGTCCAAACCGTTATCTCTTCGATGGACATTATTGACGTGGCAAGTGGCAAATGCCAAAAAAAAGTTTATTGTAACATCAACGGAAACTAATTTTTTATTTTGGCCGTTAGTCATGTCAACAATTTTTATTTAAAAGATAATGGTAGAGAATAAATTGACACGATAATAAAAGGATAGAGACTAAACGTAATTTATCCTAATAATAAATATCTATTCTATACTATATTTAAGGTGTTTTTTTTTTATGTCCAAAATGTCCTCAATTTTCTTCCTTAAAAAAAAAAAAAAAAGTACCTACATTTTTTTTCCCTTTATTCTCTTGAACGTATCTATTCTCATTTTCTCACTAAAATATCAAATTTCAATCCACATACATCTTAAATTTTAATCAAACCATAATCGTAATTTCCCTTGTTATATATTTATTTTTTAGGTTTTACTTGTTTTTAAAAAAACATCCTGATTGACGATTGTTTTCAAACGCACGGCACAGCCCTTCACCCTCCCAGCCTCTCACAGTCTCCCTGTCAGTCCCCTCAAACCCTTCTCTCTCCGCGCCGTTGTAATAAAAAAAAATACCAGTAAGTTTTTCTCACCATTTATCACCGTGTACTCTTATAACTCACGGAGATACTGTTTTTTTTTTTTTTTTTTTTTGGTATTTGGTATTCTTGGCTCTTTTGTATAATTTTTGCTATGTTTGTTTGTTAATTTGTTAGGAATTTAAGCGTTTAAGGTGTGGATTTCAGTATTCTTGGATATTTATATTTGTTGATTTGAGTTTATTCATTGTTTTGTTGAAACTGGTATAGAACTCAGTGAATATTATATGCCAGAATTTGGGAATCTTTTTTTTAAATGGGGTTATTAATTTTCGTAATCCACAACTCTTTTGTTTGATAGAAAATTATTAGTACACACTGAATCTAGATTATGGGGAAATTATTATCTAATAAATATCAATTTGTTTGTTGATTTGTTGCTTTTTTTGCGAAAGCTTTATTGGGGTAGTTGTGTTGAAGGACATTTAAGGTTGATGACCTGAAAGTTGAAGCAATTGGACTTGTTTGGCATACGAATTTAGTGAGCTTTACTCGGTGATTTTGCCCGAAGGAACTTACAGGGTATTATGATTGTCCGATCACGTTAGAGGTTTTCTCCTCATGCTTTAAATATTACAGTCTACTATGTTTTCGTATTTTTAATTTAACTTGAATAACATTGTTTTCTTGGGTGCATTGATGTGCTTGAATTGTTAAAGCAAAAGTTAACACTTCTCATTAATATTTTACATAAAATTAACTCAATAAAGTTGAATCTTCCACATGAAGAGTAAAATTAACTCAACATTGTTTTCTTGGGCACTAATGGCAACTTTTTTCCTTTTTAGGTACAGTAATTCCTACCTTGGCACAAAATTCCCTCCAAATCGGTTTGAAGGAATTTCCTCCAACACGTGGAGATTAAGTAGACTCCAAGAATAGCACAATTGATTGGAGACCTCGCCCTCATGAAGCGAAGGTCACTAAAAGTGGGGAGTAAGGGGACACTAGTACAATGCCCAAACTGTGATTTGATAACAAAAACACATTCTTCAGGTTCTCCTCTTTCCTACGCCTTGGCACATTTCGTATATGTAAATTGTGTATGTATGTATATACATTGTTTATATGTTTACGTGTGCACACAAAGTGTTTGAGAAATTGGCTATGCAAAAGTTTTGGCTGTTATACTTGAGTATAAGATATAGTAATTGCAATTAGCATCTTTGTTGATGATAGCTTGGTTCTGATATATAGATTAATCATTTTAAAGGGGTTTATGTACATTTGAAGAAAACTTGATTCCTTAAATCTATGTAGTCTATATAGAAAGACCCAATTCCTTTTAACTTTGGATTTCACATTTGTTGGAAAATTTATTTATTTGATAAGTACATTTGTTGGAAAATCATCATGCTTTATTGCACCCCCAAGTCAATGTTTCATTCATTTCAGGCCAAATGAATATTGTCCTCATTTGGTTAGAAAAAGACCCAAGTTGCAAGAGCCTTGTAGCTCAACTGGTTGGCAATTCTAGTATTTCCAACTATCAAATTATTACTGCTTATGTTTTTGCTACAAGTTGTATAATAGATTAATCCTTGCAGGTGATTGAGAACATTAATTTTGGAGGTTGGCGAAGAAGTTGCAATGGGCACTAAAGAGACACCTCAAAAAATTGGCCTTCCACAAATTGTGAAGTTGGATATGGGTTTGAAATTGGTAACTATTCCTTATTTTTGAAATTTTTTTAATGAACAAGCGATGGTATTGATTACATAGTTGATTCATGGATTTGCTTCTTTAAATTGCGTTATGGTGAACATTCTAATGTGAGACTAATTCATGTTCCAAGTGACTACCGAAGGATAATGGCAATTTGTCTAGTAGAAATCTTAGAGGATTATAGGAATATGTTTCATTATCTCATGCTAAATATTTGGAGAAATTTAAAGTAGTCATAGTAAACACTTAGGAAAGCGCAGAAACCACTACATGACAACTCAAATGATTATGTATGTATGTTTTTAATCACTACATCTATGTGAACAATCCTCAATGGATTTATGTTTAGATCTCTTGGTGATTAAAAATGTAGAGCAAGTAATTTAATAGTTAATCACACAAAATAATAATCTATAACCCAACGGTTATGTATATATATTCACAATATTATAACTCAGCAGATTATACATATATACCATAGATAAATATCAAAGGAATAAGAAATTGGGTCTTATGGTATGGTTTGAGGGTGGGGGGAGGGGTTCGGGTAGTAAAGTAGAGATTTCTAACCATTTCAAAAATCAAAAGTGGTGACACATAGAATGGTCATGAAGTGGAAAACCAAAGGAAAACCTTTCCAGTGGAAAAATCACTACGTGGACAAGACTATTGCATTGAAATAAAGAGACAGTTACATGGTCAGCGACTTATGAAACCTTTGCCTGGCCTAGACCATTGCAACTGTTGCAAACTCCCTGCTTGGCTTCCTACTGCAGTAGTCCCAGATTCTCTGGAATCCTTGTATAGTTGTCTTTTCTTAACCAAAACTTTTATTAATCTAAGAAGCTCTTGAAGATTTTCCTTAGTGAGCCCCCACTGGATTTTAGCTCTATGGTTTCAACCGCAATTTGCTCACAATGAGATTGAAATATAGTTGGGGTAAATAAATGAGTTCCATCATATTGGCTTGATTAATGAAGTGTAAAAGAATGCTCACAATCAAGAATACAATAAGATGAGGGAGAGGGGAATATTTGTTGTTTGGCTCTCAAAAGCTCTCTCTCTCTCTCTCTCTCTCCCCCGATGGAAAAACTCTTTCTCTCTCTCTCTCTTAGATGGAAAAATGAAATGGCTGAAGTTCTAAATTTGGTTTTGTTCTCTATGTGCTTTCTCCAAATGGCAGCAGCCAACTTGAAGAATCTCTTTTAACCCCCCTGCATGCATTAAATGAACTTCAAATTATTCAATTCTGCTCGCTGAAAACTAAAGGCTTCCAGCGGCTTCCTTTACACGCTTTGTGGAATTCAAAAACTTAATGGCTTGCTCTAGCAGGCTTTAATGGCTTAAGCAAGGAGGTCTCAATTGCTTTTAAGCAGGCCAAAAGCAATGTTTTAAGCAAAATTCTAAATGAATAGTAGTCTAGCTGGGATCTCAATGGACTGAGTTTCTATAGGGATCTATTGAACTGTGGCTCTTGATCAATCGAGAATTTGTTGAAATATATCTCTCTATTGATTGAGGAACTATTGAGGATAAACAGATTTCACTTTGAGCTGCTTCGGACTTTATTTTATTGACCCAGGAATAGAAACACTTATTCTAAGTACACTCAAAAATATCAGCCATCAAAAATTTTAACACTTTGTAATGGTCATGCTGACTTATTTACACTTAATGGGTCATGTGATTAAAATAAATGTGGATGGTCATTTAATCACCACGTATTTTTTTTTAGATAAGTTTTGGTCCCTCGGGGAAGTGGTAGGGAAGACTCAAATTAGTGACCTTCGCTTTGTGAGGCAAAGTCTCTGGTGAATTGTGCTATCCTTGGAGTCAGTAATCTCCACGCATTGGAGGAAATTCCTTCAAACCAATTCGGAAGGAATTTTGTGCCAAGGTAGGAATTACTACATTTCAAAGCCCTAAAATGATGGGCTTTTAGAACTCTTCTATGCATTCTGCTTGATTAGGTGGTTTCTTATCAGATCTCCGGCCTTTTTTTTTTTTATTTTTTATTTTTTATATTTATTTATTAAATTTTATTTTATTTTAAACTTGTGCTTTCTCCCAATTAGTTTTAAATTGGGTGACCAGAGGCTATAAAATGCATGAGACACACTAACACAAAGTACAATCAAAGTAATCAGTATCGTTATTATCTTATACTTAGAGTTCTACATGCATTGGGTATCAATAAAGGCATGAGGTTTATGTGGGCTAATATACTGCATACTTGTCTTATCTAGAGTGCCAAAGGTCATATGGAGTTTTTGGGTTATCTTTCACGTCCATAGAATAAATACACAAGTATGGACACAATAGGGCGGGTAATTATGTATGTAGGACAGGTCCTAAGTACAATACATTCTCCACTTTGCTGTTATTGTCAATTCTCCAAACTATGTTCAAGATGACTTTTTTGAGCATGACAAACACAATCTACTAATATGCAGGCTGAACAATGGGTTAATAATATGACTAAAGCTGCAGAGAACGAACAGCCAGAAGTAGAATCAGAGGGTCAACCTTATAGGTCAGTATAAGTGTATAACCATCTTAGCCGTCTGTTATGGCTATTATTGTTAATGGGAAATTGTAAGTTGTTCACCACAACCCTTCACATTTTCTTGTAGGCTTGGATTGGGTGCAAAGCTCTCACGCCAACCTAAACATGGGCCTTCAAACGATCCACTTGAAAAGAAACTACGTGCTAAGTTAAACACTGGAAAAAGAAAAGCTGCTATTAGTGCCAAGGAATATACTCAATCTACTAGAGATGGAGGTGATAATGAGGATGACGATGATGGGGATTTAGACAGCAGAACAAGTGCATTTGACAAGAAGCGAGCAAGAGCTCCTATGACTGTATTTTCACAGGCAAATAAAAAACACAAGTAACTATTTTTCTGTGTTTGTGGAGTCCCTGAGGGTTGTCTTTTTTGTTCTGTCTCATGTACTTTTTTTTTTGGAATGTCACATATACTCTTCCTGTGGAAGATTTATCTCTATTGAGTTCATTTTATGTAAAATATTCATGAGAGGTATTAGAACTTAAAAGTGCTTTGAAATCACTCTGATGGACAAGCAGCTTTAAGATTGCAGAGCCCTGATGGGTTCCAAGAAGCTCAGATATTTCTAGGCTAAACTTGGTCACTCGAAAACATTGTGTAAAAGTTTACATGCTATCTATAAAATTCTGGAAAAAGAATTCATTATCTATTTTTTTGGATAATCTGCAATAATATTAAACCAGATAAGGAGAACAAGGAAGGTAATCCGCCCTACAAACAGACTCTAAAACAGCAGGGAGATGACCATTATTGAAAAAGGACTGACATGAGGTTAGAGCAAATTTGGCAACTTCATGTGCTGCTGCGTTGCCTAATCTCCTAACCCAACTAAACTTAACAGAGATAAAACTAAAAGAAAGACTACGGATATTGCTGATATAGGTGCTGATCAACCAATCTGGTATGGTGTCTTCAGTTGATAAGCAGTCAAAACATGCTTTAGCATCACCCTCGAAAATCACATGGGTCCATTTTTCCCGGTTGGCAATCTCAACTGCCCATAGCAAGCTCTGCTTTGGCTTGGGGGGGGGGGGGGGGGGGGGGGGGGGCGGGGCGGGCGTGTACTTGAGGATCGGCATCTCCCCCAAATAATGATCACTTCTCCTTTTTGATTTCGAGCGATAACACCTAGAGCTGAGGTAGAGCCGGAGACAGCAGCGGTCAACATTAATCTTGATCCATCCTGTGGGAGGTGGGGACCAGGTAGTGACAGCTTCAGAAGAAGGCTTAGGAGGAACATTAGCAAACAGCTTGGAGCTTTCTAAGAACTTGGATTGCACAGATTTTGCTGACTTATGGATGTCTACGTAGTCTTCTTGGTATAAAACACAATTTCTAATATGCCAAATCTCATCCACAACGAGGGCCATATTTAAGGTGATAAGCCACGCTTCTTGAGTAGGGATAGCTGAGATAGGAGGCTCCAAGATTAATTTTATGATATCCACATGTGATTGGACCCCCTCCAAGTCAGCTCTGAACCCCTAGCAAGCTGAATGCCAGAGACACCTGGAAATGGGGCATACAAAGAAGAGATGCAAACTTGATTCTGTACCACTTTTGCACAAGGGGCAGGTAGGGTCAACATGTTCCAATCTAGTTGAAAGATTTACTTTGGCGGGGATCGAATTTGAGCCTATCCTCCAGAGTAGCATTTTGATTCTCTCCGGCAATCTTGTCTTCCACAGCTTCTTCCATAGACCTTCAGAGGGGTTAGGACTTGGCTCATGAGCAATAGCTTCCTTATAGGCTGATTTAACAGAGAACCTCCCCTTGGGATCCAAAATCCACATAAGTTTGTCCTGCATAGGACTGACATGGAGAGGAATTTTTAGTATGGCATGAGCTGAAGCCTCATCAAATAACTCATAGACGAGCCTTGAATTCCAACAATGAGTAGAAGCATCGAAAAGCTGTGATACTAAAAAGGAGTGTGTCTCATAGAATCGGTTTTGGGAACAGGCTTAAAACCATGGATCCAAGGAACCCAAGGATCAGACCACACACTAATAGAAGCACCATCTCCAATGAGGTAACATGCTCCCTTGACATCACTAGCTGTATAGTAAACGTTATATGTCTCAATACGTTCCTTTTGTAAACATGACACAATTTTAAATTCTATCCCTGCCTCCAAGCGGTCCAAAAGCTTGATAGTTTCCCCCGAAATTGTGGCCTTCCAATACGTTGAAAAATTTTGGGCTATGCTGAAGAATAAACTCAATTCAATGAACATTAATCCCAATCAAATTAGGTGTGGATATGAGTTTAATATCTAATTGAATGGATGACTTGTATTTTTCTGTCATTTTATAACCTTATTAAATCATGTTATTTAGCTGAGTCTTGTAGCTCAATTAATACTTTTTAGCATTTTCAACGTAAACATTCAAAATTTAAATCTCCTTTCCCCAACTATCAAATTATTAAATAAAAAAAATTACACTATTTATTTATTCCCTCCCTAATCAATATATTATTCTTCATTACTTTAATAACTAATATTTTAGGCTTTTATCTATCTCCTTTAATTTTCTTAAAATTAATTAATTTACTCTTTCTCAACATTACATTGATTGCTTTCAATTGCATATGCCCAATCATTTTAAACTTATGCATATGCTTCCAATTGCATGTGATTCTTCTTTATCTTTTCCTCAAGAGGAACCACCTTCACCTTGAACTTATGTTTTCATTCTTGATCCATCTTTCCTAGAATACCTATTCGTCCATCATAATGTTCTCATTTTGGTTATGTTTATTTCAAGAACATGTAACTTCTTAACAGACCAACAATTTGTACCATAGATCATAGTAGGTCTTATACAGTTTTATAGATATTTTATGATTACACCATAATTTTGATTAGGGGTGCGCATAGAACTTGATAACTTGACCCAATCCAATCTAGATGCAATGAATTTGTTTTTCTTGGGTTTGCTGGGTGTATATTGAGTTGAGTTTTTCTTAAAAGTATAAGTTTATTTATTTATTTTTTCAATATAAGAAAAAAGTATCTTAGCCTTTGGCCAAATTATTTCATTTACTATTTATGAGATATCCCAAAAATCTCACGGACCAATAATATGGTGGATAAAATTCTGTATTATACCACAACTACAAAAAAATTATCTATTCTCACGTATCGCGTGAGTTTGTGAGACAAGGTTTTCAAATAATAATAGTCAAGCTTTTCATATAATATCCAAATCAAATATTTAAAGAATATAAAAATGTTTCTTCATTATAAGCATAGTTTGATATTCAAAACTATTTTTGGTAAAACCCCAAAATAGTAAACACCACTTACCATATTCGCTTTGCAAGACCAACAAGCATCCACTTTTGATTCACCTCCATCAATTACACGAATCTTCCACTGTTCTAATGCTTTAATAGTATAAATATGGACAACACTAAGGGCCTATTTGGTAGGGTGTTTTGAGCAACAGTTTTCAGTATTTAAACAACATTACATGTATTTTTATACACTTTTTCAACCCACGCGTATTTCAAAAAAATACAAACAACGTTATTAGAGTAACATTATCAAACAGCCCCTAATATTTCTCAATTTTTTCACTGATTTACGTGCTTTGTGATCCAATTGTTCTATTCCCCAAATGAATAAGCTGGATAAAAAATAGATTCATAAAGTCAACGAATTTTTTATTTTATTTTTTATGAAAGAAAAAGTAAACACCTGTTAGATTTAGAATACTGCTAGACCTTGAATAATTCCAAGATTGTGGGGATAATTTGAAAGGTCAACGCATAGATAAGAGATCAAACGTGCGTGTGTGGTGCAGCTTAACGAGGGGAAGCTTATATATAACTTATATAACTTGACATCATTATTAATTTGCTGCAATAATGAGATGAGCAGTACATTATGATAAAATTTTAATCTTATTAAGCGAATACAATCGTGGACACATGCATGCAGAGGAATCCAGGTCCCATATAATAACATCAAGACCAAAACATAAGCTGTGGTTGACTCTGCTTACCATGAATATTCCATGAATTATTTGAAGCAGAAACAGCACGTTAAGAGCACTAAATCATCACAAAGTCAATGAATAAAATTTGATGTCTTGTTATAAATAGCAGAATAGGGAAAAGTCATTCTTTACAGTAAGCAAAGAAAGCATATAATAAAAGGACTCTTGTTAAGTTCATCTTGTTATAAATATGTTCCACATACCAGTAGATTTGTCATAATACAGTTTATCATTTATACTACTGAGCGTATCAATTATAAACTCCTAATTCTATGGCTTTACAACTATCATATCTTCTCTCCTTGTTGCTTCTTGTTCTGTTGCTGCCATATTCCACCACTGCTCAAGCGTCCAGCAACCAATCTCTAGGCTCATCCCTTATTGCACAGGAAAACAATTTGTTGTTGATAATCTATCAAGGTTATTTTCTTTGCAGAAAATTGTAATTTCGTCCACCCAAAACATATTATCAAACAAACAATTATTAGTAAAATCTAAGAATTAAATTTCTATATATGCATTGCTATAAAATAATAATAATAATTAAATTAGAATTGCAAAAGCTAAAATTTGTCATTCATCCGATTAAGAGTGCAAAACCTTTGCTTTTCTCTAAATAAATGACATTATAGAGCACTTTTAATACAACTATTAAAAGTACTTTGTCCACCATAAAGGATTAAAAAATAAACAAAAATTAGTAAAGTCTCATAGTTTAACATCTGCACTATAAAAAATCATATTATGTAATAGAATAAATACCAAATTATCTATATCATGCTATGCAGGGACAGACTCACATTGAGCCCAAAGGGGGCCTGGGCCCAAAAAATTTTTTTTTTTTGATCGGGCAAGTAAAATTTTCAAAAAACAAAAAAAAAAAAAAGGCTTGGGCCCCCCTTAGTTTTTAGCTCGGGCCCCCCTCTCAAAAATCATAAACCCCCCCTAGCCTATCATCTGGCCAGTCCAGGAGCCCATGATCCATGTAAATCTATTAAAAAAAAAAAAAAAAACAAAAAACAATGAACAAAAAAAAAAAACACTCAGCTCTCAGCAATCCAAAACCAAACGAAGGAAAAAAGAAAAAAAGAAAAAAAGAAAAGAAAGGAAAGTGAGAGGCAAGACAGAG